>PYFS01002041.1:0-93596 GCA_003671545.1 Ophiognomonia clavigignenti-juglandacearum | reverse complement strand
ATTTATTTATTTATTTATTTATTTATTTATTTATTTATTTATTTATTTATTTATTTATTTATTTATTTATTTATTTACTTATTTATTTATTTATTTATTTATTTATTTATTTATTTATTTATTTACTTATTTATTTATTTATTTACCAAATACCTCCTATTTGATTATCCCGGTGCGGGCGCTGAGGAGCCCTGCAATCAGGTCTTTCTGGCCCGTGCCCACGCGCTAATAGCGCCCGTATACAGCTTGAGCCCGAAGCTATAATCTTAAAGTAGCTGTAACCTCGCCTGCGCGCCGTATAGCGCGG
Organism: Ophiognomonia clavigignenti-juglandacearum; assembly: GCA_003671545.1. Classification (NCBI taxonomy): domain Eukaryota; kingdom Fungi; phylum Ascomycota; class Sordariomycetes; order Diaporthales; family Gnomoniaceae; genus Ophiognomonia; species Ophiognomonia clavigignenti-juglandacearum. Next base: position 93,289 of record PYFS01002041.1, on the reverse strand, counting down.
ATAGCTAGCCCGAAAAGAGTTGTTAAATATAATTATAAAGCAACATCTCTCCTAACCTTAATATTCCTCTAAATAAAAACCTCCGATCTATAGTTATATATACCAAAGCAAGCTTTCTTTTAATAATATATTAAAATCGTAAAATAATATATAAAAAAAAGAAAAAGAAAAAATATAATATAATAGCCGGAGCGGCATTTTTATAGTCGTTAAATTTATCGTAAAGAGCAATAGAATTAACGATTTATATATATATATCGTAATTATATATATCGCCGCCAAACCTTCTTTTTCTCTTTTTTTTCTTTAAAATCGCGCTTTATTAATTTCGTATATTAAACCCGATCTTGACAATCTTTATAATCTCTATTAACTTTATCGTAAATATTATGATTAATAATAATAATTCTAATAATTAATAAATTATATCTATACCCTTATCTTTATAATTATTACCCGGCGTTAATAAGATTCAAAAAATATATTTTTATATATGAAAAAGCCGCCGCTATATACGTTATTAATGACCGAGCTAATAAATTATTTTAATTAATAGTTTTTGTATTATGTACGCGCTATTAATATATCTTTTGATTAATGCTAAATCCGCTCTTTTACCCTTGCTTAAAAATAAAGCTAAAGTTAAAGCTGAGGCTAAAGTTAAGGTTTAAGCTAAAGCCGATAAATTTATTACGCGTATCTATATATAAACGTATCGTTAATATATATACCATCAAAAAAAATGGCCGAAGCTATCGAAACCACCGCCGCTATTAAATACGTTTACTTTTATATTAATTATATTAAATCCTTTTTTATAAAAATATTAAATAACCTTTATACCGGCCTTAAAAAATATAATATATTCGTTATATCAATAAATCTTTTTTAAATCTAAATTTAAAACCGTTATTAATATCCGGTTTAAAGTTTATTATATCATATTATTTTTATGCGCTATATTACCTTATACCACCGCATTATATTATACCATACCAATGTATACCTAAAAGTATATAGTCTATATTATTTACCAAAATAATCTCGCTAATTATTATTATTATAAAAAACGAATATAAAAGAAATTATATACCGGTGCTGGCCTCCGCTTTTTCTATTATATGCCGCTTATTAATTAGCTATATTAAATAATCTTTTATTATTCGTATATCCGTATATTATACCGCGGTATATAAAGCGCTCGTAATTATAAAAGAAAAACAGGAAAAGGATAAAAATAAAGTTAAAAAAGAGGAGGAGGTTAAAGCCGAGGTCGCTTTTATTACCGCCGCCGTTTTTGCTTCCGGGCTAAGCGCGGCCCGTAGCTGTTTAAACATTATTTAAGCCGAGCAACTAAAAACGGTGCTTTACACCATTATCGATTCGTTTATATAGCCTCAAGCTATTAAAAGCCGGCGGGCGATAAACGCTTGAATTTATATATATATACGCGCTTTTCAATATAAAGTTTTACAGACTTAAGCTATTTTACTTTTCGTCCTTTAAATTTATATATTTTTTAAAAACCGCCGTAATTTCTAGAAATCTTTTAAAATCCTCGGGATAATTAATAAGCTATTTTAAATATATATTCTGCGATATATAAGTATATCTAAATATAATAGGCGCGTAAGTTAGCGGCTTTATAAACGCCGCGTTAACCGGCAATATACAATATGCTTCGGAATTATAGCTTTGTTATATGTATAATCAAGGCGCGTATCTTCGTACCTGAATTTCTCGTAATACCACCGGAAATCGCTATACTCCGTCAGGAGCGCAAAGCGCTTATAAAGCTATGGCCGCGATAAGGTCTTAAATCCCGGGGGGCAATTTTATATTTATAATAATTTTATATATAATAATATAATATTATTTACGCTTTAAAGCGCTATCCGTATATAACGAAAAAAGGATAATTAAATAGGGTTTTCCAACTTATTATTATATAATAACTATAACTTTATTCTCGATTTATTCAATAAACCTATTATTTTCCGATTCATTATTTATTGCTTATATATATATAATCCCTATGCCTTTGATTTATACGAAAATAAACCTGCCCTTTATAGACGAAGGCACTTTAAAGGCTGTAAAAATAAAAATAAAAGAAAAGAAAATGACGGAATATAGAATGTTATTATAGAAAATATTCAGGTTTTTCCGGAAAATAATAAAGCTTTTATAGGAAGTATTTAGGTTTTGATAGAAAATATCGATAACGATATAGATAAAGAGGATATATAACCGGTATATATTTATCTTTTAAAAAGAAAAAGTAGAAAATAAATTAATTATTAAGCTATATATTGTCAATATAATTATTATATCTAACGGTTTTTTGCGAAAAACTTAGCGATACCGAGATAATTAATTTGATCGGCATAGGAACTGTTCGTTTTAAATTTACGATAAAGCTAAATATAATGGTTACAGTATTTCAAAATATATTTTGTCTATAAAATCAAAAGTAAAGAGATTAAGCCTTGCGAGAAATTATATTTTATATTTTAAGGTTATAGCGACAACGGCAAAATAGCAATTTTAATATAATCTCCGATTATTTAACGCATTAGTCAATATCTCGTCTTCGCCTTAATTCCTACTTTTTTTAAAAAAGGTTTATTAGTTTAGATTCGCGATATTATATAGATATATATTTCATTTAAATAATAATTAGATTATATAATCGTTTTATTTCGTTTTAAAGAAATACACGCTAAACTCCTAAAAAGTATTATTTCAATCTATTTATTTCCTTTTTACAATATCCCCGAATTTAGCATTTATTTATATTATATATATTTTAAATTCTTTATTACTTGATGTATAATAAAGATCTTTATATACGACCTATATTTATTCGTTTCGTAATGAAATAAAAGATTTAGCTTTTATATAATATAAATTAACGATATTTTCTATATATTTATAGCTGTATTTAGAGCGAAAAAAGAAATAAAATTAAAGCACATTAAATTTAAAGCAAAGTTTATAGTTATTTTGAATATTATAACGCTTTTCGAATTTAATGGCGTTTATATTTTATCTAACGGCGAAGATGTTATTATACGTTAAAAGTAATAAAGCTAGAAATTAGCCTTTGTTAATATTAAAGCCGATAACCGCGCTATATAATATCTAATCTATCACGCTTATAATGTTTATTTTGCCTTTTATTATTAATTAAAAGCTGCATTTAATGTAACTATAACGGTTTAATATATAGATTTAGACAAGAAAGATTATAAAGTTTTGCATAAATTCTTTTAATAGTAAATAGATTATTTCAATCGCGGTCTACGTTATATTTTCTTTAATATCGGTAAAGCTAAATTAATGCTATTTTTTGACGGCGTTTTTGCCAAGAACAAGGATTTTTTTAGTTAGATCGGCTATATATTAATCTTAGTAAACGAGATATAGATAAATACGGAATTTACGATTTATAGCACTTCTACTATATATTAATCTTACAAAGTTGAAAATATAATTCGTTTAGTATTTGTTTCAAAGTTATACGGAGTTATAAATAGCTTCGATTCGCTATTTATATATTAACGATTCTACGCTATATTACGAATTATCTTAACCTCTCTTTTATATCGCTAGAAATTTATATAGATTTTTTTGGTTTATACGAATATCTAGTTAAGCTAGGCGTTATATCTAAAAAGCGTCTAATAATAGATAGGCTAGCGCTAAAGTAGATATACGAGACGAGGGAGACTACGGAGATCCGCTGGATTTATAGCGGAGATAAGATAGTAGACGTCTTTATAAAGGGCATATTAAATTGTATATTTAAGCGCTTTTTATTAATTCAATAAGATCACCGTATAAGTTAACGGCTATATCCGCCGGGATAAAGATTAAGAGAGAGATATCGAAAAATTAATTAATCGAATAACTTCGGGCAATTAATATTCATTAGTACTAAATCCGACGAAAGGTTAGTATATATATATACCAAATGCCGATTACGCATATAGCGCCCGTATAAACTTGAAACGAGAATAATTAATATAGAAATTATAATATAAGCCTAGCTGGGCTTATAGAGGTTTACACCTTTTTAATCAGCTTTACCTAATCGGATAAATCTAGGTAGCAATAGGCTTAGCGAATACGCTAGCCCTATAATTAGCTATAATACCGATACTAATCCTAATCGGGATTAGCGCTTTTCGGGGCTGTATTTAGATTTAATTAACGGCAGCTTTTACGATTGCTATTTATTCTCTTTATAGTCATTATAACAATAGAATTAACTAAAACCTAATGTATATATTATTTATATTATTCACATAGTATAATCTACCGAGAATACCGCTTTAATATAAGTAATAGAATAGATTAATTAGAATTTATAGTAAAGATAATTGGGTTCTATTATTGAAACTAATATTTATATATTATAATAATATATAGTTGTTATTGCGATTTAAGCTGATATTAATAGCTTTAATTATGAATAACGATTTTATTATACCTTAGTAATTATCCAGCTTTTGCATATTTAACGCTGCTAGTTTATCTTCGAGATTATATTTACGTTGGAATAATTAACTAAATTAGCTTATATTCGTTTTAGCCGTGAAAATAAAAGATCTAATATCAATATAATTCGCTTATATATTTTGTAGAAAATCAATAGCCTCTAATAATTAACGTCTATAAAGAATTAAAAATAAGTCTTGTATATATACTTAAACGTTATATATAGTAGATGAGTTTTATATATAGCCGGGTATTGGGCTTGGGCTCGGCTGTAGGGGAATACATAGAGTATCGTAAGGAAAGTACGCCGCGGGAAGCTTAACGGTCCAAGGTCTAGCTTGACAATAGATCTCGGGATAAAGAGATCTACTCAGTCTCACAGAGACAGCGTGCCGCTGTAACAACGAAGCGCTTTAGCCCGGAAGCGAAAGCGATGCTCGCCCTGAAGACCTTCCCTAACCAAAATTCGTCTCGAAGCAAAGCAATAAAATTAATGATAAAAGAAGAATGTATGAAGCTTTTTTGGTGTGCATAAGGCTTGCGTATAATTCCTTGCACACGTTCTGTTCCTGCCTTTAGCCCTTGCAGAGGGGTTCTCCGATACCACCGGCCTCCGTCATTAAGTACCCAGGTAGGGCTGTCTGGCATCACAGCCAGCCCTCGTTTCTCGACTTCCTCTGCAAGCGCCTACCGAATAATAGACACTACGAATGAATCAACATCACGATCAGTTTGTATCAGGCCTTTCCCACTATACACGGTTATAGTACAGTCAAGCGACAGTCTGTGGTAGACAGGACCATTGTAATTATGTATACGCAGAATGTGTACTGCTTGTGCCGTATCTATGCAAAGGAAGTAATGCGAGTATGACATGTATACCGCCTAATGAAGCCAAGTGTACCTCTCTCAGCCAACCGCCACTTTCTGGTACAGCAAACCGCGCGTGCGCACAATAGTCTCTCCCGCACTCACTTGTCTTAGTCATCACTTCCCAACAATTCCCAAGTACTGATACCATCCTAAGAGTAAATCGGCTCCAATCCCTCCCACGCCGTCTCATCGCCATTCCCAGCCTTCTCCCTCTGTTCCCAGTACTTTCCATTGAATTTCCAGTACTCCTCGCCTGTAATCTCACATCTTGCTTTCTCAAACCACGCGGGCTTGAACTCCTCCCCCTTTGCCTCGCGCTCCCGGCGCCGCAGCCGCTGACCCTCCTCGAGACGATTCTTCTCCGTCGCCGCATAGTCGTACTCGCCCTCTTCCATGGCGCGCTGGTCCGGTCGCAGCCGCGAGTCTGTGGGCGCAAGCCACGGCTGGAGCTTGTCGTCGATGTGGTTGAAGGTCAGCACGAACGGCGTCAGGTTGAAGGGGATGTCCTTGGGCCGCTCGTTCGCCTGCCAGATCAGGAAGGCTTTCGTCGAGTCGCTGATGTTGCCCTTGTAGATGCTGCCGGCAGCGTCGTTGCCCGCGGGCGCCTCGACAGTCTCTTCACGGCCGGGCGTGATGCGCGCGTACAGCTTGCTGTTCCAGCGGCCGCCGATGGAGATGCGCACGCGGCCCTGGGCATCGCAGACTTTGCCGGTGATTTGGTACGCCGAGGACTCCTTCCAGCCGCGGGCCTTCATGTCGAGGTAGCAAACCTCGCCTGTGGTCCAGTTCTTGATCTCCATAGGGCCGTAGTTGTCGACGGTCGGATTGCCGGTGATAATGCCAACTACCGAGGACGTGACCTTCTTCCAGGTGTAGAAGTCTTCCACGTCGCCATTCTTAGGTCGGAGCTTCAGAAACCAGGTACCGAGCGGGTTGATATCGAATGACCGGCCATAGAACTTGGACTTAACAGCGGACTCGCCGTAGTAAGTCCAGTTGGGTGCTTCGGCCCAGGCAGCACCGACGGGAGGGTGATGGCTGACTTGTTCTATGAAGAAGCGATAACCTTTGTCGGGCCTGGCGTACTCGAAGGTCTCTCCAAGTAGTGGGTTGAAAGGCTTAGCCACGCGGCCGATTGTCGAAGCATACTCCGAAGAAGCAAATGCGGCAATGTACAGTAGTCGCTCGATAGAGTCTGAACGGTCGGCAGCAAGGTCCAGCAAATCAGCGTACTCCATATCTTCACCACAGCGGTAGAGAAGAGAAGTAGGTTCGTTGAAGGTGACAGGCAGAGTCATCTTGGTCATGTCCTTGCCGATCATGGATTTCAAGATGGCCTATATGTGTTACTTAGGCATTGGTCTCAACCTTCAGAGGATGGGTTGACTTACCCAAAGCGAGATCTTCGGTCTGTTATCCGCATCAAGCTTGAGCCTCGTGCGAATACCATTCTCATACCCGTGGAAGGCGGTGCTGATATCAAGAGTGTTGTCCGATGTTGCGGCATCCCCCTTCACGTCAGCCGTTTTATCTAGAGTCGGTGTCTTGTGAGGTGGAGGCAAAGGCTCGGCCTCGATCTCTCCTGCGTCCACAGCGTCGAAGAACTCTTCATCTCCATCAGAATCGTCATCGGAAAGATTGGCGATTTCTGTCAGCACTGTCTGTTGGCGACTAATGGTCTTCGCTGGTGACTGTTGCGAGTCAGCAGGGCCGGCCTCTCCCTCGCCAGCTTCCTGCTCCTCTGGTGTCTCTGATATGACGCCCTGACCACTGACCACTTCACGGAGCATGCGCTTCGTGTGCTTGCGCTTCTCATCAATTTCACCGATCCGGGCCTGAAGGACCTCCTGCTCTTTAGCAACATGGGCCATGCTCTCTTCCCACATGCGCCGCATATCCGTCTCCCGATCCAGGCGGTACTGCCAGTACGCGTCTCTGTCACGAGAGATCCGCATGAGGTCGCCGATCAACCCGGACATGGAACGCATGGCAGCGTCGTACGTGGCCAAAGCTCCAGCGGTCTTGGGGTCTGACAATCTGACATTCGGGTTCTGGGCCGCCTCTGCCATAAGCGCAGCGTTGACTTGGGCCATTGTGTCCAATTGAAGTTTGAGGGACTGCGCGGTGATGTTGAATGCGTCCTTGCCTCTTTGAGTCGGCTGATCATGGCCACTCGAGCCCTCGCCGTACTCATCATCGTCGTCGTGATCTTGCGTGATAGACTGACCCGCCCTAGTATCGATGTCTGTCTCGGCATTGTCGTCGTCCTCAGCAAAGCTGCTACCCCTGTCCGTCAATTTGCCCGCCGACTTGTTGCCTGAGTGCATGCGGGACAGCGAGACGCTAGCCCGTGGGTTTGGTTCGAGATAGCCGCCAGCCTCACTCTGTGCCTCTTGCGCCTCCGCCTTGGCCTTGCTGAACAGTTCGGCCTTTTCTGCTTTCTGCCGTTCGGCTTCTTTTGCTTGATCCTTTGTGTACTGAATCGCGTTGTTGAGGGCCCAGAACCATCGCTTGGCTTCCACCTCGTGATTTGCCTTCAATGTATACTTCACAGAAGACTTGCCGATGATTTCGAACTTGGTCTTGTCATCGGGAGACATGTTAAGTTTCGCGATGCGCATGCTGATGGCGCCACGGCACGCATTGCCGGAATCATCCTGATGCTTGTAATAACTGAGGACATGACCCTCGAGAGTGAACCACCGCAGCTGGTACCCTTTGCGGTAGTTGGTCCACTTCTTCAGATATCCCGTCATCTCCCGGGCCTCCTTGCCCACTAGGGGATCGCCAGGAACGGCCGCGATAGCCTGGGACGCAGTGCCAAGGACTGCTTTCTCCTGAATGCCTCGCTGCGCTGCCACAGCAGCGGGTGACTTCTTCAACATGGCACGGGTGACATCGTCCTTGGTGACATCCTGGGGGAGTTTACCCTTGCGATCTCTCCTAAACGGATCCGCACCGTGTAGAAGTAGCAGCTGGATGAGGGTGATGTTCTTCTTACGCGCTGCGTCGTGGAGCAGAGTGCCGCCCGCCTGTATAGTGATAGGGTCGTTGACGAACTCGGTGCTGTTGATGTCCAGCACCGTTTTGAGCCTGGTCTCCTCCAGCACATTCTCCAGCGTCTTGTAATCTTGCGTGCCGATCAACTCCTGCACCTGCTTGACCTTGGACTCGACGTAGAGCGACCGCGACAGCTGCAGTGCCTGGACAATTTCGACATTGCGCCCCAGATCAAGCGGCAGGCGGCCTTGGTTGTTCGCAATCGCATCGTTGGTGTCCTTTTGCTCCAGCAATAGCTTGACGACCGCGGTTCGTCCCTGGCTCGCCGCAATGTGCAGCGGCGTGTTGCCATCCTTGTCGCGCGAGTTGATGTCAATGTAGGAGGCGCCCTCGGCAATGACATACTCGACTACTGGTTGCTCGGCGCACTGGATGGCGAGGTGGAGGACGGTGGTATCTTCGAGAGGACCGCCGGCAAGAGTGCTGATGGAGGAGACGCTAGCTCGGGGACCGTTGTCGGACGTTTCGCGGAGGGCTTTCGAGATGGAGGCCGTATCACCGCTGCGCAGGGCTTCGACGATGCGAAACTTGCGCACGGATTGGTCCAGGGAGCTGCCCTTGTCCCAGATGTTTTTGGAGGCGGACGGGTTGGCGGTAGTCGAACCGGGTTGAGTGGAGGGCGTCCGGGCCGGGATGGAAGTGGTCGAGAGTCGGTTGCCGCTCCTACTGGCCTGTAAGTTAGACATGGAGACCAGAGGCGCCGCGGTCGAGGGGTCGTTGGCTATGGACGAAGGGCCGGCAGGGCTTGATGGGGAGGCGTTCTCGTCTGAGGAGATGTCTTTGGACCGGCGGAGGAGTGACAAGGCGGCCTGTGACTTGGACCGCTTGTGCGAGCTGGCGGAGAGAGCAAGGACCATGTTAGCCACGTTGTCGAATTCAAGACATGTCTGGGGAGACGAGGACTCGGAGTCAACGTTAGGGATCAAAAGCCTCACCTGTCACCAGATTCAGACATACTCAAAGTGACTGGTTGACAACTCGAAAGAGAGGTCACACCACAAACAAGCTGTGTCTCCCGTTGATTTCCACGATGCTGGGAGGAGGTGGCCTCAATCCGCACGTGAAAGTGGGTGGAATTGCTTGAGTGGGTCGTTCTAATATGCGACAGTGTTTGATCCGCTGAGCATAAATGCAATGCAACTGAAGAGCTCTAATGTAAGCCAGCGGCAGAGTCGTGGCAATAATTTCGAATATGAACAGCAGGTATCGAAGATGCAACGAAGTACGAGAGGAGGTCGTCAGTATGTGGTGTTTCTGTAGAATGAGGATGCAGAAGATCATCGAACTTCAACAATCAATTCCCTCCCGCCCCTCTGTGTCCACTCGGGGAGATGACGTTAGTGACAGGGGACCCATTACCCCAAACCCCTGACTGACAGAGCCCGGCGTGCTAGTCCTGATTGGGAGCACCCAAACCTCGAAGCAAAGCTGCAAACCGTTCCGGAATGTCTACACAAGGTCACGAATGTTGTCGAACTTCTAATCCAGATTCCTGGGGTCCGGAAAAATAGCCCGGACAAGCTCGGATCGGTATCAGGATTTCGTGGTCGAGGCCCGCGAGTATTTGGCCTATGCGGTGGATTTGGGGCCCGCCCAGGCCGGGCCGGCCTACTGGAGGCCGCCGACATTTGATGCCTCTAATACGGGCATTAGATGCTGATCTCAAGCCACGACAGCACCGGTCATGATTGTCATTGATAAGATTTCCACCGCCCTTTTCCCAATGTGGTAGCGTCCATGGTAATCTCAGATCGTCGTGAATGCCTTCCTAAGGCAACCCAAAGATGGCACTGGTCCAATTGTACTAAAAATCCAAGCCATCTCACGGTCTAGCCTCAGCCCACTCCAGGATCTCATCCAAGGAGACCACCTCATACGGCCCCAACTCGACCCCAAGCCCGACCTCTTGATGTTGCGGCGTCCTCAACGCAGTGCAGGTCATATAATCCGGCCCCACACTGCTCAAACAGACATTCGTATCCTCGACCCTCCGTCCCGCAAACCATACGTCCCCAACCCTCACTACATCGCCCCCATCTTCCCTCTCCTTTCCCATCTCCGCCTGCGGCAGCGGCGGCTTGAAGTTGCGAAACTCCAGCACCTTCAGCCACGAAGCCAGCAGCGCGTCGCCCGTCATCTTGACGTACGCCTCACGCAGGCACCATAGTGTGTAGAAATTTCGTAGCTTGTACTCTGTCTTTTCCTTGGCGGTGCTTCCCGCTTCCCCGGACAAGCCCTTGAGATACGCCGCCTCCCCCGGCGCAAACACATCCGCATGCATGTCCACATATTTCGCCCATCCGTCGCTGCCCATCACCTGATGATCTCGCGTCGCCCGTTCCGAAACACATACCAAGTCGCAGCCGACGTCAACTTCTAACCCGGAGCTGCCAACAGCCGCGACCAGCGCGACAAGCCCGGCCTGGTGTGTCACATTGAAGTCGAGCGGCGACTGTCCTGTAGCCGGATCCGTGTAAATCGGCTTGGTCTTGCTGTTACGGGTGATTTTCGTCGCGGACCAGGGCAGCGAGAGCAGCTTGGAGACCGCGTAGTGCTTGAGCAGGTGCGAGGCGAGCGACATCTTGGCATCGCGGACGAACATGTAGCGGAGCACGCCTTTACGCTCGTCTTCGTTGAGGAGGGCGAGAGCTCGCGCGGCCTGATGATGTTTAGATCATCATCATCATGGAATTGTATGAGAGCTGTAGATTATAAAAGAAAAGAATGCGAGGAGAATACCTTAGTCTCTAGCTGGGCCGTTTGCTCGGCTTTGGGCCACAGCTTGCGGGTATCCACTAGCCATCTCACAACCACCGGCTGATCTGCCATAGTAAGAGAAGTGCTTGTATAAATGAATCGATCTGGGAAGATATAGTCTGTCGCTATTTAGGGTCCGATAGCCCGTATAGTATGAACCGGCTCATCCCGGGGGTTCTGTGCTGTCGGGCTCCGTGGAAATGGCTGATGCTGCTTACCACCGAAGTATGCTGCTTACTCTATATGTGTGTGGGGCCAAGATTATTAGTCAGCATAGGCTTGTATTTTCAACCTCATCTCACCAAACTGCTCCCCTCATAGGCTCTATAATTATCCCCAACATGACCATTCTGAGCTCGCAAATCTTCTACTACTGCTGCCTTGACGACAAATAGTCACTGGAGTGCGGCCGCCAAAGGCACATCAAATGCTTGTTCAAAGAGCGCAGAGACGGAGAATTTTCTGCAGCTCTTCACAAATCCAAAAGTGTAGGACCATGGCACTTCGGGCTTTTGCTTGCCTTGTTGATCCTGGGAAACTGACCAGGTGAAAATGAGCCGATGAATTCGGTATGAAGTGCATTTTGGTTGGGACCGGAAATCCCAGAGTCGTTCCCAGGTTGGCCACGAGTCCAAGACTGATTAGCATACCGAGTAAGTCATATTCGCGAAAATCTAGTCGGCGCTTCTTTCTCTTTCCCTTCTAGTGCGAAAGTGCTCAACTGTCAGTTTGCACTCTTCGTGATGGCATAAAGAGTGGGAACCGGCAGCGACTGTGAACTTTTCGGTTCGCCAAGAAGCACGCCATCTGAAGCCGGAGTTGGGACGCGGGACCAGGAACGAGAGACTCGAAGAAATCGCCTGCAGTGATAGCTATTCTGCTGCCGATGACAGCCCTTGTATCAAGACATAATCGGTCGCTTCACATCGGTGACGCATTTTCCCTGTGGTTCACGAATCTGAACTCATGGAGTCACAGTACTCTGCGATGGCGACATTAGCCTTGCGCTGTCGGCCATTAGCCCCAACTCCACAGTAAGCTGCCTCCATACCCGCATCTTCCACGCTCCTATTCCGGGCCAAGACATCTAGATGCTTCTTGGCAGTGAGGCTCGACAGTATGTGAGGAAGCGTGGAGAGAATGAGATGTCGTGATGAGCAGCTTTTGGTGTAGACATGGGCAACGGAAGCCGGGTCCCTCGTGGCGTGTCATGCTTTTCAGGATGACAGAGGCGAATAAATAGGAAGGCAGCCGTGTGTCCTAATCTCCTTTCAGATAGACATGTCTTTCGCTTTCGAGATTGGGACAAATACGCAATATCAAAATGGGGGCTTCCGTCAATCAACAAGTTACACAAGGCGAGGCCGACCTCGACAAAACCTCCGACATTGCATTCAAACCCGAATTGGAGGCGTTGAGCAGTCGAGAAGCATCTGTCTCTGTCGACAGCAAGCCAAAGACATCATGGAAGTCGTACATCTGGGACACATTTGACAAGTCGCCCGAAGATCGCAAGTTTCTGTTTAAGCTGGACGCCATCCTCATGACTTTAGCTTCGCTGGGATCTTTCATCAAGTATCTTGACCAAGGTAATTTTAATCTACTTTAAAGGAACTATGGGACGTTGCTGACTTGAATATCCTCGCGGCAGATGAACATCAATAATGCCTACGTGTCTGGCATGAAAGAGGACCTCGGGCTGTTTGGAAACGGATCAAACAACATGCGGACATGCTAGACAGCGGGATATGTCTTAGGCGAAGTTCCGAGGTATGTGCGGTTTCTGCATGCGGTCCATGTCGCCCAAGCCGCTCCCCCACTGACACCGGCGACAACAGAAACCTCCTCCTCACAAGGGTTCGCCCAAGCACATGGATTCCATTCTGCGAGGTAAGTCTTGAAGCCCATCCATGGCTTCTGAGACATGATCCTGATATGCTGACTAGGTTCTCAGGTAGTCTGGTCCGTACTTACGATCCTGCTTACAAAATGTATAACACCAACCCATGTCAATGTGTTGCGATTCTTCATCGGCCTGGCGGAAAGCATCTTATACACAGGCATGCAGTACGTCATTGGACCCTGGTACCGTAAAGATGAGCTGGCGAAGCGCTCATGTCTATTCCATGCCATGGGTAATGTGAGCAATGTGGTCAGCAGGTACCTGATGACCGCGTCGCACCGTTCGGACGGTGTTCACGTAAGCAACATTCTGTCCTTGTCCATGTGTCTCACTATCAAGGGAAATGACACTCATATGTTCGCACAAATAGGGCTACCAAGGCTGGCAATGGCTTCTCATAACCAACGCCGTCATCTCCCTCCCCATTGCCTTCTCGGGCTTCTTCTTCATACCCGACAACCCCGAGATCACCACCCGCTGGTTCTTCACCCACGCCGAAATCAAGCTCGCTCAGTGCCGCATGGAGCTCGAAGGCCGCGCCACCCGCTAGCGGTACACGCACAACAAGGTCTACAAGATTTTGTCCAGCTGGCACATCTGGCTCCTGGTTCTCCCCTACGTCATCTTCAACAACAGCAACGGCGGCAACTCCCAGCCGGCGTTCGCCCTGTGGCTCAAGGACGAGGGCTATTCCGTCACTGCCGTCAACCTCTACCTGACCATCGCCGCCGCCATCAGCGTCGTCACGACCCTCGTGTACGCGTGGACGTCGGACAGCCTGTTGAAGGGCGCGCGGTGGCCGCTGATGCTGTTCTCGCGGGTCGTCAGCATCGTGGCGTAAGTCAGCCTGACGGTGTGGAATATCCCCGTCGCGTGGAAGTGGGCGTGCTTCTTCCTTTGTGGATTTGGAGGCGGAATCAGTGGGCTGTCCTTTGCGTGGGCGCATAAGATTTCCAGCGATGATAACGAGAAGCGGGCGCTGGTGACCGGTGCGATGAACGAGATGGCGTATGTGGTGCAGGCGTGGCTGCCGTTGTTAATTTGGCAGACGCTTGAGGCGCCGGAGTACCACAAGGGGTATCCGACGATGATTGGGATGGCAGTGGTTTTGATTTGGACGATTGTCGTGAGTCGGTTCTTGCGTAAGCGGGAGGTGCAGATGAAGAATGCCATGGGCGTGGTTCTGATAGCTTGAGTGCGACTGAAGGCTCCAGGGTAGGCATCCAGATGGGCACCTGCCCTGGATCTGCACGATTGAGGGTTTGGCTTCTTTTCGGGATAACTTGTATATCTTGCAGCCGTGAATCTTGTGCATTTAGGAGTAAAAGTACTCAAACCTGAGACGTTGTTATCTCGAACCAGCCGGCTGCGGACCATGAAATAAAGCGGGCGCTTGCGTATAAATTACATAATCGGCTCGCGCATTAACGATGACGATAACGGTAACGAACTCTAGCAGAACTATTACCATAACCACTAATATACTACATTTATTATATTCATAAATGATAATTCTTTTTCTAAAATTCATTGAAAATCCTATAATTTATACACGAATAGAGTATATAAATGTAATATAATATATTATAAAGTAAACTTTAAAATATAGAAAAGAAAATTTGATATATATAATTATAATAGAAAATTCAGCTATTTATATTCTTATTAAAAATCAACTTAATTTATGATTAAAATATTTATTGAAAATCGGATATTTCTAATAATTATTTATAAGCAAAAAATCGAGTTAATTTAAGTTGGAATACAATTTCTAGATATATCATAATAAATACGATAAAATAAATATATTATAATTTATTTTATATATAATATTTTATTTCAACAATCTATTTTAATGTTATTATTGTTACTAGGTTATATTATGTAAATGATATAAATAATATATATATTGAAATAAGGTCGATTTTATTATTTTTATAGCTAGGAGAGAGAGTAGCAGCTATAAGGGCTACTGTTAACTAAATTTAAATACGGCGCCGAAAGGCGCTAATCCCGATTAGGACTAGCACCGGCGTTAGAGCTAATTATAGGATTAACGCATTCGCTAATCCCACTATTATCTAGAGCTATTTAACGAATAGCTATATACCGACTTTAAAGAAGCTAAAGCTCGATTTCGTATTTTATATAAATGCTATTACTTATATTGAAATAATTATAAATAGTATATATAAAGCCGAAAGAGGATAAATAGGTAAATTTTGAAATCGAGCTAGATTTAGTGCTACGGGCGTTTAATAGTTATATCGGTATTATTGACGGAATTTATATATTCGACTATATAAAGAAGAAATATTAGAAAATATTCAGAACCGTAAAGACAATATTACGCAAAATATCTTTACCGCTATTCGATTCGAGCATAAAGCGTTCTTTTATATATTAGCTCACGCGGAATAGTTAATTAATAATGCTATATTTATGAAAAAAAAAGTATCCGCCATTAGATAAAGCGATTAAAAGTAATAATCTATAACTTTTATTTAAAGGATAATAGATTCAATATAATGATTAAATCATTATCGGATATCTTAAAATTCGATATTATTGAAAAAATTAGTGAATTATATATAAACCGTTAATATTACAAAAAGAGCTATATAACCTACGCTATACCCAAATATATATAATCGTGGAGTAGGCTTTCGGTCGCTTAAAAAAGAAATAGCGGATTATTCGATATTAAGCGCCTAAATACAGCTTTAATAATTAAATCGCGATTGTATATATATCTACGGAATTATAGAATTTACTATTGAACAAAAGAAGGAAATTAATAAAAGAGATATTATAAAAGAATCATAAAGATTTAGATCTAAAAGATAAAGATTATAATAAATATTTAATATTTCTAATAAAAGCTAAAAAGGAATAGCTTATTAATACGAGAAAACGCGCGGAATATATTATTATTTAGAATAATTACAACCTAAGAATTAATCGAATTTGGCTTAGGTTAGCCGCGTATAAAATTCGGCAGACGGCGGCTATAGTAATATAGAAAGATTAGCTTAAAGATATAAAAAAAGCTAAAGGAAAAATTCAAGGTAGAACGAAAGTAGAGCGGCGTATAGGCGTATATATAAAAAGGGTCAAATATATACAAAATAGATATTTTAGATATAAAGGGTAAATGGTATAAATAAAAACGGATTAGTCAATATTAAAATTATTAATTGTATCAATATAATTATCACTATATAATAATAATTGGATATCTACCACCTACTTTTTTCTTATTAATTCTTCGCGATCTTAGTTAATATTTTTACCTTTTTTTATTATTAATTATAAATTAATTTCTTCGACAATCTATAATTCTTTTATTATAGCTAGCTCTAATTTAACGCTTTTAGAGCCTATAGCTTTAATATATTTGTCGCGAAATAACGCTACTGCGTTTTAAATTAAATATACCCCCGTTTGTTAAGAGAATAGCTAATAGGGCTTCCTGCCGAATAGGGCAGGGGGCCACGGCAGAGGTAGTTGGCTTACTTAATTACCCCTATCCCTAAATAGGGCGGTGGTAGAACCGGTTGGTGGCTAAAGGATGATTAATCATCCTAATCTAATTATAACTAATTTCTATAACCACCGGCCATTTAATTAATTTCTCTATATAATAACGAACAACCAAAACCCGATTCAAATAAAAAGAAGAATATCATATAACCCTTTAATATATATCTAATACTAATTAATATTTAATTTATATATTAAGCTAAAATATAAATCGGCAAAAACGATAAATCTTCTTTTTATACTAAAAACCGTTGAAATTCAACGAACTTACGCCCTTAAAACCTTTAGAAAAAAGAGATATAATAAAATAATAATCGACTAATTTATTATTAAACTAAATAGATTTACCTAAATCTTTTTCCTTTAAATATACAATTATCTTTTCATTATATTATAATATATCTTCGATTTCTTTATAATTATATATTCTATTAATATACGCCTAATCCACCTAAAACCTATCCGGAGAACCTTTTAACCAAAAATCCTTTTTTAAAATTCGGTCCTAAACCTTCTTAAACCCTCGATTTTAAACCCGAAATCATAACTCGCCTAATATTATTTGCCCAATCGATTAATCATAAATTAAATATAAATATATCAAAAGACCTTCGAAATACGATTTAATAATTTTAAAATTATATCACCCTTTTTCTACTTTCTTTCTTTTAAAATTTAAAAAAACTCTGCCTATATTTTTAAACGCATTTAATAAAAATAATAATAATTTAGCAATTATATCTATACAAATATAATCAAAAAAAAGTAAATTAAATATCTATTTTATATCCTATTTTATATTCTATTTTACTTTCTATATTTTATTTTCTTTCTTTTACCTTTTTCTTAAAAGGAAAAACCGAATTCAAAAACGTATTATTAGCTTAAGCTTTTGTATTAATTACGGTTAAATATATAAAATAGAATTAAACAAATTAATAGCGAATTTATAAATAAATATAGATAAATAAAAAATCTCTCATTTAATTCGTATATGATTATTTCGTTTTATATGTTTCGGAATAAATTAATATAATCTCTTATATATATTTCATTTTCCATTTTACCTTATAAATCGAGTTAAAATTATGAAAGCTAAAATAATATATGGAAAAGATAAAATAAAATCGGGCAATAACCTAGATAGTAAACCTACCAAACTCCTAAACTAATCCCGATCCGCTTTATATAATAGCAAAAAAAAAACCCTCCCCGATCATATTTAGGAATTTCTAATAATTCGTAAATTTCCTATATGAACGCGATCTTATAAATATAAAGAAACCTAAATTTATAATACCTCTTAAACCTTTACGGGCTTAATAAAGACCTCTAATATTTTATCGACGTTAATTATTAATAAAATAAAATTAACGATTTTTTTTTAAAAAAAAGCATTTAGTTATTTATACAGCTACCTTAATAGCTAAATATTATACCGAAAAAAGCTTTAACGTAAAATTATAAATTTCGTATATAAACGAATTCCAAAATTAATCCTTCTTTATATTCAAAAATCTCCCCCGCAATTTCCCCCGAATTTTTAAAAACTTCTTACGCCGCCATAAAGTTTATATAAAATCCGGCATAAATAATAATAACTATACCTTATACCAATTGGCATATACCGAAATTTTCCCTAAATAATTAATTAACGAGCTTATATAATAAAAATTCGATTTAAGCTTATAAATCGGAAAAATTTAATAAATACAATATAAATCATAAGTTATATAATATCTAGCTATTCCAACCATATCTAGAAAACCTATTACCATAACCCAAACATTTTATAACCCTCCTTTTATTATACCTAAACCCGGAAATCCCCGCCAAACCACGGTTATATTTAATTAAAACGATAATAACGGAGATAACCTATTTTTACTATTAAAAGATAGCCTATACTAACGTTCATCTATCTATAAACCCCGTAATATTAAAATTATAATATAAGATTTTCAAAAGATACAAAGAAATATACCTAATATATCTCTACGCTGAAGCTCGCTATCGGTTATATACCGTATAATTTTAAGCTTAATAAATAACCTATAAAATATCGCTATAAAGATAATAAGTTATGTTATATAATGATAAAATAATCTTCCGAATATACCGATAATAAATCGCTAAATATTTATTTTATAGTCATAATAGCTTATTAATCAACAGCCTATTTAACAGCCTGCTAAATAACCTATCGGATAACCTATTAATTAACAATAGCACTTATAATAACCTATCAATCAAACACTAAACCCACCAGCATCTACGATTTAAAATCCTCATCAGCTTATTATAATACCCCCGATTTAATAGCCTATACCCGTAATTAGCCTAAACCTTTTACCAACGATTTATATATATAACTTCACGCTTATTAAAGCCCTTAATCTTGTTAAAATCCTTTTAAAATATTAATTAATTCTAACGAGCGCTAAAGGTAAAATAAAAGATATAAAGTATAGCTAAACTATATAACCCTTATAAAGACCTACCGCTTATAAATATACCAATAATTAAATTGGATATCTAAATATAATAAACTTTTGCTAAATTATAGAATTATAATAATAATTATACCGGCAAGCTTTACGATATCTTAAAAAATAAAACCCGGTTATTTTTAAATATCTATTATATAATTAACATCCAATCTAACTAATTCCGTATTATATTTCCTCATATTTTAATAAGAGACGCTAAAACGTTTTATCTCCATTATATAGCTTAAAACGATACGTTTACTATCATGTACCGCAAGCTAAAAATCTATTTTAATATAAAAGCAAACCGGTCCCAATACCACCGCGATTAAATATCTATAATATTTATTAAAATATATAACGAAAATCTAAGAATAGATCTCCGAAAAATATTTTAAAAGTTATAAAATAAATTAACATTATATTAATATATATAAAGCAAATATAACGATTTAAAACTATTAGCAATATTTATTCAAATATATTATAGCGTTAAAAAGCTAGAATATACTCTTTAAACCAATTTAACTTCCTCTTAGCAATTACTTAAAAAACTACGGTCTTTTTTAAAAACCTATTTAGCTCGCTGTAACACCTTTTATACAATTAAAACTATTAAAACCTGCTTTAACGGCAAATACGAGTACGATCACTTTAACGATCTAATGATCGCTAAAAATATATTTTATACCGACCGCCGCTATACCAACAATAACCATAGCGGCTTTAAATTGAAATTTAGCTTTAAGCCCAAATAAAATAATAATAAATTTAAAAATATATATTATAGCAATGCGCCCAAAAGCTTCTTCTCCAATAGCAATAACAACGAAGCTAAAAATAATTTCCGTAAAGATAAATTTTATATTATTCCCTATAAAAAAGGCTATTAATCTACCAATTATTTTATTAAAAAACGTATCGCTATATATAATATTTATATTTTTTATCACTGATTTACCAATATAAACCCAATTATATAATCGCAGTATTATACCTAAATTAAAGGTAATAAATTTGATTAGCTATTTAAAAAGAATAAACCTCTTATTGATCCCGGCATCCCGGATAACTGCAATTTTATCTAATAAATAATAATAGCATTAGCTTTTGATCATAGCTATTCTATCTAATAATAGATTAGCGACTAAGCATTGATATATTATATTATTAATAAAAATATTTATAATATTAAAGCATAAGCTCCCGCTAACCAATTCATATTAAACCGATATTTATATAATAAATTCCAAAGTATTTTAATAAATATCGAAACCGCTAAATAATCTATAAACGGTAAAGCTTAATACCTTACCTTTAAAAACGAATATAATTTCTAATTAAATAAAAACCAAAAAAGCGCTATATTAATCGCTTTTAGCCCTATCAACGCTATAATCTTTATCGGAGCTATTAAAATATATATTCTAATTAGCTTAATCACATTGTATATAATAAAAACCAGTACCCTATTCTCAATATCCCTAATAAATATAAACCGGTTGCGAATCTATTTAGATAATACTATAAATAAGTTTATTAATATCCGATTTAATATATAGCTCCTAATTCTCTTTAAATAAGGATACCCGTAATTTTTCTTATGCCGCGAAAAAACCGCGTATTTACTAATAAAAGCTCAATTACGGAACCTTCACCGGCAAAACAGCCACCTATTAATTAAGCGACTTTATAAATTTCTTATATACGCTAGATTTAATGATATCTTAATAGCAACCTTCGCCGAGATCGAAAAATTTATTACATATACTAAATAAACGCTCTTACCCCGCGATAATTTAAATTTTCATTACGCGACGATTATAAATTTAATTCCGAAATAATCGTCAACGTTATATATATAAGCGGCGATAGCCTAATTCTATATATCGTAGATTCGGTTATGTTATTTTAAATAAAATATTTTCTAAAAGATATAACCGTTTATATAATATATAATACCTTTCGTAAAATTTAATATAATATCTATCTCGAACCACCTAATATTCTAACTCATAATACTAATATTAATTTCGCTTCGAATAAATTCTATTCAAATGTAATTATATAAAATATCCGCTATAAAAAATATTTATAAAAACTTTAATTTATTAATAAAGTCGAACGCTATTACAAACCGCTATAATATATCTACCGTATTTTCAAAACGGAATTAAACAATATAATATCCAGAAAACACCATTTACAAATAACTCTTAAAGCTATCAACAACACCGCTAATAATAAGGTTATTATCTTAATTTTCTTAATCTTTAATATCTATCCATATATAAACATAAATTCCCCTTTTTCTCTTTTAATTATCCGCCGCATTAAAGCAATAAACAAAGTTATAAAAAAGCTTTATACGCTTTAAACGAAACGCTAAATCGCTACTATATTATACCGCCGCACCGATTTTAAAATTAAAAAAATTCTCGCATTTCCGTTCTATAGCAATATATATATTTATTATAAGAAAATTAGCTAAATAGGCCTATACCCAATCGCTACAATTGAAAACCATAATATCACTTTAGATATACCAAATAAACCTACTATTTTCCGCTCTATACAAATCCAATTATATTATAAGGGAAAATATAAAATTCTTAATATCGAAAACCCTATATAATTAAACCTAATAACTAAAGATCAGTCTTAATCTAAGATCGAGCTTAAACCTAAAACTGAAATCCCAACCTATTATAGCCGTAAATAGCCAAAGGGCAGTACAAATAAGCCCAAAGCTTTAATTATATACCTTAGCAAAAAAGAATATAACGATTAGGCATTAGCTATTAAGCTATACGCTAAAAACGTCATTATAACTCCTAGCAAACTCTTCGAAATATCTAACGACAACGAGATTATAAACCTTATTAGCGCCGGAATATTCAATTTCATTAAATACGATCCCTAAAAATATACCAAAAAACGTATCTTCCCTTTATAAATAATATATACAATTAAAAATAGTTTTTTTTAATTAAATATCTTTTAAAAAATCATAGCTTATAATTTAAGGCTATAACGATAAAGGCAAAGACGAAATCCTTTCTTAAGCCCTATATATATAGCATTCAAATTAACGATTAATCTTAATATTCGCTCTTATATTAATGAAACGAAAAGTATATCTCTTTATTCGGGATATCACCTAGGCGTAGTTATAAGCCAAAAAAAACCTTTAAACGGATGATTTTAGCCCACTTTCCTAAAGAATTAAAAGACCACTATCCTAAAGACATTATAATATAAATCCTTTTATTATTATATAGCGTCCCTAAATCAAGCTTATATTAATACGATATATACCAATCGTATCACAAAAATAATCTAAATATATCTATCTTTATATATAATCTATATCTAATGATCTCTAACCAGGCTAGCGACGGCTTCGGCATAGCTAGCTTATAGATTAACGATACCCTTTTGTTCGAAATAGCTAATTTCACTGCCCGTAAAGAAAATGAATTATAGGACACCAGCTTTAAAGCTAAGCCCAAAACTATTCTTAATAAACATGCTTTATTTAATTTTAACGGCAGCATTATAAAACTAAATAGCAATAATATCATATTTATACAAAAAAATCAAAATAACCGCTTAACATTTATCGATTTGGAAATTAACGATTATACCCAATATTATATTAAGCAATATATATACGCAACTTATATCACCTTTATCTATTAATTTAAAGCTGCTTTTAATATCTCCGTAATAATTTAAGCCGCTAAATGATTTAACGAAAAGACAAAAGCTTTTAATAAACGTCTTTAATAAATAATAAATAATTTATTCGAGGCTTAATATATATGCCATTAAATCTTTCATATATAAAGCTATATATATTCTTAAACGGATCTTTCGCTAACCGTAAAGACCTAAATAATCAAATCGGCTATATTATTGTCCTAGCCAAAAAACACAACTATATAAACGATAATTTCAAAATATATAGCAACCTTATTATAAATATAAATATATATTCCAAGTATATCGTATGCAATATCCTTTACGCCGAAACTTATAAAGCAATTGTTAGTTTTAATATTAGCTATTATCTTAACATTATCATTAAAATGGTTACGGATTATTTATAGCTCCCTACGATCCCTTCCATTCTTTATACAGACTCCTTATCCTTATATAGATACCTAATCAAGCTCGGCACTATTAATAAGAAACGTTTAATAATAGATATGAGGGCCTTATGTAAATCCTACGAAAATCGTAAAATTGATAAAGTCCGTGGATCATTAACGATAACAACCTAGCTAACGTTATAAACAAAAGCGCCTATAACGCAGCGCTAATTAAATTGATCGATATTAACGAATTGACCGTTAAGATCAAAATAGCTATTATATGCTCTAAAAAAAGCTCCAATTATTAAGATTATAGAAATTACAGAAAAATAAGCCCAATAGGGTTGGCAAATAGATTATTATCCTAATAGAGCTGGTATACAATTTAATAATTTAAGTTTAACGAAAAAAGCTAATTAGGAAAAGAAGGTTTAAGCGCTAATTAATACTAATTAATGTTAATTAGCATTATTCGGTGCTAAATCTAAAAGCTATTTAGCATTTATCGATACTAACGGCTTATTTAGATTATTAGGCTATAATATATTAAATTATTAAAAGATTTAATCTATCGACGCCGATTTTAAATATAAAATCCGTCGATATATAGCTAATAAGTATATATAACCCGTTTATATATAGCTTTTTTAATATATATATTTTTAATATATAGATTTTTCGGCAATTTAAAAAGTTGCTAATATTAAAAGAATAGTTAATAAGGCTTTTTTCCGAATAAGGTAGGGGGCTATAATAGAGATAATTGGTTTACTTAATTACCCCTATCTCTGTATAGGGCGGTGGCAGAACCGGTTGGTGGCTAGGGGATGATTAATCATCCCAATCTGGCTATAACTGACTTCTATAGCCACCGGCCGTTTAATTAGTTCCTTTATACAACAACGAACAACTAGAACCCAATTGAGACGAAGAGAAGAGTATCACGTAACCCCCTAATATACACCCAACACCGTTAGATTTATATTTTTATTAACATTTATTTTATAAGGGAAAAAATATATATAGGGTATAGCTGTTAATTCAAAGGTGCTAGGCCAAAAAAGGACTAGTGTAATAAATAATCAAAGAGTAGAATAATCGATAGATAGGTTGGATATAGTCGTTATATTAGCGTTTTTTTTCTCTAGCTAACTAGAATAGCTAAAAGGAGGAGAGAACCGCGATATATATAGTTTTTCAATTCTTCTTATTAGCTAGTAAATAGCCAACGATAAAAGCTATAACTAATCCACTCTGGGACTAGCTTCATTATATAACTAAAAATGACTTGTAATAAGTTATAATGATGATACAAATAGAATCTTCCAGAAATAACTGATTTATTATCGTAATATAGTTATTTCGGTGATAACGATTCTAGTAGTTTCTAAAAGGTTTTGTCACGTGACCTGCTTACGTAATTAGACCCAAATATGACTTACAGTTATATTATAATATAGTGCTTATAATTTGTAAATATATAGCCTAAACTTTATTTGGCTGGCTAATTATTGAATTTTAAATATTTCTTTAATTTAACTATATTTTGTGCGTTTTATTATATCTCAGCTAATCCTTTATATTTTATCGTTATTTTTGCACTATAGTATTTGTTATAGTTTATATATATATGATAATGTAATCATATTGATTACGTCATCGTGCACTTTTATAATATGCATCTATATATCTCCGCAATATATTTAATCGATTACTTTAAATTTTCTATTGCTGATTTTAGCTACCTAGCTGTATAAGCCCTATTCCTAGAACTTCTAACTTATATTGAAATTGAATTAGCATATTTATTAACCGATATATTAAATATAAAATCGAATTATTTCGTTAACGAAATACGTCTTTTTGCTTTTACGGATACTATTCTTCGAAATACCCTTTACTTAAATAACTTTTTCCTTTATCTCTAAATCACCAATAATAACCCCCCTCAATTTCCTCGAACTTTAGCGCCAATAATATATAAAGCATGTATATTAAAGAACGAAAATCGGTATTTATTAATAAAAGACCTTCGTTTATTTACGATATATATAAATCGCTTATCAGTAAATTCTATATAAAAAACTTTGCAATATATCGCGATATTAACGATAGATTAACTTATTATCTAATTAAAGATAGATTATCTAGCTAGCTTTCTTTAAATTTCTTTTGAAAATATATAAGCCTCTTAATTTCTGTATTTAAATATACATCTCCGCCGGTTGCGAATTTAATATAAATACTTTAAATAGCATTTTAGCGCTTTTTCTCTGCCGTTTGTTTATTAAATAAAGGCTTATAATTTTGTTATAACCGATATCTTAGGTATATCTTATATATTTCTTTTTCTATATATTTCTAAATAGATTTATAATCTTTAGCTTTAAAATATAAAAAGACGCTCATATTATATTTATTAGCTAATAATATTATTAAATAATAACTTATATCGATATTTTATATAATTTTAATATTTTTTAATAGCTAATTTCTTCGTTTTAGGTATCTAGAGCGGATAGAAACTATTATTATCTAAACGAAAATCAAAATTGCTATTAATGCATTATATCGATATAGCGGTCCGTAAAAAAGAGGTAATAAATATTATAGATTATAAAATCGGTATTTCTAAGTATTTAATAGGCGGGTTTATAAAGCATAAAATCGTTATTTTGAATTGGGTTTCGATAATGGCTTACGAATCTATTTTTGGATTGCTTAAATATAATACGAATTTAGTTAAACGAAGAAGCCACTGGATATAAATAATACGTTTCGTTTTTATCTTTATTTATAATATTATAACATATAAAGAAAATAATTGCTCATTTTTATTTTTATTGTTATTTTATTTATTAACAATTTTAATATCATTTAATTTATCGTTAATTTCATTATATAGGTCGAAAGATATAATTAATATAGGGGCTGAAATGACATAATTATATTAAAAACGATAGCAAATAGCCTTCGTATATTAGCTTAAATATTATATATTATTGTATACAATCGTATTTTTATCCTAAAGTTTTAAAAATCGACGGTTAATTGTTAAAATGCAACCTTTATTTAGACCACGGACCGCTATTTTGCTATTTACCAAGATAAAGTGGGTATAACAGCAAGATCGACAGATTTATTCAGCGCCGCTAGTGAATTTAGCATGTATTATTCCTACGATTCCGTACGGAAAATGGGGGTTCCGATCAGGCTCTTAGAGTTAGAGCAAGCAAACTGCTCGCGGGCGTTCGTCAATTTTTCAATGGCCGGCATCTTCTCAGACAAAATGTAGGTAGGTCATGTGCGACAGCGTGTGTTCGTCGAACATTACCGACGGCCATCCGGAGTTGCATAGCAGAGGTCTTTGATGACTGTGCCCGAAAGATTGTCAACTGGCCCAGCCTTCCGGTCGAGACATACAGTATGTATTGTACGTTGAGGCTCAAATTCGCCACGAGGCTGAGCCGCTGCAGTATATACGTACAGTAAGGTCGGATTTCTCGACGTGCATATATCAACCCCATTTCTTTTGAGGGGGCAGCACGAGCCCGTCAGCGAAAGGGCCGCAGGATGGGCCACTGTAGCAGCCCCACACTCGGGGCGCGCCGGCGCCAGCGCCACAGGGGGGCAGGTGGGAACACAGTCTTGCGCCCTGGCCGTGATCCTACATGAGCAAGCCACGGCGTCAAGCTGCGGTTGCTTGTGGCTGCTGATAGCGGGTAAAGGCAAAACGGTTATCTCTCGGATATGTGCAGCAGCTGGCAAGGCGGCTTGGGCAGCGCTCTGCAAGATGCCGTCCCTGTTGGCTTGGAGGATCTTTGTGCACCGCGTGTTGGGTGAGGGGGGGAGAGGGGGATGGGCTGAATCTGATCTGATCGGTCACCGTTGTTAGGTTTACCTGCTGTGGAGGTGTTTGCCAGCGTGGCCGGCGTGGTACAGCAGGCGCAATAGCGTGTGAATCCAACGTGCCTCGTAGGTACGATCGGGTGGGCGATAGAGGCAGTCCCACAAGCCACGAGATAGCTCTCAGCTCATGGCCATTGATGGCAGCGGGCTGTGCGCGTGGTGTCATTTGGGCGTTTCTTGGGGCGTGTTTGATGCTTGCCAGCGATAGGACGGGCATACATACACACGGCTTACCTCTTGTAGGGATCATTTATTAGCCCCTGTCATCAACAAGTGCGGAAGGCTACCTAGGTAACGGAACCTTGGAAGTCAGTGCTCAACCCCCGCCAGGCAGCGGAGGCAAGATCGATACCTGCCGCCTGCGGAAGAGGAAGAGCACCAGAGGCGCAGCGGCGGGGGAACACGGTCAAGACTCAAGAGAGTGGAGGGGGAGGAGGGGGGGCGGGTTGCGTTCCGTGGTGCAGAGTTTGATTGATCTTCTGCAAGTGTGCGGCGTTGTCAGTGTCGCGTGCGCAGTGAAAAAAGGGCCAGCCACATCAAAGCCCTGGCCTGGCCCTGGAATTGGAATTCTGCATCTGCTTTCTGCAATTCGGCGGCTGATCGGGTGTCATATCAGTATGTATGTGCGGCGTGCCCCTCCTCTGAGTCCTCAGCTCAAATACACAGTACATGCAGGTCCCATTCCTAGAACTCAGCAACCTTCTCCCCCCCGCCCCTCTTGTTCTTGCCACTGAAGTCTCCATTGTGTGGTGGATCTATACGAATCATCTCATAAAGCTGTGCTGCGTTCACGTATTTGTCTTCTATCATTACCCAGACGCTTCATCACCCCTGATCACAGCCAAGCCGAGAACACTTGAACCCCGCAGTGCCGGGCCCACACCTCTTCCAGAGCAAGCCAATATTTATGATCATATAGCTGTTCGTCGTTACGACAAGGTGCAATCCGAAAACTCCAAGGATCACCACCACGTTCATCCATGTCTCTCCAAGTCGAAAATGGCCGGCGCGGCCGGTCAAGGTCCCCTGGCGGTCGCGATCGCAGCCGGAGCCGTGGCCCAGCCTTGGTCATCGACGTCAACCCGGCCCCGGCGCCGGCGCCGGTCTACGACGACAGAGAACGGAACTACGACTATGATGACCGCTACCAATCCTACAGGTCTCCGACCTCACCAAGGGATGACTACTACTACCAACACCAGTACTCACGCAGCCCTGTGACTGAAAATGGCCCGCGAACCTCGTGCGGCGACCTCCGCGCAGGTGAGCGCGAGCACCAGTACCGGCACGACAGTCCCCGCGTCGACCGCCACTCAGACTCAGACAGAGAGCAGCAGCAGCGTCGGACACCCGGGGCAGGATTCAATCTAGCCGAGGCCTTCCTGCCGCAGAAATACGCCCAGAGGCTCGAGACCTCAGACACATACAACCTCATCACCTCGCCCCTCTCGGACCGCGCGCGCGAGCGGTCGCGCGACCGCCGCGCCGAGAAGAAGGAGAAGCTGGCCGAGGACCTCGCGTACGGCAAGCTCCCTAAGGACACGATGCGGCCCCTCTCGCCAGCGCCGGCGCCGCCGCCGCTCTCGCCCACGTCGAGGTCGTACGAGTACGCCAGCGCGCTGTCGTCGTCGCAGTTCCAGTACCCGCCGCCGCCGCTCCATGCGAACACGTTCCCTCCTGCTGAGTCGAGGCGGAGCGGCGGCGCGGACTTTCTCGATTTGGGGGATCACCGCTCGGGGCGGGGCCGGAGCAGGAGTAAGAGCCCCGGGGGCCGCCGTGAGCACTCGCGTGATGAGCGGGACGGCGCAAGGCGGGAGCATTCTAGGGATGATCGGAATGGGAATCGAGATCACTCCCGAAGTGACATTCACAGGAAGCGGCATCACTCCCGAGGTGACCGTGAGCGCAAGCCTCCGCACCGCGACTCCCTGGACCCGCGTGCCTCAGGCGGCAGTCTCCTCAACCCCGACGCAGCCGGGGCCCCGCGCAAGAGCGCCCTCAAGCGCTCGCCGTCGCCCCAGGCCCCCGTAAACAAATTGGCCGGCATGTCGCTCTCCGTGGACACGCTCTCGGCAGCTAATACAGAGTACAACAAGGGCGTCTCCGCCGCGCCGCCCTCGCCGTTGCTCGAGGCGTACCACGGTACCTACCAGTCCATGTCGCCGATGCCGTCGCCGCTGCTGCTGCCCACGTACCGCTTCGACGGCCCAGCAAACATACAGGACGTGTCGCCGCTCGACTACTCAGAGTCGGACGAAGCCGCTAACGGACACAATGCCAACGGCAAGAAGCAACGCGCCCGCCGCGCGCGCTTCGCCGACCCCAAGGACGACGCGTCGCGGCTCAAGGCCGCGCTCGAGGGCGAGAGGCCGCCGGACATCGAACCGCTCATCGAGATCCTCCCGGGGCTGACGCACGAGCAGGTGATGGAGCTGCGGGTGCAGTACAAGAAGCAGGTGCCCACGGGCCCCAGGGGGAAAGGCATCAACGTGGCGAAGCACATCCGGGCGCGGCTCAAGGACTCGGATCCGGCGCTGATGAAGGCGTGCTACGCGACGGCGCTCGGGAAGTGGGAGAGCGAGGCGTACTGGAGCTCATTCTGGTACCAGGGCGATAAGACGCGCCGCGAGCTGCTGATTGAGAGCTTGATGGGGCGGACGAATGGGGAGATTGCGGCGATCAAGGAGGCGTTTATGGATAAGACGTATGATAATAGTATTACGAAGATGATGCGCCATGAGCTGAAGGAGGATAAGTTCAAGAAGGCGGTGTTGATGGTGCTGGATGAGGAGCGCATGGAGGATGAGGATCGGTATGGGCGAGAGCTACCCGTTGATCATAATCTGGTGGAGGACGATGTCTATGATTTGCGCAAGGCTATCAAGGCGGACAAGGGTGGCGAATCGGCGTTGATGAACATCGTGGTCAAGCGAAGTGACAACCACCTGCGGGAGACAATGAAGCTGTACAACGACAAGTACGGGGCGAATTTTGCGAGAGACGCATTGTACAAGAGTCAGAATCTTGTGGTATGTCTCCCCTTTGTCTCCTGCTCGTCATAGTAGCTTGAGCCCTCCTCGAACTCTTCGCGATGCTGACAGAAACCCCAGGGCGAACTCCTCGCGCACATCCTCAACGGCATCATCAACAAGCCCGTCCGCGACGCACTCCTCATTCACCACGCCCTGACAGCCACCAAGAGGGACAATCTGCGCCGTGAGCTGCTCACCTCGCGCCTCGTGCGGTACCATTGGGACGGCAAGCACATGGTGGAGGTGAAGAGGGCGTACCAGAAACGATACGGCAAGGACATGCAGGAGGCAGTGCAAGATGCTACTTCTGGAGAATGGGGCCAGTTCTGCTCGGAGCTGTGTATCACTCGGATGCCGGATGAGGTCCAGAGATTCAAGGTGTGACATGGGCGGTAGACTCAGAGGGTGGGGGAACAAGTGGAAAACTAGAGATGATGCGTATGCTTCATGAGCAATAGCAGTGACTATGGTACCATGGCAGTCTGGTGGGTTTTCCAAAGGGCTAGAAACAATGGGGCAAACGGTGTCCCTGGAGCATGTACATCGGCATGTAAGCAGCTCTGCTCACCTTTGCTAAAAACGGTAACAGAATAAGAAGTTAAGAACGTGCTATTGACCATTCAGCAAGAGTTTGAAACAAAGGTGTAAGCAGTAGGGAGGGCATAGATGAGCACAAAGGATCAAGAACCTCTAGACAGGATACCTTGGAGCAAGCGATTGTCCAACCTTGGTCCTTCGCATGAGCCTCTTCTCATGTTCATTCTTCCGGCAAACAAGGACAATGATCACTATTGTGGTGACGTCTGGTGAGCACCATACGCCGGCATCATCAGCCTCTTATACAGACCCGTTCCTGCACAGCCAATGGCTAGAGACTGCTAGACTATTGCTTACAAGCTCCCTAATACACGATCTAAAACATAGGAGTTAAGAAACCTTTGCTTGCACAACCATCTCGCACGAAAATGAAAAGTATCAAGAAGATTATCAGGGAGGCCAGCCGGGCCAGTGACTTTGACAGGCTTGTGACTGATTTTGCATGCCTGAGCATCAGGAAAACAATCGCGATCTTTGTTGGCGTAGAAATCCTTCAGAATGCAGTTAAGCAACAGTTGAAGCACTCTGTGATGCAGGTCATCATTATCAAGGACTCCATGGAGGAAGCTGTCATGGAGGCGTCTGAGGAAGTGAATCAGGAGATGGGGAAAGAGATCACGAAGATGACTGAAGCTGCTAGCAACGAAGAGGTAAGCACTGCCGGAAGACGTGGCTCGTCTTCTGGAAATGGTATCCATGCGCCCGAGGCCGCGACGGAGACCTTCGTTGAACTGAGTCCGGCAAAGGGGACAGAGGTCATGGAGGTGGCTGGAGCTGGTAACGAAAGAGATGGCAACAATGACGGAAGCGGTGCTACCACATTGGGTTCCTCCTCTGGAAATAATATCCCTTCGCCGGTGCGTCCGGAGGGCCTCAAAGGCAAGGGTGTAGCCGATAAGGCCGACGATGTGGTTAGTGCGGGCTCTAGCTCATCATCTCCGTCATCACGCGGCGTGGCGGAGCCCCGGCCTTCTCAGGCGGCCCCTAGTCCCCAAAATACCGGCTTTGTTGGTGGTTTCAGCAGTGGGTCAGCTGCGCCTAGCGACCCCTCTGCAGGCGGTCAGGCCGAACCTTCAAGCCACATTCCGGGGGCGCAGGCCGTGTCGTGGCTCGTCATCAACAAACCTTCTTCTCCTGTCCATGAGGCAGCACTTGCAGCTTCACTAAATGATTTGGAAAATACGACGAATCCCGCACAGACGACCGCGAGCCCAAGAACCTACGCTTGCCGCAAGACAGTACTTGCAGCTATAAAGTATTTGGAAGATACGACGAATCCCGCGCCGGCGAATTGGAGTGGAAGACTCGAGGCACTCCGCATTCACGCACGCTTACTACTGGGGCTTTCAACAGCGGATGAGGCAGCGTATCCGGCCGGGCGTGTGACGGAGATTGTGGACGACGACGAGTCTTTGGGCCCGGAAAACGCGGTGAATGATGAGGTAAACTCTCCGCCCGAAAGTGAAGTTGCACACGAAGTGAAGGTTCTCGGCAATGAAATAACCCTGTCAAGACGGGCTGCACCACCGGTACCGCCTGTGAAGTCTATCAAGCCTATCCCAAACGACAAGCCACGGCCTTTTTCTGGTTTCGTACTTGGAGCCAAAGCTGACTCCCTTTGTAGCTTCGATTGGGCGGAAGATGTGGAGGAGACACTTGCGGGGACCACGAGCCAGACCGCGCACCCACAGTCACAGGAGGAGGAGAATGAGCACGCGCCGCAGGATGGTGCGAGCATCTCCGTCTCTGTGCCCGCCTCGGATCCCAAGCGCGGATGCAAAGAGGTTGTTGACCGGGGACCCGCCAGCCCCTCGCCAGCAGCGCAGCCTCTCAGAAGCACGAGCCCGAAGCGCTTGAGCGGTATCGCGCAGTCCAGATGGGCGAACGCGCCAGACGAGCCCGTGGCCCCCGCAAGCCCAGTCCCTAGTGTTCCTGTCTCCAACTCCGCCAAGAGTTTGAAGTCTCCTGCCGGACGAAGTGGACAGGCGGAATCGGGGAAGAGCAAGAAGCCTCGAAACTCCAAGTCTGTGGGCAAGAAGGCTGCTGGTGGCAGTACCAGGAGCAAGGCATCATCATCATCATTCGGGTACGAGTCCTCCAAGAAACCATCAAAGGGTCAACGCTGGTTCGACAAACTTTAGGACCAGCTGATCACTAACGTCTTCTTCGTCAAAGTACTGAGGCACTCACACGGCATGAAGAATCGATCGGCGCGATTGACTCGCTAGGAAGCATCCAGGGAACCGACGAGCAGCCCCTTATGAGTAACGCTGTCAGCGAAAGGGACTCAATTCCGAAGCTTGTCTTGGGGGCACACGAGAGTGATACTGGAGTCTCCGAGGCATGGTCGATGAGGAATGAAATTTCAAAATCAAGGTGGGCGTGATAAGTCACCAGACACGACCCGGTGGGAGGGCTCAAGCCTTTGGGTAGGCACCAGTTAAGCATTGTAAATACTGATGTAGAATAATAAAGGCAGGTGTACTTTCACGCACTGAGATTATCTTCCTCATGACGTAGTTGACTTGACCGCCTATAAAGACGGACAGTAGACAATGCTGGTGTTCGGTGAGGTGAACCACAGAGCCAGCCGTGTCCCGACCACAAAACAATCTCCCCTCAACGAAACCTGTGATCCAAGTTTCTTCAGATCCATAAACTAGCTCTTCGCCATCAGCTTAGCCAGATTCTTCTTAGTGTCATACTTCTTCAACAACCTCGCCTTCAGAGCCGCAAGCTCTTCCTTCTTCTCCCGGCGGACCTTGTCCAAAACCCCGTTAGTCGCACCAGTAACCTTTGCATCACTCAGTTCCATAGCAAGAGCCATGAGCTCCGAACTGTTCCCCATCTTCTCAAGCTCCCCGTCCTCCGCAAGCCCGTTCATCACCATCAAAAGCCTCTCGAAGTCCGGCCACCCGGGCTCTACAATCACCCGCAGCGCCGTGCCCTCCTTCTCCGGCCCCGCGACATATTTGTGGTAGTCGCCCTGCTTGACCACGGCAATCTGGCCGGGGCGCAGCGTCGTGAGATTGGCGCCCGCGAGCCACTTCTCCTCGGAGGCGTGCGGCAGCTCGGAGACGGAGACGTTGATGGAGCCCGACACAGGGTCGAACGTCTCGGAGAAGTGCTCGTGCGAGTGGATGGGCACCGTGGTGCCGGGCGTCATGTGCTCGATGAAGATGGTGCGTTGGTTGTTGTTCTGGGTGCACGATTCCTCAAGTTGGAAGCGGCGTTGGTTCCAGCGGCGTTCGGCAGACATGATGGCGGATGCTTGATGGGAATAGGAGGCGGGCAGGTGTACAGAGCAAAAGTGTATATTTGGTCAATCTCGTTCTGGGTAGTTGAGGAGGAAAGAACATTTTTGGGGGGAAACATGAAGACAACAGGCCATATTTATATCCAATGCAGTGTTCAGATATGTGGACACTTGTGCTATTTGCAGGTGCTGTCAGCAGTGAGCACTAGGGCCTCCAACACCGGCGGCCACCTGAAAACGCCGAGGATCGATCCTGTTGTATTCTTGTTGCCATGTTCCGATGCCCATATCGAGATATACGTGCTCTCTATAGCCCTGGCTTAAGTAGCTCATCAAGAATATGCGTTAGAGGGTTGTGCCCCTTCTGTTCTGGGCGCAGGGAACTTTCAATTTCATCACTCCTGAAATCCGTGCCCAAGGTCCTTCGTTCGGGAAGGAAGTATCCCAATTACAGCAGTTGTGACCTGGAAGATTAATAGATAACCAGAATACTTCTCAAATTTTACCTAGTCATCGATTCTACCGATAGCGGGTTGAATGTGATCGATTTGCAAGCAGCTGAGCAGTATGTGCTGGAGATTTGGTGGTGGTGGGTGTCAAATGGAACGCGGAGCGATTGCTGAAAGCCGACTTGGATTCTAGCGCTACAATCCGTCCAGCCTCACCACATTTCCTCGTCTTGTGTTGTGAGCTTGAGCAGGACAGAATAGGCAGCGTGGGTGTGAAACCTGTTTGCGACAAAAGGAGTCTTACTGAGAGGCATGCGATGAAAACTGGCTCTGGATAGAGGTAGTGCTGAAGTGCCAAGCCAAAAAAACAAAAAAAGGGGAAGAAAAAAGGCTTATATAATGGGCAATCGTCGAACACGAGTGGCAAAAGCACTGCTCCTTCATCTGACTGGAAATGATCAGAAGGAAGGCAAAATGAGTGCGTCATGCTTTGAGGCCACGCTGTATGTACACATACATAGGAACTGTGGTAGAGCGCTCCAGATATTCCTGGGGAAGGTTGGTCCCAGCACTCGACAATTGGCAAAATGCTCTCTGAGGCTTGAGCAATCAATTCATGAGGTTGGGTGAGGGGACCTAGCAGATCTCACTATCGCAACGTTAACTTTCCTGTTAATTGTCAGCATTGACTTGGCAAGCACGCACTATCATGGATATTATAGTCCTGCTAGCTGACCAAGGTCTCGTGCCACAAACAAAAGTGAAGCGCCGGACCCAGACTTGTTTCGGGGAGGACCCTGCCAGGGAACCCCCCACCATCCCAGCTGGTTGCACGTCTCACAGCATGGCGGCCGTCTGTCCGTCTTCTCCTTCCCGCCTGTAACTTTGAACTCGTCCCAACAACCTTCACCTCACAACCTTCAAAGCCAAACCTTTTCCTCTTCTTCTGTCCCTAGATCCTCTTTCAGCAATACCCAACCAAATACACGCCATTCTCTCAATCACGAATCCATCCCAGCCTCGATATTGACGGCAACACCTCTCCGCCAGATTGATCAATCGCTTTCCCCTCCACATCCGACACAATGGCCTCTCCAGCATACGACCCGGACACCCGCTTCCCCGATGCGCAGCATGGCGGGACACAGTCGAGCGACCCAAGGATCGCACAGATCCAAGGCGTAAGTGACATATGCCCCTGACTATCTGATATTCGACTCGATCCACAAGGAGCCCGCGATTTTCCATAAGGCCTCGCCAACCCGATAATCCGAGCAGGCCTACGTCAGCGCTATCGCCAACCAACTTGATGCAAATGACAACGAAAAGACCGTCATCTAAAGACGACACTCTTGGCGAGCACCAACGCCATCATATAATCACAATAATTTCGATCGCTGAGGCCCGTGTTGCGATCAACCTATCGACCTGGAATATCGACGCCTGACCGACTTGCGCGGCCGTGGCTGGGTTGCGCCAAGGCTCGGGTCACGACAAAACCGGTCTGTCAACTCCTGGACAAACACCACCACAAATCATCAGCGCGACGACTATCCAGCAATTGGCTACCATACAGGTGTTCTTTGAAGGAGTGATCGAGTGACCGGCTTATGGAGTCAATATGCAAATGCAAGATGGCTGACATGATACGCTTTTCCCACAGAGCATGCAAACCACCATTAACACAATGAGGAGCAACATCAATGTGGCCAACGAACGTGGCGAGCGCATTGACAACCTTCAGGACAAGACAGACAACCTGGCCACATCAGCCCAAGGCTTCCGCCGTGGTGCCAACCGGGTGCGCAAGCAGATGTGGTGGAAGGACATGAAGATGCGCATGTGCATTATTGCCGGCATCATCATCCTGATTCTGATCATCGTTATACCGAGTAAGCGCTTTGATTATCGGTGTAGATCAGCGTTAAAGGTCAAGAAGTCCACTAACGTGTCTTTTGCAGTCGTTGTCACCAAGAAGTAAACGAAATAAAGAAAATAACCGACCGGCCTATCACGAGCCGGTAGGAACGACAACGAACGGTCACGACTCTCGATCTCGCAGGCTCCGGGATATCAAATCAAAACATTCATCCCCCCTAAGTGAGGAGTGTGGGATGGCCAGCAGCCAGCAGCCAGGGCGCGGATACAATGCGTGCTTGCAACGATGCTTTTTGGCAAGCATGGTTTCTTTTCATCAGCAGCAATGGGGATGTGGAGCTTTTATTTCTCGTCTTATGATTCCGATTCGTGCCCTTTCCCCGTGTCACGAATGAATACCTCCTTCAGGCGCTTTTCGGTTCACGAATGAAACGATTAGGGAAAAAAAAGCAAATCGATTCTACCATCATCTCGAGACCCCTCCATTCATCCGTGTCCACGACCTTTCCCCGGGTGGGCATGGGCTTGGCTGCAAGTGGTACTGGTGCAACTGCAGGGCCACGAGGATGGGACACGGTATGCGGTCCTGGATGTGTATGTATGATGGAAGGGCAAATGGCGTTTTGCGCAACACTTAATTCAGAATTCTTTCCGATATATGCTGGACTCTTTCTGCCTGCGGAAAAGGTGTGAGAACGCGCAATAGCACCACCGGTCGTGGCATGCTATGGTTATCGTGACCCTACTGGGTAGTGCGGACCAATGTGTTAGTGATGCTCGAGATGCGCTCTCTGAGTTTCCTATAAAGGTGACTTCTACAACATGTGAGCACTAAGAATGAGCACTGAGTCAGCAATGGATGAATCAGGCGCCTGGAGCATAGCGGAGATCTTTCGACGCTGCTCACCCTCGATGCCTGTGGGTCGTAATGATGCGCGCCTTAAACTGCCTCGGCCCGATGAACCAAGATGCCACGATGAATCTGATGTGTACAACACAAGTACAATGCATTCAACTTTATTTTACTATTGCTGTAGGCTATGCACCAAAGGTCGGGAAAGATGTCATTGTGCTTGGTAGTACCTATATTCACGGGTAATGTCAGGAGAAAGAGTGATTTATTGGACTGCTGCCATGGGTGGATTTAGGGGCTTTTACGAATTCTGGCGAGGGCGCCCAACAAACGCACCCCTTAGATACAGCAGGCTCCTGCCCATCCAGGTGTTATTGGAAGGTGTTTGCAAACAGTACAATAGGATGAGAATCAGGTAGAGAAGTGAGAAGGTCAAGAATGGATGCGCCAGCTCCTGCGAGCAGTACCTAGGTAGGGCCCAGGACAGACTCGGCGAAGCCTAGTCCTCTGTCTCGGAGTTCACGACAGTTCTCCTCCCGCTAAACCAAAGGGGGGAGGCCTGGTCGGAAGAAGGTGGGGCATCTGATTAGATCTGATTACAGATAATAATCCTCCTGCTAGCCCACATCTTTCACCAAGAGACATGATCGTGCCACTATGCCACTGGCGAGAGCGTTTTTTTGTAGGTGGAGCCTATGGGGCATCTGATAACTTTGGACTGGGATAAGCTAGCGGAGGCAAGGGCAGGATTAGGCAAGTGAAGCTAATTTAGCTTATTGCAACAACTCGCAGTTGTAGTTGATTTATATTGAAGAGATTTTGTGAGACAATGGTAAGAATAAAAGCCTTTTTCTGCAGAGCTAGACTTATAGTAGTATTTGTATATATATTGTATAGACCCTTCAGGTTTCCGGGCATATTTATTATAGGAAGATATCTATAGACTAACTAGCTATATTAGAAAAACTCTATTATATAAATCTAAATAGTTATAATAAGCTACCTAAAATATAATAGATATATATTTAGAAAATACTATAGTGATTTATATACTATTGCTTTTGCTTTTTACAAACACTATATAATATTCTCTGTATTATTTGTGAAATAAGTAGTATAGCTGTCTAGATGTGTAGGCACTGCTCATTTGCAAATAGCTTTTGCATATAATACAATGCAGGCCAAGCTGCGCTTTCGGCCCTGACCCCTCGTAGCCACCCCCACACAGACTTTTTTTGTAGCGCAGACTTACAAGCCCACCTGGGCACTCAGATGCAACCCCCCGGACTGTGGACACCCTCATCACATCCACTCTTCAACCTCTTGTTCCTCTTTCTCGCCTTCTCCTTGTTTCCTGCTCCTGCTTCATTGTGGTCGTGCAGACAAATCTCCCCTCTTTCCAATCATTGTTTGGGTCTCCCATGGTTCCTGGTGAAGAGTTGACTAGGGTTTCTTGCAGCTGCGCATTCGGAATCAGAACTAGGAGCTCTGCATACTGTGAGTCAAGAGACACCTTCTTCTCCTGCCCCAGCCTTAGGAGCAAATGCATTCGGTGGGGAGGCCAAGTTGCCTGAGCTTGCCCTCTTCCAATTGACCTCTCTATCTCTCTGTTACTCTGCCAGCAAGCTTGGGCGTGTATGACCCATCCACCCGTCACGTGCTAATCTGTCTTCGTCTTCAGGCGATCCCTCCATATACCACAACCACGCAGACTTGCGGACAAGGTCAACATGCTTTCCACCACCGTGAGGGCCTTGCGGGCTGGAAGCAGGCGGTGCGCTCGCTTTCCTGTATCCACAATAACCATCCCGCGAGCTGTTGCCGTAGCCAGCGCCCGTCTCGCCGAGACTGCCCGCCGAGCGTGCCTCTCCACATCCACCAAGCAGCTCACAGATCTCAGCACCCGTGGCATAGTCATTCAGACATTGAGCAGCGTCGGTTCAAAGCGTGAAGTCCAGCAGTACTTGTCGCACTTTACATCCGTATCTTCCCAGAAGTTTGCGGTGATCAAGGTTGGAGGGGCTATCTTGACTGACTAGTGAGTTCCACAATTTGGGGAGATACAAGGCTGTACGGTGCTTTTGTTTTGCGACATGCGTCGAAAAGCATGGCACATTACCGATAAAGAGAACTGACAACGGCACTACACACTAGCCTCGACGAGCTTTGCAATTCCCTCGCCTTCCTCTACCATGTCGGTCTCTACCCGGTGGTCGTTCACGGTGCCGGGCCCCAGCTCAACAAGCTCCTCGAGGATGCGGGCGTCGAGCCACAATTCGAGGAGGGCATCCGCGTGACGGACAACAAGACACTGGCCGTGGCGCGCAAGCTGTTCATGGAGGAAAACCAGCGCCTGACGAACCGACTCGAGGAGATGGGCGTGCACGTGCGGCCCATCACCCACGGCGTGCTCGAGGCCGACTACCTCAATAAGGAGAAGTACAACCTGGTCGGCAAGATCACCAACGTCAACAAGGACATGATCGAGTGGGCCATCAACCACCGCTGCCTACCTGTGCTCACGTCTCTCGCCTACACCCCCGACGGCCAGTGCCTGAACGTCAACGCGGACGTGGCGGCCGCCGAGCTTGCCCGCGCGCTGGAGCCGCTCAAGGTCGTCTATCTCTCGGAGAAGGGCGGACTGTTCGACGGCGAGGGCGGCAAGATCTCGGCCATCAACCTGGACGAGGAGTTCGAGTGGTATATGCAGCAGGCGTGGTGCAAGTACGGCACGCGCCTGAAGATCAAGGAGATCAAAGACCTGCTCGAGACGCTGCCGCGGTCGTCGTCCGTCGCCATCATCCACCCCCAGGACCTGCAGAAGGAGCTATTTACCGACTCAGGCGCCGGAACGCTGGTGCGCCGCGGCACCAAGCTGCTCTCGGCGAAGAGCCTCCGGGAGATTAGCGACATTGAGAAGCTCAAGCAAGTGCTGGTGCGCGACCGGGAGGGCCCCAACTCGACGCAGACGGTGTCCACGTACATCGACTTCCTGAAGGAGAACCCCTTTAAGGCGTACTACGATGAGGCTATGGACGCCGTGGCGGTTGTCCTGCCTCCCAATGAGCAGCGACCAACCGCGACGCTGGCCACGCTTACGATTACCAAGTCAGGATGGTTGAGCAACATCGCCGATAACCTGTTGACCGCTATCAAGAAGGATTTTCCCAAGCTGGTCTGGACTGTCAAGGAGGACGACGAGAATCTCACCTGGTTCTGGGACAAGGCTGACGGCAGCTTGTCCGTGAGCGGCGATGTCATGTTCTGGTGCGGTATTGAGGATGGCAATGAGATTGTCAAGGTTATGAAGGAGTTTGAGACGCACGGCCGGGAGATGCTTGGTGACTCCAACCTGGAGGCCCGCATCCAGCGCGCAGCACTCAATGCTGTTGCCACCCCCTCTTCCCCCAAGATTGCAAAGCAAGCTCGTGGTTTCTCTACTTCTTCGCGACCTAGGTCTTCATGGCTATCCAAGTCCACCTCCACCCAGACCCGCGGCTTTGCGACCACCACTAACCCCAACCCACCACTCGGCAAGCGCAACAAAACCAGGGAGGGACCCGCCAGAGTCGCCCTGATCGGAGCACGAGGCTACACGGGCCAAGCCCTGATCTCCCTCCTCAACTCCCACCCGAGCATGGAGCTCTCGCACGTGTCCTCGCGCGAGCTCGCCGGGACCACTCTCGAAGGCTACGACAAGTCGCAAATCGTCTACGACAACCTCAGCCCGGACGACGTGCGCGACATGGAGACGCGCGGCGAGATCGACTGCTGGGTCATGGCGCTGCCCAACGGCGTGTGCAAGCCCTTCGTCGAGGCCGTGCACGCCGGCCGCAAGGCCAACACCAGCCACCGCTCCGTTATCGTCGATCTGTCGGCCGACTACCGCTTCGACGGCTCGTGGGCGTACGGGCTGCCGGAGCTCGTCCCGCGCCAGAAGATACACGACGCCACCGACATCGCCAACCCGGGCTGCTACGCGACCGGTGCGCAGCTCGGCCTCGCGCCCCTCATCGAGCACATGGGCGGCGAGCCCGCCGTCTTCGGTGTGTCCGGATACTCCGGCGCAGGCACCAAGCCGTCGCCCAAGAACGACGTCGAGCTGCTGACCAACAACTTGGTCGCGTACTCGCTCACGGACCACATCCATGAGCGCGAGATTAGCACGCAGCTGGGTCGCAGCGTGGCGTTCTCGCCGCACGTGGCGGTCTGGTTCCAGGGCATTCACCACACGATCAACATCCCGCTCAATAAGACGATGACGAGCCGGGATATTCGCCAACTGTACCAGGAGCGGTACGCGGGCGAGAAATTAGTCAAGGTGGTGGGCGAGGCGCCGAGTGTGAAGAACATCAGTGGGAAGCACGGAGTGGAGATTGGTGGATTTGCGGTGCACAGCTCTGGAAAGAGGGTGGTGGTCTGCGCTACGATTGATAACCTGTTGAAGGGAGCTGCCACGCAGTGCTTGCGTAAGTTTTCCTGGCCTGGTTGCCATGCTTCACCGAGATCTAGTTGACTAACACTATCCACAGAAAACATGAACCTGGCACTGGGCTACGGAGAGTACGAGGGTATTCCCTTACTTTGAGGCAGGAGCACATGTTCTGACGGAGGATATTCTTGTGATGTGAAGGCGGTTCGGTTCACCCTGGTTGTTTTGCTGGCATCTGGCGTTCTGGAAAAGTTACTCCAAAAGACGGGTGGGGTATTTTCTTCTGATGAGTGTGGTCTGAAAGAGAGAGACATTT
Source organism: Ophiognomonia clavigignenti-juglandacearum (assembly GCA_003671545.1). Lineage (NCBI taxonomy): Eukaryota > Fungi > Ascomycota > Sordariomycetes > Diaporthales > Gnomoniaceae > Ophiognomonia > Ophiognomonia clavigignenti-juglandacearum. The sequence continues at coordinate 51,342 of PYFS01002041.1, read as the reverse complement.
GTACGGCAGAAGCGAGACTTTGTACAAATTGTGGACTGTGGATTTCTGTGCATAGCTTTGTAAAGACGAGGAGTCTTCGAGATGAAGAGAATTCTATCAGTCGAAATGCTTCAATTAACCATTCGATGTGGACCATTGCATCTGGAGTGACTTCTTCGAAGTCAGAGCCAACCCATCCACGGCCTTGCTTATGTAAGCCTCCGACAGCCGGCCCAGAACTGCTCGAGCGACTGCACTTCGTCATGGAGAAGTGGTGATCTTTCCAACGTTGATGCAAGTCACCCTCTACACACCTCCCATCCACCGCTGAAACAGCACCCCGCCGCCAAGATGGCATCACTCTGGCGGCCCAAGATGACGCTCTACCGGGCCAAGAAGCTCGACATCGGCTGCTTCGTCAACACCCTGATCATCCGCGACCACACGAAGCGGAAGGTGTTTGAGGCGCATGAGACGGAGAGGTATGCGCTCTGTACCATCTATCCCCGTTCTCTCGGGGAAGGGGGGTGGGGGGGGACAGTTTTTAGTCATTTAAGGCGAAAGAGAGAGATAGAGACTGACTAGATGCGCGTTTGTAAAACAGGCAAGCCCTCCGCTACATCGTCCGCAACACCACTCTCAACCCCCGCGAGCGCGCTGAGGCGCACATCCAGTTGGCGCAGATGCACTGCTATACGAACCCGACACAGATTCGGAATCGGTGTATACTTGGTGGCAAGGGAAGGGGTATCTTTCGGGATTTCAAGATGTCGAGGGTAGGTGTGCTTGCTCTTCCAGCTTGTAGTAGGAAGAAGGCGCTGCGGGCAGTGCGGAGGCAGTCGCGCGTGAGGACTACCACTCATTCGGGGAAGTTCTTGCTAACAATGCGAATTTGGTAGTATAACTTCCGTATGCAGGCTTTGGCTGGTGCGTTACCTGGTGTGCAGAAGGCTAGTTGGTAGATGGGGAAGGAGGAGGGTTGCTGATTTGGCAGAAAAGGGAGATAGGTGGCAGAGAAGCTCTATGGTCCACGGATGCATGGGGAGCGAGTGCTGTCGTCTTGCGCGAAAGCATCTGAAGTCGAGAAGAGGGACCGCTGGAGCGAGCGGGTGGGTGGAAGGACAGCTTGAGATAGCTGCGCCTGGTGTACAAAACCGCTACGGGTGGTCACGTAAGTGGTCAAAACCCGAGTCAAGCAAATACCGACATACTTCTCGACGACTCTGGGGAAAGGCTACTTTGAAGTCCACGCAGGCGCCTTCTAAATCTGGTTCAGCGAAAGAGACGGCTTCTGACGTGGCGAGCAACCGCAGCACAAAGGTCTCTTACTGCAGTTTGATCATAGCAAACAGAGCTCTGCACTTGCTGGTCTTTCTTCACGGCGAACGCCCGCGTTCTTCCTACCAGGGTTTCCCCCAGAGCTCAGGTGACGGCGCGATCGCGTTCCCACGTCAACCCCCCCCCCCCATACACACACACACTCTCTCTCTCTCTCTCTCTCCCATACACTTGACTTCATTCCTGTCAAGAGCAATCAAACCTCTACTCTACTACTACGTCTGCGTTTAAGAACTTTCGATCATTACCTAGGACCCTTCTCTACTTCGGCCAGTCAAACCCTACACGCCGTGAGACAGGCTTCCTACTACGCCGAGCCGACTGAAGTGCCTCTACCTCCCAACCAAGGCAATAACACACTGCCTTCCTGTCAGCACACCAAATAATCCACCAAACAACCGCCACGATGTTCCGTCGACGCTGGTCTGGTCTGCCCGACGACCCTGACTTCCCAGCAGATCTGAAGGGGCTCGGGTACGTAACTGCCTCTGCCTCTTCCTGCCGCGCAAATGCTCCTTTCCTGGTGATGCCATAAAGGCCTCAGCTAACAACAACATCAGCTACTTCGTCAACGAAGATGACGAGATCCGTTCCATCAAAGAACCCAAGCTCTACTTCGACTACTTCATTAACAAGTCCATGCGCCACAATGACCGCCAGCGCTTTGCCTTCAACCTCGTGGTGGAGGACCTCATCCACACCCGCCTGGCCTCCCAACCCCTCAGCCTCTCAAAGCTGACCCTGCCCCTCAACGCTTCGAAGTTGCCCCACCCTTTCAACTCGCCTAATACTTCCCCCTATACCCCGATCTTCCTCTCCAACGACCTGCCTCTGAAGAAGCGCGTCGTCGTCCTCTTCGGCGAAACCGACCAGGACCTCGGCGTGTTGGCGCACCGCGTGGTGGGCGGCGCCGGTGGCATCGACGCTGGCAGCCTTGTGGGTCTTCTCAAGAAGATTCTGGCGCAGAGCGTCGGCGATAATGTCGGTTTTGTGCTGGCTAACACTGGCGAGAGATGGTGGTGGCCTGAGGGTCAGCGTGCGTTGAGCTACCGCCAAAGTGGTGGCGTGCGTATGAAGAGCGCTGTGCACAAGGGTCGCTACTTTGATCCCGAGTTAAATGGTATTCCTGGCAACGCCTCCATCGAAGAGCATGTGCGCACTGTCTTTGACAGCGTGCTCAGCAATGCCGAGTTTGTGGGCAAGGAGGCTCGTATCGAGATCATTGGTGTTAGTGAGGGTGGTGTCAGTGTCGAGAAGTTCCTCGATGAGAACTGGACCGTGTGGGAGGATCGCATTGTCTCGTTGGCGCTCCTCGGCGGTGGCTTGGACCAGACCCTGGTCAAAGACAGTGGCTTCAGGACCTTCCTCATAGAGGTGCGCAAATATTCCACCTTGAGCCCCGTGTTCTGCACATCTCACTAACATCTGACCACAGCGAACCCGCGCGTACATCACTTGCACCGAACCCCTCAACACGCCGATGGCCAACCCCGGCGGCAACCCCTTCGCGCACTACAACACCACCTTCGGCTGCCCTGTGCTCTCCTCCGGCGAGGACTACCACTCAGAGCTCACCCTGATCAAGGCTCAGACTGCCGTGCTCGCCTGGGTGGGCGAGGTCCGTGCCGCCGACTGCGACGGCCGCGGCTATAAGAATCCAGTACTGGAGGTGACGTTCCGCAGCGAGGAGCTCGAGGAGTCGCTTGAGACCCGCAACTATCCTGTGTTCGCAGGCTTTCCCAAGCCTGTTGGCCCGGCTCCTAATGTCAGCGCCTTTATGGACGACGACGAGACTAGGAAGGTCAAAGGGAGCGAGCAGGGAGAGACTGATGCTGCGGCGACTGAGCTCGAGATCGAACCTGGGAAGTTTCCGAAGATCGAGCACGCGGAGACCAACACTGAGGCGGCTGAGCTTGAGGTTATGGAAAGCACCTCGAGGTCTCTGCCGTCATCTACCGACACACCGGCTTGTATCAATGAATTGAACACGGAGTCGATGATTCTCAAGATCTATGAGGAGCTTTTGCTGCAACTGGCCACGCTGGATCCGGACAACACACCGTTTGGCGAAAATGAAAAGCCGTTTGCAATGCTGGTCGCTCGACGTGTTCGCGAGACTGTGTCAGATCTCGTGCAGGCCAACGTGAAGCTAGTCAAAACCTGCAAGATGTACTTTGAGCAAGACGAAACTGTCGCGAAGCTCAGCACCCGCCTAGACGTCGACATGAAGGCACAACGTGCAGTCGAAGACGCAATCGCTGCAATCTACGAAAAGCTAGGTAAGGACCCCAGCACTGAGCTCCTGGATGTAGCTGCTCTGCAAACGAATCGGGAGGCCAATTCCGAGACGCTAGACACTCTGTTCCAAGATTTGGAGGTTTTTATCATGAAAGCCGAGGTGCACTCCGCTCAGTTGCATGATTTGTGCAAGCTGCTCGAAAACATGACTGTGGATACGGCGGTCGAGACAAAGAGTACCGAGCAACTTGAGGCCATTCGTGAGCAACCCCAGGAGAACGAACAGGGCCAGACGAGTCCCTTGACAGCGAGCAGCGACCAAACTCATCGCATCATCGCGGGGCTGGATTTTGGCTCTACCTATTTGCCAACGGGACTACACCCCGACATAGAGTCGGGAAAAGAGAGCGAGGGCAGACCCGAGGCTGCTGAGGACCAGAAGATCCAAACTGGCCGCAGCAATGCCATCGAGTCTGCCGACAAGGCTGCTGAGCCTGACGCCGGCGTTGGTTCAGGTTCTTGGGGTTCTGTGGTTCGCAAGGCATATGCCTCACTGGTGGGTAAGGAGAGCGATGGCGATCACGAGAAGGATGGAGCCGTGTGCGAAAAGACCAAGAAGGAGACAGCTGGTGCTGGGTCCGAGAAGACCGAGAAGAAGGCTTTCATCTGAGCTGGCGCCCAGAATTGAAGATGGATGGGGTTTTGTGATGGGTGTGGCTTCTTCCGTTTGTCTGGCATCTTTCAACCGAGGCGGTGTCGAATCAGCCTGGAATTCTCAGGCTGCTCATGGCATCTGCTCATGGTTGTCGGATGTGATCTCACGGTCCAGCATGCATGGGGCTGCGAGGAAAGAGAACGTGGTTCTGATCCTGCTTCCTAATTGCGAGAAGGAACTGGGATGGATGCGTCCCTCCGGCGGCCTCGTGGCATGGGAATAAGGCAGCAGTATCCGGAGTGTTTGATGACGGCCATGGGACTCTGGTGATGTTGCTCACACATGGGAGAGATAAATTGATCCTTTCCAGTTGACGTCAAGGCCGTAGAGATCGACTCTACTGCCTAAATTTTGGGACAGAACAGAACACTATTGCGAAACCACTGATATTTGCTATCTGCTCGCTTCGAGATGACTCTATACTTTCATGATTCCGCATTGCTACTAACGCTTGCTATGCCAGTCTCTCTCGCCACCACTCCACAATATACTACGAGCGTCTCGTCAAGGCCCCCTACGCCCTCACCCAACCGCTGAAATAGCCCTGTTTCGGCGGCTGTAGATCCTCCAGCAGCTCCTGCGCGCGCTTCGTCCGCTCGCTCACAACCTTCTCCTCGGCCTCCCACCGGCCACCGACCTCCTCCACCACCGGGCGTCCACTCCACAGCCCGCCGAGCCACCCCGCGGAGGACGACGACGGCGCTGGCTGCTGCTCCTTTCCTTTCCGCGCCTCGGTCTCCTTTTTCAACATCCGCGAGACCATCGTCTGCCAGTTGTCCAGCCCGGACGCGAGACACTCGCGGCAGACATTCCTAGTTTTGACGCGGTATGTTTGCTTGGGGAGGGGGTCCGCGGGCACGCCGCGGTCCGTCACCTTGTCCAGCTCCTGCTCGGCGAGATCAACGCCCTCGCGCGTCCACGCGAGGCCGTCTTCCTTGGTGGAGGACTGCATCGTGTACATGATCTCGCCGATGTGCAGGTGCAGCGCGGCCTCTTGGCAGAGCTCACGGCCGTCGCGGACGGGTGGGGCGGTGCCATCCGGGGGTGGGGGCGGGTAGACGGGTGGGGTGAGGAAGTCTTTGATTTTGTCGACGATGGAGAATTGGGATGTTGGCCTGGGCGGGTCGAGAGAAAAGGGATCATGGTGTGTGGGTGCTTGTTCATTTGTTAGCGGCGGGGGGAGGGCGCGCCGTGCTTGGAGGATGGAGATGAGGATGGGGAGGGCGCCGACTACGTCTTCGTGGCGGGCTTTGAAGGTCGCTAGTGCCGTGAGTGACACCAGCAGGTTTTCTGACGGCTTGCGCTCTGCTTTGTTGTTGAGCACCGAGGTCTTCGGGTGGACTAGAGGCGGCGCGCCGGGCGTGGAGATTTCACCGATGGCGAGGTTTAGCGCATCGTCGTACATGACCGCAGCAGGTCCCAACTGGCCCTTATGCTCGAGCCAGTTGGCGTACGCCAGCGTGGCGTCCAAGCGCTCCTTGCTCGTAAGCCCCACTGTCCCAAGCAACTTCACATACATCTCGGCGGGCTCTGGAAAGCCGGAGGGCACACAATCTTCCTCACGCGGCGACGGGCCCGCTCCCGGAGGCACGGGCTTGGGAAAGGGATTCGAAGGCCCCTTGACCTGGTCCGCCGGGCAGGCGATACCGCGCGTCGTGTCAACCACGTGGTTCTCGGTGTACTCGGAGGCTTTGCAGCACAGCAAGAGGGCCTCGACGTACCCACGGCGCCATGGCTCCGACATGCCCGTGATGTCCTTTGCGCCTGGCGGGCCGTCCTTCGCGTCCTTGATGCCCGGCCCGTCCACAGTGGGGTCCTCGAGCCGCCCAAGTACCGATGCCAGAAGCTGCACCATCTTGACCCAGTCCGGCTGCTCGGTGTCTGTCCGCACGTATTCGCCCGCGCAGATGCGCTGCATCACGCGCGTGAAATAGGACCACTCGTGAGGCGTAGGCAACCGGGCCTCCCTCAGTTCTTCAAACACGACGAAGCTGGCGACGGTGAATATGGCGAGGGCCGCCCAGATGTAGGCGGTCACTTTCAAGCCGACTCCGATTTCGTACTTGACGCGCTGCGCGGTCAGGTAACGCCGTTGTTGGCGATTGCCACCATTTCTTCTGTTGCGGGCGGTGATGGTGAGGAAGGGGAGTTGGGGTCGCGAGGAAAGATTGCTGGCGTTGAAGGTGAAGGGGCGGATGGTGGTGTTGCTGGGCGTAGCCGGGGCAGCGGGGGGATTTGGGTGGTCGTGGAGGAGGAGTTGGCGGAGGAGACGGGCGCGCATCCTGAGGGTTCGGCCAGGGGTTGCCATTAGTACGGTGGCTGTGGTTGCACGCTTAGTGCCGTGGTTGGGTTATCGCATTGCCTACAGGCATCATTCCAGCATGGGCTGTACTGAAGACTGTGTGGTGTGTGAGGTGTTTTGCAGGTTCGTGATGCTCCAGCTGGTCCCTCCTTGCTTGAACTAGGGTGGAGGGGTGGTGACTTTGAAGTTGATGACATAATCTTGCGTTGACAAGGATATCGAGCCTTGCAGGGATGGTTCCGACAACTCTACCACAGTAGACGTAAGTCGAACGTGATAGATAAAGACCGCGTCACAAACACCTTCGTCCGTGAAACTAACTGAGGAGGCTCCTTGTGATCATGGCCCAGTTGCACGTCAGCCGAATTCAAGCTGCGGGATGCACATCGTTTTGTGATGAAGGTGTGCAAACATGACCGCTAGTACCATTTTAAATTGGCACCTTCCTCGCACGGTCAGCAAGTAAAGGCAAGGTTGGCTTCCTTGCCCACGAGGACCATCATGTGCCACCATTCTTATCATCCCATTCGTCTGTGACCTATTGGAAGGCATGGGCTGATCAATCACGTACCATCCGCTGTACATGCCGTCGTCCATTTACTTTCTTCAACCTCAAATTGACATCTTCAGCCCGTGTCCATCTTTTTCACCCTTAAAGAGTTGTTGCTTGTCGATTAAACTACACGCAGGCGAGTTGTTCCCTGGTGAACTACAGCGAGCCGCAACCCGAGTTAGGGCTTCTAGAAGTATTGATCCTTTACTCGTTCTCGCTTGTATCCGACAAGGCGAGCGAAGACCTCCGTTCTCTCATCTCTGTTGACCGGATGACATCCTTGTCTGCCCTCTTCCTGCTTGGGCAGGCGGGTACTACTGTTCAGGCACAGACGGGACAAAACAACAGCACCATGGCGACCACAGCTACCACCAGCCCCTTCATATCCGGGTGGTCCCCACAACCCATCCCGAACTTCTCCCTGTCCGCGTCCGGTCTCATTGTACTCGCCGACCTCAGCACCATAGCCCAGCGCACCGCTCTCCGTGGCGGTTCCTCCTGGCTAGACTCCCTCGTCCTCGCCCCGGGTCTTCACTATCAACAAGCAGCCGATGATCTATTCCGTGGCGAAAATGCTCAGATTCTTACTGCTGTGGAGCTTGATCGTGATGGCAAACCTACAGCGCACCGGATTATCAACCAGGCCGTCGTAAGCTATTTGTTGCGGGTTGCAAAGGATGGGAGAACGGTAATCCTGGACGTGGGTGAGATTTCTGTGAAGAAACAGCGTTGGCCAGGTTGGCGGAAAGAGAATGCAAGGCGTGGGCAGAGGGCAATGTTGTATGGGGGATCTGCGCAGGTGGAGGAGTCTCTGAGTTTGGCGGCGCAGTTGTTATACGTGGCGAGCCCCGTGTTGACTTGCATGGCTCTCGTGTTGGTGGTGCTGCTTAAGGACTGTGAGTGCTTCTATCATCCGCAGGCCTTGAGTCGTCACATTAGCGAAGGACTAACCACGTTCACAGGGTGGGCCCTCGTCATCATCGGCTTGTTGATCCTCTCTCGCATTCTCAACATCCTGGTGATCAAGTCCCGCTCAAAGCCCAAACCTCCACACCTCCCTGCTCCCTTCGCCCTTCCAGCCAGCCTTCCGCCACCTCTACCAATCACCCAGTACACAGTCACCCTAAGCCCGAACACCACCGTCGTTCTACGCGGCCTGGCCTCCGATCTGTACGCACTCAGCACTGCCGTCTGGCTCCGCCCTAAATCCCAGCTGGAAGGCTATCTCGAGGCGATCGCCAAGGTTCTCGTGTATCTTGTCGCAGCTATCAGCGGCAACGCGACGCAAGCGGGCAACATCGTGCTCCTAGTCCTCCTGCTTGCCAGTGCAAGCCTGCTGGCGCTGAGCAACGCCCGACAGCGGGGGCTGCGGAATGGAGGAAGGGTGGTGGAGCCGAGTGTCGAGGAGGGGAGGGCCGGAAACAGCGGGTACGGCCGGTCGTGGCCTCTTCCTGCTGTGGTGGCGGTTGAACGTGGTGCTGGCGGGGCGGAGGATTGCGCTGGCAGGGAGAGAAGTGCGAGGAGCGATACGACAGCGAGTTGGCCTGAGACGAGCGATTTGAGTGGTACCAGTGGCATGGGCGGTGTGAACGGAGTCTCTGAGAAGGCTTCACTGCGTAGTGTCGCTAGGAGATTTCCGGCGGAGGGCCCGCTTGACCGTCAGGTGAGACTGGAGACGCGTGCTGGCACAATTGTTGAAGTCGCTACCCTGCGGGACAGATGACCATGTGTTCAGGCCCGTACAATTTCTTCTGGTGTTATGTATATACCAGTCGAGTTAGAGCTAAGTCGCATGTGTAGACAGGCATCTAAAGGCGGTGTTGCGGGTGTATAGTACGGGCACAAAACGCATCCCATCTATGAAATCAAAGTACATCGGACCTGTCACTCTTGATGGCCACTCATTGGAAGAATGAAGACCGCAGAAACATCGATAACAGGAGCATGTCTACTTGGGCACTTTTCTACCTGTGTGAAAGAGGATCAGTGGAAGGCCAAGCTAGAAGCACAAGCTTAAATACTGCTTAATGTTCATAGACTCGATCAAACATCAGGAAGATTTATAGAGTACCACCATACAGGTCAAATTGCTGAATGCCAACAATGAAGAACAGGCAAAATCAGAAATATCATATTGGAAAGCATAGCCTGAATGATTTGTACAAAATGACCAGATACAGCTAGTGGACAAATCTCTAGTGGATTTCGCCCTTTCTCACCAAAACGCACTATATTACAAAGTGAACTCCTCCACAATAATGTATTATAACTATAACTTATATTGATATATACTACAATTACGAACAAAATCATAATTTCTATAATTTTACAATTTTGAAATTTAATTTTTATTAGATTAGCCCGATAACAAAAGCGAATACTTCAAATGCACAAAGCACTAAACCCTCGGCTAATTAACTTAGGATGTATATAATTATTTCCCATCTTTAATAATTAGCTACCTGTTTTAATCTTCCTATTTAAACCTTGATAATTCAATTATTATACTGATATTTTTAATTATATATACGTTTTATTTATACTAATAGGTTTATCTATTAATATTAATTAATAATTATTATATATAGCACAAATTCGCAAAATAGCTACTTTTCGGAAAACGCTATTATTGATAAATTCTACTAGATAACCCTTTTATAAAGATTTGCTAATTAGCTTTTATCAATAAATACTCGTTATCCAATAATTATACTATAAACTAAAGTCGGCAAAAAAAACTAAAATCGAACGTTAAATAAGAGGATACGCTTCTACTAATTATAGAAACAATAAACCACTATTAAACGCCAAATATTCGCCCACTTAAATACCGCTTGACGGTAGTTAGGTAGGTGCGCAGTGCAGGGCCATCCCTGCACTGCTGCTGTTTCTGCAATAGCCGTCTGCTGAGTCAGCAACTGGCTGGCCTACTTCAAGCCCTACGGCCTGCCAGCCAGTTACTTGCTTTCTCTCTCAATAGCAAAGACTCATTAATGCTACGATATAACCGAGCCTTTGCGCTAGTTCCGTTGCACGTGACACCGCTTATATATTAACATTTGAATAATACCGTTTTTATTAATTTTCGGTAACAATAAACACTTTAATCAGAAGGATATTTATATCAAATAGGTGTTAATTACGCTAATATACGCTAATTTAGGTTTTTAAAACTGAATTTTATCCTTTAAGCTAATTTTACCCGCAACGATAACCATTTTAAACATATCTAAAGGCGACGATAACGATATTATTAAAAACCTAAATTTACACAAATAAATCCCTTATCGAAAAAGCGCTACTTAGATAAATCTTTAACTATTTTATTAAAAATAACTACTGAAACGATATTGATATTCCCTTAAATATTATATATAACTAATTTATTATATATATTGCCCCCTTTTCCTTTAAAATAATAGATAATGAATATAATAGCTCCTTTTAAAGAATTTCCCATAAAGCTTTCGAAAACTGCATTCTTAATAAATAGAAAACCGTTGATTAATAAATTAAATAACGCGTTAAAAACCAATTACGCCGTTAAAATAAATATCTCTCGGCTATATTTAAATAAAGAAAAACTTAAATAGCTCTTTTATAACCTCATTTAGGAAGAAACATTATTAAAATAGCTAAATAAGAAAAATTCCGATAATATAACGGAATCAAATAAAGCACTTATTATTACGAAATCCGACAATATTTTCTTATTATTTAACCTATTATAAGAAATACCGCTAAGGCTATTCGTGTATAAACTAAGCTAGCTTAATAATTAAATAGCCAAATCTATTAAGCTAATAACGGAAATGATTCTATCAATCTAAAAGATATAATAATCCCGATCGTTGAAAATAATAACGATCTATTTTAATAGAATATTTCTAATAACAATAATACTTAAATTCTAGCGCCAGGCTTATATATAATTATAAATAACCGGATTATTTAACAAAAATATAAACTTAACGAAATATAGATATAATAATATAATAGAAGAAGATCTATAATACTTCTCCGCTAAACTCCGCTGTATTAAAACGACGCTTAAACCTAAGCCCTTTGATAGCGAAACGTTAAATTTCCCTAAATCAATAGGGACGCGACTCCTATATTATTAGGATATATATCCGAAAATAAATGAATATTGCCATTTAAGATCGTCTTTTTTAAAAGACTAAATTATAGGTAAATTACAAAACTTTCTAATTCCTTTAGCTCTTTCGATAAAAAGAAATATTCGGGATAAATATACAATTCCTTAAATAATCGAATATAAGCATTGTACGCTATTTATAAAATTGAAAAGATCGTTCTAAACTAATACTATAAAGTCTTCTTTTTAATCTTAAAGGGTAAAATAAAGAGATTATACTTTAATTATCTTACAAAATACGAAGCCTTCTATAATATCTACATTAAATTAAAGCAATATTTCGAATAAACAGATATACAAATAATATACTATATCAACTCATCTATTATAATTTATTCTAACTTTTAGGATAAACAAAATAAAAAGCGAAATTCATATTAATATCCCTAACTAGATATGGAATAACTTCTAATTGTATTAGAAGACTTTCGGATAAATTTATACTAGCGAAACTTTATTTAAATAAAAATATAAACCGTTATAACTCAATTTTCGGAATTAAAAAAACCTTCATTAAAAAACCATACCAGATTACTACAAAAATCTTCAATAAATCATATTTCTTTCTTAATACCGTATTGATTGGAAAACAATAAATAATTCGTTCAACCTTTTTTATTTAATATGTTATTATAACAAATATATTCATAGTAATTCATATAATTATATAAAATATTCGTTCTATATTAATCAAAATCTTATGAAACCCGATAAAGTTCGATATTACAAAAAGTTGGAAAAGCCGAAAATAAATTGCTAAAAAACGATTTCGTTAAAATTAAATATATTCGCTAAAATCTTCTCGATTCCCGTTAGAACCATTTACTATAACCGAAGCTATTAAATCAACGATATTAGCTAATATACCCGCTGTTTTTATATATATAAAACTATTTCTCTCACTCGTACATTATTGAAAAGAAATAAGCTTCGAAGCGAGTTTGATATTAAAAATATCTAAATAATTTAAAACCGATCGTGCTATATATTATATAATTATAGAGAGATAATTGAGAATCTAAATTACGATAAACGACAATGATAATAAACCACCAACGCTATTTATAAATACTAATTTATCTATAGCTTAATTTAATAACGACGAATAGTATTATATAAAATTACGGCTTTTGGTTAATAGAAAGAAGTTAGATAAGCGCCACGGGCGTATTAAATTAAATATTATATAATGCGATTATTAATTTTGGCGTTAATCAGGGTTAATTTCTCACCTTATTGTTTTTATCATATAATGACGTTTTCGCTATTAAGCAGGATGCGGGCGCTATTGAATTTAAGAGGCGTAATAGTATTTAAGGTAATTATAGGCTTTGCCTTAAATTTAATATTTTTTTAATTTTATTTCTTCTTTCGCTTTAAATACGGGCGTAGATATATAGAAGATATCGTTAATTTATATCGCGTAAAGGTTAATTTTTTCATTTTATTATAAAACGAATAGATACGGGTTATATATAGAGGTCTTCATTATAAAATAGGTGATATAGAAATTAGAGTATATGTGAGATTAATAAACGCTAGATTCGGGGATATTATAAAGGGGAAGCAAGCAGATTAAGATAATGCTCTTTAGGAGTTTTGCGCATATTTCTTCAAAGGGAAGCAAGACAATTATACAACGCAATTGCTACTTAGCTTAAATATATACCTATATAATATCGCGAATCTAAGCTAATAAGCCCTTTTTTAGGAGAATAAGAGTTAAAGCGAAGACGAAGCGCTAGCTAATGCGTTAGATAATCGTGGATTGCGTTAGAATCGCCATTTTGCTATTATCGCTATAGCTTTAAACTATAAAGTATAATTTTTATAAGGTTTATCTTTTTTATTTTTTTTATTTTACGAACGAAATGCGTTTTAAAGATATAATGATCGTTGTATTTAGCTTTATTATAGGTTTCGAAACGGAAGACTTTTACGCTAATTAAATTAGTTATCTCGGCATCGTTAGATTTTTCGAAAAGAGCGTTAGATATAATAATTATATCGTCGGTATATAATTTAAAAGTTAATTTAAAATCCTGCTTTTGTTTTTCTAAAAGGTAGATATATACCGGTTATAGGTCCTCATTTTCCGTATCGTTATCGATATTTTCAATAAAAGCCTAAACATCTTTTATAAAAACCTAAATATTTTCCGGAAAAACTTAAATATTTTTTAAAATAATATTATATATTTTATCGTCTTTTTTTTTTCTCTTTCTTTTTAAAACGTTTAAGGCGTTTTCGCTTATAAAATATAAGTTTATTTTTTATATAGGTTTAAAGTATTGAGATCGCGTATATATAAGCGATAAATAATAGATCGGAAGATAGTAAATCTGTTTGGTAGGTCGAGAGCAAGGTTATGATTGTTATATAATAACAGCTTATAAAGACCTATTTAGCCGTCCTTTTCTCGCTATATATAGATATCGCTTCAAAGCTTAAATGATATTATATCGTCTATATTTAGGTTATTACGGGTATAAAGAGCGTTATTTATAAAGCGTATAGCTTTAGCCTTACGTATAAATTCTATAGCGGCTTAAATAGCCTTGCCGCGTTAAATCATTAATGGCGTTAGGGGAGATTTAGCTATAATACGTAAATAAACTCTAAAAATGAGCAATATAAGGACTAAGCCGTTAAAGCTAACGATATCGTTAATAGCTTTAATAGCTATTTAGAATATAACGTTTTTAGATATAATATAGTATAATTTATTATAAAGGATTTTATATATTCGGCGGAGGGGTATATAATACCGCTTTATCTTACCGATAGATCAATAAGCTTTAATAAAGAATTTTTTATATTCGATATCTATGAATTTGGCTTCGGATTGGAATTCCTTAGCTACGAAATTTATACCGGCGTTATAAATAAATTTATCTAACGGACTTTAATATATATTTGCCTATAGGCGGCAAAATAACTTTTATGTAGTTTTCGCATCTATAGAATGAAAGAAGCCGGCTTAATTAAAGCTTATGCTTTGGTTAATAATATATAAAACGGGTCTATTATTTAGATATATAACGTTTACCAGTATTTCGGCGTTGAAATTCATATTCGTTTCAATAATTAATTTAAAGCGATAGGGCGTTTATTTATATATTTAGCACGAATAGTATAGCTTTTAGATGTTTTTAAAGGTTTTATATAATATATCTTTATAGCTAGCTTTTTAAAAATATTTTTGAAAAGCATATAGTTTTTAGGTGCCTAAAGCGGCGGTAGAGAATATCTAATTGGTTTTCGAAAAGAAAGGCCGTTATAGCTTTTTCTTTATTTAAAAAAAACTAGATATATCCTTATTTACAAATCATAGGAATTAAAGCTATCGGACCGACGATTTAGTTCGTTAAATTATTAAATTTGATGTATAAGCGGTTTATATTTTGAAGAGCGCGAATAGGAAAAGGATATTGATAGCTAATATATAAAACTCTATTATGCTAAATAGAATAGGAACGGAAATAACGCTTATAAAAATAATTATTTAGCTTAAATCGAATTTAATTTTAACTTTATCTATAAATAATTTCTTAAATATTAGCTTGAGATTAGGGTGTTTGCGTATAAACGCTTTATATTATTCAACTTTTATAATTGATTATTTCGTAGCGCTTATATTAAATATAATATTTTAAAAAAAATATAGGCGAAAATAACGGTTTATTAGCTGGAATTGTTATATAGAGGTCGTTTAAGGGGCTATTACGGGGTTTATAGCCGCAATAGAATTTAAGAAAGCTTGGTTTTAGAGATATATTAAAGCGAAATTTTGCTATAAATTATCTTTAATAATTTTATCTTCTTATATATATATATTAATAAAAAGCTCATCGTAAATAAGGCCTTTATACTACGCGAAAAAAGATGCGTATCTAACGTTAGACTTATTTGCTCCGATTTTAATATAATATATATTATAACGACGATAGAATTATCGGCGTTCTTATAAGGGGTACCGGTTAAATTAATAATCCTCTTTACTATAAATATAACAGCACGTCTTTTAATTCATACCTGGTTTTAATTATAACTATTTATTATTGCCGTTCTCGCTAAATTATCTATTGCCGGCGCCAAAATTATTTTTGAAGCTTTTATTTCCGAAGAAATTACGGCGTTATTAAATACTATTCCTTTCGTAGCGTCGGTTAAGAAATATAGCGTTAGGGGGTCGCTATGATCATAATTATAACTATAGCCGCAATTGCTATATTTAATTAGAAATTAACAGATATTTAGACGGGTTAGAAATATTTTAATTAATGCTTTGAGGTTTAAAAATAGGGCTTTAAGCATAAAGGAGTTTTTAAAAAGCGCAATTTCTAATTCTATTACGCTATGGCATATGTAGATAATCATAAGCTTAAGGTTTGCCCCATTTGAAAACTTTTTACCGAAAGCTTATTAACATAGCTAAAATTCATTTAATATTTTATTAAATTTTTCGTGAAAGTTAAAGCTTGGGTTTTTACGGCGTATTTTTTTAAATGTTATAATTATTTAATCGGTATATTAATATTCGTAATTGACGTTTATATTAAAATAAATCTTGATTTAAATATAAACGTCTGTAAACGTATTTTTTATATAGTATTATATATATAATATTGCTTTGCCGCTTTAATAAATATTCGGGGGAAGATAATAGCGAATTATTTTTCGATAATCTTTAAATGATAATAACTATCGAAGAAAATACGGAGCTTATTATTTAAGATATTATATAGCTTATCGTTATATTTATAATTATAGCCGAAGGTTTTGACGAAATTCGTGATTAATTAAATATTTATTCGTTTATTTAAATATGCTCGAGGCGGGAGGGGTTTATACGGATTATAAGAAGGTTTCGATCGTTGGATAGGGATATATTTTCCGTCATTATCGTTACCGTCGTTTGATAAAGGAGGTAAAAAGAAAATAGGGGGATTATAGGGCTATTTCGGTGGAATTGCTTTTTCCTTTTTTTTAGGCTTATTATCGCTTTAATTTATGCTCTTTTTATATTTTTATTGCTATAAACCCGGTGCTATTTTGGTGTTTTTTAGTTTAGAAGAAAGATCAATAAAATTATTATTGTTTATAGCTTGCTTTACGGCGATAAAAGGTTAACTAGAGAGTAAAAAATTGCCTTTTTTATTTATTTAAAGGGTATTCGGATAATGAAAAATTATCGTTACCGAATTCGGATATGTGTAATATAGATTATGCCTATCCTTATCAAATTCAAGGTAGTATATAGAGTATAAAAGATAGAACGTAAATCAATAGAGGAGTAGGTACTTTCGAGTTTTTTTTAGAAATAAATTGTTTATTATTATTTAATAGATATGCAAGCGGTCGTTAGCATTAATCATTTGCTATCGAAATTAAACTTAGCGTCGGTCTTGATTTCCTATTTTTATATCTTTATATTTAAATAATATTGAATATCTTTATAATTGGATTTATTATTAAAAGAATTTTGATTTTATAGCTTTTAAAATAGCTATAATAGGGCTTGCTTTATTATTAATAGCTTTATTAGCTTTAGCAATATGTTTTCCGTAATTTCGCTTATATAGATTTTATAACATCGTAGGAATTTTATAAAGGTTTTGGCAACAAGGGTGTATATATTTGTAAATAGCGGTTTATCCTAGCTGTTGAAGATTTTGCGGTATTTATAGAAGAGCTCGTTATCATATAAAGAAGTATTTTATATTTAGAATATAATATAAATATTGAATTCAATTATTATAAGGAATTCGGATAGATTGTCGCCTTATTTGTAAGAGTCGATTTATTTTAATTAATATATCGTGATCTTTATTACAAATGGAGGGAAATCCTAAAAGAGATCTGCGGCGTATCAGAAGTTATTATCGCTATATTCGTATTTATTTTAATGTTCTTAATTTTGATTTAGGGTTGCTATATTATATTCGGTGCGTAAGCTTTATTAGTATTATTTATAATAATTTTGAATAAGTAGATAAGGTGTTAAAGATGTAGTTTTGATTTCGTAATGCGCTATTTAATAGTTCGTTTTCCATTATATCTTATTTATTTAATATGTTTAATTATCGTTGGTACGTTTAAATCGGGTTTATAGCGCGGTTTTTATTCATATTTCTTTTCTTTAAAATATAAAATAAATAGTGCAAATAATAAAATAAGATTGAGTAAAGAGTATAAAGGATGATATTTAGTGTGTAAAAGCTAGAGCTTATTTATAGATAATTATAGGTATTTCTTAGATATATAATTCGCTTTTTAGTATATTTTAAAACGGTTTTTTTATATTTCGGGGAGGATAAATCGAGATGGAGCATATAGGGTTATCGGGGATTGCGATTTTAACGAAGAATTTACGGAGGATCTTTAGGGTTGTTTTGATCAAGCGTTATATTTGGAATTAGATATATCATAAAGGGTTGTTTACGATATAAACGCAGCCCTTTAATCTATATAATTATACGTAAAATATATTTGGTTAAAAGGAAGAATTTGGGAATATTTATAATTTAATATAAAGTTATGATTATTTATTTTGTTTTTAGTATAATTGATTCGCTACTTCGAAAATAGATTTGCGAAATTTCCGAATCAATTGATTATCTTTCTTTGCCGTCTATTTTAACCGTATTGAAATTGATTAATGTCGGTAGGGTATATTATAGAGGATATAGAAAATATATATATTAGATTTAAAGTCGATTTTATTATTGGTCTATAAAGAGGGAAAAGAGAGAGTGGTAGCTGTAGGGCTGCCGTTAACTAAGTCTAAATACGGCCCCGAAAGGCGCTAGTCCCTATTAGGACTAGTATTGGCGTTGCAGCTAATTATAGGGCCAGCGCATACGCTGGGCCCACTGCTACCTAGATTTGCCCGATTAGGCAAAGCTGACTAAGAAGGTGTGAACCTATGCTAGCCCGGCTAGGCTCACATTACAGTTCCTACAAAAACCATAATATCCCGAATTATATATTTATTTTTCGAAGATAAATTAATAGCTATAGTTTCAATGACGAATTTTAAATATAGATAAAGTAAATATTGTTGAGATTTAATTATAACTAGAATCGATAGCAATGAAATAATTTGAATAAAATTCAATATAGATATATTTATAAAAGAAAGATATGATTTGAATAATATAATTAGAATATAGATTTAGAATTACTATATCTTTGGTGTAATGGATATATAAAAGATAACGACGTCCGTATTATCGTTATTACTAACAACCTTTATTCCTAGAAAATAAAATTATGAATACCTTTACTATTAATATGAAAATTGCTATTATGAAAAGAAATATAAAATGTAGTAATGAAAGAAAATTCATTTTAATTATTATATTATATGAATAATGCTATTTATCTATAGAAGAAATCTCAATTACTTAAATATTGAATTTTCATTATATATAAATACCGGAGTTTTCGTTTTGTAACTTATAGTATTGCTAAAGTAATATTAAATAAAGTAATCGAGCTATTTAGCTAGATTATTTCGGACGTCTATTTAGACCAAGCAAATTACTAAATCTATTTGTAATTAAATATAGGTCCGGAAATAGAAACGGCCTATAAGCTAAATAAGTTATATGAAGGCCCCAACTTATAAGTTATATAAAGGGCTATAGCTCGCTCGCTTGTTAAGCTCATTTAGCTCAGCTTACTTAGCTCCTTCCAAAAGCCAAACTGGTGAAAATATAGAGTTTTAGTAGGCAACAGCTAAATTTAATAAAGATTTATATATGCATTATATTTAGATAAATTGAGTGGATGAACTTTTGCGCGGTTTGGTTATTTTATATATAAAACCCGTAATTTTCTATCTTTATATTTCAATAGATATATATAATACTATTCACTAATGGGATTATCAACTAAACTTTGTTATATTATCTTTAGAATAATTATTTAATGTAAAATATTATAAAGCAATAATTCGAAAATAAAATAGATTTCTTTTTTTCTTTTTTCTATATTTCAAAGCTTTATAAAGTCTTTAGAAAATACTAAAAGCAAATTATACATATTTTTAATATTCTCCGATAATATTATGAATTCTTATAAATATAATATAAAAAATTAAATTAATAAATCATATTGGTTACTTATCATCTATATATATATATATATCTTTCGTTTATTTGCTAATATTATATTGAGGAATACGTTTAAAAAGAAAAGATAATTTCGGTATAAAACGGGTAGATATCACGGCTTAAATAGAATCCAGCTACTAGCTTGCTATATCCAAAAGAATACGAGTTAATTAACTGCGAATTAACTATCATACTGGATTATATATACGGTCCGTTATATTAAAGCGTATATAGATTTAATTATTAACTATATTAAGCAAATATTATTACGCACATTTATCTATATTGCGATATTGCTAAGTTATTAGAGTAATATAGCTATATAGCGAAGATCTAGATTTATAAAATAGTGATAAAAGTTCTAAAGTACCTACGATATATATTTTCATAAAATATTCCGTATAATAGCTTTTTACCTATAGATCTATAGAAATTATCATATCGATTTTATATATTATAGTTCACTTTTCTTTTTATTATAAATGTTTCGTTATTGATAGTTATTAGATAATATATATATAAATTTTGGATTTTGAGATATTAAAATTATATATTTCTCTAATAATATAAAGTATTTATTCAATGAATTTATATATTAAATATCTTTTATATTTAATATTCTACGATTATCTTGGTATCTTAAAATATAGAATTAAGTGATTTAAATTCTTTTCGATTTAAATTTATAATTTCAATAAATATAAATATCAGTAAATATACGTATAATATTAAATATAATCGAAATTTAAATAACAATAATTTGAAATAATCTTCTATTATTAATATTTTATTAAAAAGAACTTAATTATTTTAACAAATTATTCTTATTTAATACCGATATAAATATATTCGAGAATAACATTATAATATTATTAATTGTTTTAGCTATTAGTTAGCGTTAATATATTTAATAGATATTAATTAAATATTTTTATTAAATGAAAGAAAATCAAATAAATAACTTGGATAGATAATATAGATACAAAAAAGGTATTAAATATAATAAAATAAATAACGATTAATAATCTATAGCTAATAACTATTTAAAAGAAAGATTTTAATATAATTAGTATTTATAATTATTAAAAGGTTTATATTTAGATTATAAAGTTGAAACGAGTATATTGAATAATCTGCTGGGAGCAATCCAGTGAACCCAAACCCCCGGTCTTTCCCGGCAGCAGGTGCTCTTCCTTCTATTTGCTCGTCGCTTCCTGCAATGATTGAACTGCTGACAACGAATTCTGCTCAACGAGATTGTACTTCCATCACTAAGGTTTCCCAATTCACATACTGACTTCTGTACCCATAGTTCTCTTTTACTCAAGATACGCCACCTCTTCACGCCTCTTCTCACTGGGTCTCCTTTATGGGCAGCTTGCTAAGATCTACCAATTTCCAGTTGCCGCCCCCTGATTCATCGTCGCAAGCAGAAGGAGCACCTGCTGACAACAGCTGCCATGCGGCCATGTCTCGACCATTGAGTGCAGAGGTTGCACAGGTCAAGCAGCCACATGTCTCGATTGACATTGGGTGCACCACGCCCAATCTAGTGATCCTCATACTTCTCCCCAGCTAAGGGGCAGCCGCACGCCGCACGCCGCGCATTGCTTCAGGGACCAGAGCTTCCAGAGCACTGGCACTGGGTGCTAAAGCCGAGCCATTGGCCGTGCCAGCATGTGCGGGCTTATTGGATTCAATCTACCTGGATCAGAGGTACCCTCTCGTCACCCGTCAGACTTCGGGATCCTGCGTCAGAGAATATGCAGCTCGGGACGGGTGAAGACGAAAGACAGTCCAGATTATTACTGGCACCAGACTCTCAGGACGACCTGCACCCGAACAACCACCGCTTTCGCACGCCGCTGTGCAGTAGATCTGCAGCCGGATGAACGACTGGCTTTTCTAGTCTCTAATTTCTCCTTTCTCCGACTCGGCCGTCAGTGTGCACCCACGCCATATGGCATCCCATATGTCTTCATCTGGACTATTCTGAGTCAAATCTCCCTCTGATACGCGTGGTCTCGCTAGTGTGGATGAATCGTGTGGGAAGTGTCTCGCCGGTAGACGGTCCCTGGCGGGCGAGAATGCAGCACTACACCGTCTACACCGTTTGAGGGGCCAAGGGAGCTGCTTGAAGCATACTTAGGTAGTGTGCTTGTGTCTCACGATCTCGATCATGCCAACCATGCTCTCACGCCCATTGGATTCGTAACCTTATTGCTTACTAGCTTTCCACAATAATAGATTGATCTACTGGTCCTTGCGGATGGTGTCACTGCATAAGGAGCCGATGCTAGACGCCCGCCTGCACTCTCGCTTTCTCGTTTCAACTGCACGCTATGTTCACGAGACGCCGTTGACCCAGGAAATCAATATTGTTCCTTGCCCTAAGTCCATCTTGTCAGGCCTCCAGACCCGTTGGTATACTCCACCTGTTCGGTGGGCGTTTCCGGCATGACCCAGCCTCAATATCAACCTTCCATCTACGTCGTTCCAGTTCCAGTACGAGCATTGGACCGTGTGCCGTCACACAGACATATCCCTCACAACTGCCGCTCCAACTGGAGCATCGGGAAGCGACTCGCA
The DNA here is from genome assembly GCA_003671545.1 of Ophiognomonia clavigignenti-juglandacearum. Taxonomy (NCBI): domain Eukaryota; kingdom Fungi; phylum Ascomycota; class Sordariomycetes; order Diaporthales; family Gnomoniaceae; genus Ophiognomonia; species Ophiognomonia clavigignenti-juglandacearum. Next base: position 29,349 of record PYFS01002041.1, on the reverse strand, counting down.
TTGTCATTCGGCCTCAGGCTTGCCCTGTACGACTATCGTATCAAATTTCTCAGACGCCTAATCTCTTCTGTCGAGGACTTCGGACCCTGGTGAATCCCGGTGGCTTTTTGCCTGTACTCCGGTCTCTCAATGATCTCCCACCGCCTCCTTGTTTGCCATCCCAGCGTCTCTGCTCCCTCGTCACCAGCACACTCCCAGGATGAATGGGTTTGCCAACGCAGTCATGCAAAACCTTCCCGAGCTACTTGCCCGGGACATCGCAGAGCAGCAAGATGTGTTTCTGGCCAAGTACACCAGCACTGACGGCAGCACACCAGCAAAACACCCGTCGACGGGGGACTTAGCCTACTGCAAGGCTCAGTTGCAGTCGCCGCCGCCCAGTCTCCGGCGGCGCAATCCCAGCCGAGTGTTGCACAGGTTTCACCAACAAGTGGGCCCAGAGACGTGTTTGTGCTCATTGAAGCAAAATAGCGTTGAAAGGGCATGGGGGTCGGAACGCGAGGCCATTCTTGAAAACGCGGCCGTGTGCCACTCCAGGTATTCCACGCAGTCCTGGGCCACTCGACGGGAGCACCGTCGTCATCGCCATCACATCCCGTCTTCCCGGAACAGGAACCAGAACAGTGATCGTCTTCATATGGAGCAAGAACCGGAGCAGGACGCGGGGAGGCTCTTCCTCAATAGCATGGAAGAGGAGTGGGCAAGTGACTCGTCTGCGGGCGTTGAAACGGGGCTATTATCACCTTCAGTTCGGACTCGGAAACAATCTACAACTACAGCAGGTACATTAATCGACTTTCAGTTGAGCTCAGGGGAAAAGGATATGGAGGAGTGGTCAACGGAGCCATCTCCGGTTGGAAGTCATCACACTGCTGATGACGGACAATTAAGGGGAGACCGTCCCATGCCCGGGTTTCACTCAGACAACTACTCCACTGGAAGGTCCCCTGAAGCATTTGTTGTCGACAACTCAGAGAAACAGGCTGCATGGCAAGCTTGGAATGAAGGGGGAAGTTGGGTTGACCTTGAGAAGCATGAAGATCAACTTCAGGACAAGAGAAATGGCACCGATCCAAGGAGGTATGGTCGAAGGATCGAGTTACCACAGGATGTCCACCAAGATGTCTGTTATGGTGGACTGGCCCTCAAGGACCAGCATGACACACGCAATGGTGATTCACCACATCCTCAAGGCGGTGAGTTGTCCTATTGCCAAATAGGCGAAACAACTCCTGCACTAGCACATGCGCCGCCCTATACACAGCATGACCTGCCATATCAAGGTCAACAGGGCGGTTCATGTCATACACCTGGAGTTGTGTCGTCCGATATGCACAATGGTGTTTTATACCATCGTTGGGATAATGAGTTTCCATCCAACTCAACGGCTGCGTTGTCTCATACACAGAATGGTCTACCATCCTATCATCACAGAGGCGATTCGTTCCATATATCAGTGTCTGTGCCATCTCATGTACAGAGTCCTCCTTCCTCCCAACCTCGAGATGGCAGTTCAAATCACCATACTGATCATGACCCTGCTCTCTTCCATTCATCCCAACCCTTTAGAGTTGGTACACTCCACCAGGGTAGCAGTGCTCAGTCTCAACAGCCCCTTATATCGGACAACGACAACGAAAACAACAATGAGTACCATTACAATAAAGAGGATAACAACAATCACGACTCCAAACATGATCCAAACCTAGGGACACCGGTTCCTTCTGTCCCAAAACGGCAGTTGTCCTTGAGCAATGGGGTTACTTCCCTCGCTATGGGGGAAACCGCCCGTTCGCTAAGACACGCGCCCCATACCTTCCCCCAGCAATCGTCGTTGCCGTCACCCCCGACCTCACTTCATCGTCTTCCCTTTCAACAGCATTGTCCGAAGGACTGGGAGGAGGCAGAAGCTGCGGTCGGTCCCATCGTACCTGCTGGTCGCCATCAAGCCCATCATCACACTCAACTTGATCTGTCCCCGGCCTCGCCTAACGAGCTTTCCCTTCCTCCACTATCAGTTACTGAGAGCAGACATCACGAACGATCGCATCACGATCGCACCTTCTCCTTGAGGTCACAGCATCAGCACCCAAACCTACTCACGAAGCCTCAAAAATCGCACAGCATCACAAAGATGCCACTTAGAAATGTCCACCACTGGCTGGAGTCGAGCAGCCGTCCTCGCCAGCACTCTGCTTCCCTTAGCACGGCCTCACCTGCCGCCATATCTCCTTCAAGCTCGATGCGGGTCCCTGTTCCAGTACTTGAGAGCCTTATCAGTAGCGTCCAGAATTTTCCTGAAACCATGCTACAGCTCTCGTCCGTCCCCGTCGAGGCAATCCGTAACTACTCTTACAAGGTGAAGCGGTCAGACACTACGCGCCAGCTCATTCCTTCCTTGGACAGCACCGAAATTTTGACGGCTCTATATCACTCTCCGTCGTCCCCAACTTCCCCAACCCTCGGGCGCAAAACCTCATTCACCAAGTTCAGGACCACTCTCCGTGGCAAGTTCTCGCGGTTGACAAACGCGTCAGCGTCACCCAGCATCGTGGAGCAGATTGAACCCGAGTGGCCTCCCGTTGACGATTCTCCTTTCATGACAGTCCGTTGCGACTCGGCTCTCATTCGCCCTCGCGACGCTCGTGATGCTGCCTGCATCAGCGCCCTCCGCGGTGTTCTTCGTAATGCTAGCACTTACGTCCTCGATGGATTATACGCCCACATCATCGCCTATAACTACATCGATTCGTGCTGCAGTAGCATCCCCGAGCCCGTTCATAGACTCCAGCCCACTGAGGCCCCTCATCTGAGGATGAGCCCGTCCAAAAGCGTTGTCTTCCCCGCAGGCGTCACTAGTCTTGCCGACCTGCAGTTGCAAGAGGACGTTTCTGACAACATTGTCCAAGAGTTTCAGGACGATATCGCCAGCATGACATCCAAAGCCGTTGTGCCTTCAAAAGCCGCCTCGCTACTGGGCCTGGGCTCAACAGACATGTGCCAGCACCAGAAGCCAGGCCAAGGTGGCGGCAACAACAAGACCGACAAAAGCTCCTCGGCCGGTGGCGGTGCCTGCAGGAGTGGCCACTATCTCGAATCCGACTCGATTTTGCGCAGCCTGCGCGATGACCTGGCACAAAACATCAAGTGCCTGGTTGACACTGCAAATTCGGGCACCTGTATGGAAGCTGCCGATGATTGTAAGGCTCTGGACAGCAACACCGTCCGTCACAAAGACCGCAAGCAGCTGGACCCTCTGCTCATGCGCGCCTTCAGTGAGATTGTGCGCTGCTATGAGGAGCTCAGCTGCTGAGACGTCGCTTCTCGGTGACTCCTGAGTCACGCCGCACCTGCCGTGTCAAAGAAATGCTCCAAATTATTATCACTGCAATCTCAGTATCGCCACTTTTCACTTTTGCCCTTTGGTATACCAACGCTTCGAAGGCAGGCATAATTACTACCAGTTCGGAAAATCTAGAATGGACGACTCGCTCCTCCACAAAGTCGCGTTTCCTCGCATTGTACCGGACTTTCACCCATCATCTCATTTCCGGGCATCATACAGCACACGCTCAGACTTCCTGCTTTCCATCGTGCTTAGCCAAGATCTGGCAGACCACGATCCCTTCCGAATATGGTCCTCCTAGACTCCGTTGCACACACTGGATGGACATGATAATTGGGCTGGCGCGCGCATGGATAGATGCAGAGGCAACACAGGATAAAATCGGGCTGATCTTGCGTTGGGTTGGCTTTCGTTGATTTGGATGGGGGCTGGATCTGGAAAAGGGAGATTGTCAGGCTGCCCAATGTAACGATAGACAGGCAAAAGCAAGAACAATCAAGATTGCATCACTGAGGTTTTTGGTTTTTGTTCATTACTTGGACTAGGCTTGAAAGAGGTGACATTTTCTCACGATCTGAGGCAACCACTGCGAGGTGTTTCGTTCTCACAAAAGACCGGCACTAAATCGACCGTAGTCTTGAGAAGATAGTGCTCTCGTGCTGCACCAGGTGAGCTCTCAACGATGTGCGATCAGCAGCACACTAACAGCTCGAATAGGTAACTGGGATCTCCGGCTGACCCCTTCTCTATGCCTCACCGGGGATCTTCACCCCGTAAGCTTCACACCTCCAGTTGCTCACCTAGCTACATGCAAAGCCAGACATCTTTACCGACTCCCGATAGCTCTCAAGAATGCAGGGCTTATCCGAGGACATGGTTCCAGCTGCTGCCCCCTGCCTCCGCAAAGTCCAGGACCTCCTACCCGTGGGCGTTGCGTATATGATCGTCGCCGGATATGATTCACAAAAATAATTCGCACTAATTAGTAATGAATACACACTCAATTGCCTAAATCTATTTAATTTTCTAATTCCCTTTAATTCCTTTATATCCCTTCTCTTAATCTTTATCCCGGCGGATATAGCCGGCAATCCATATGATAATCTTATTAATTAATAAGAAACGCTTAAATATACTATTTAATATATTTTTAACAGAAACGTTAGCTATATTATCTCTATTACAGATCTGATAAATCTCTATAATTTCCTTCTTTTTATATATCTACCTTAACACCATTATATTTATTATTAAATATTTCTTAAAAATATTATTTAAGTTAACCAGATAGTCTTATAAACTAAAATAATATATATAAATTAAATCATATAAAAAGAAAACTAAAGCGGTTTATAATATAATATGAAATCGTTAATATATAAATAACGATATCGAAGCTATTTATAACTCCGTATATTTCCGAAGCGAATATTATACGAATTATACGCTTGGATTTATACGACCAATATATAACCAAATTGCTGCGAATTATAAATTCCGTATCTATGTACATTTCGTTTACTCAAACCAATATATAGCCTATCTAGCTAAAGAAATCCTCGTTATTAATAAAAAAGCTATTAAAAATAATATTTAATTTAGCTTTATCTAGACTACAAGGGATATAACGTAAACCTCAATCTAAATAATTTATTTACTTTTAAAAGCGCTTATCCAAAACCTTACGAAGTTTCTTATTTAAATCTATATATTAAGCCGCTAAAACTATATCAAATATAGCTTCTAATTAATGAAAAAGCTAAATAAACAATATAGGCGCGTTAGGTTAGGTATTACGCAACGCGATTATCAGCTGTAATATCAATAAAAGCTAATTTCTCGCCTTATTACTTCTAACGTATAATAATATCTTTGCTATCAAATAAAATACCAACACTACTAAATTCGAAAAACATTATAATGTTCAAAAGAATTATAGGTTTTACGTTAAATTCAATATTCTTTAATTTTATTTCTTTTCCGTTTTAAATATAGGCGTAAATATATAGAAAATAACGTTAATTTATATCGCATAAAAACTAGATTTTTAATCTTATTACGAAATAAATAAATATAAATTATATATAAAAAGCTCTATTATAAATCAGATTATATATAAATTAAAATATATATAATACTAATAAATACTAAATGCGTGGATATTATAATAAGGAAATAAAGAAATCAAAACAAACCCCTTTACAAATTTACCGCATATTTCTTTTTTTAAAAAAAGCAAAATAATTATATAATATAAAAATTATTTAATGTAAAAATATACTTACGTAACATTGCAAATCCAAAGTAATAAAACCTTTTTAAAAAATTTAAAGCGAAAACGAAATATTAACTAATTATTAAATAAGAGATTATCTATTAAAGCACACCTAAATCGCTAACAGAGCACACCTCTGGTTTCTCGCAGTATGTCCCTACTTTTAGAAATATTATTAAAAATTTATATAATATCCCTAGGGTCCACTTTTAAGGATATCACCAAAAAATTGTATAACATCCCTAGGCTCCACTTTTAGGGATGTCACTAAAATCGATTTTTTGTATAAAAGGCTAATTTGACGAATTTCATATAGAAGGCGATTTTTTATATGGAGGGCTAATTTTTGTGTAGAGGGCTAATTTTCATATGCAGGGCGATTTTTCGTATAGAGGGCTAATTTTCACGTGGAGGGCGATTTTTCGGGTAAAGGGCTAATTTCACGAATTTCACGAATGGCTAATTTTTATGTGGAGGACGATTTTTCGCATGGAGGGCTAATTTTTGTGTGGAGGGCTAATTTTCACGTAGAGGGCTTTTTCTTTTGTGAAATTGTGAAATATAGTTTTGGTAACATCCCTAATTTGGTGACATCCCTAAAAGTGGATTCATAGTGCGAGAAACCAAAGGTGTGCCCTGTTAGTAATTCAGATATGCCCTGATAGATGATCTAGTAATCTCAAATATAATACTAAAGATTAAATATATATTAATACTAAAATTAAAGATTAAAGTATTATACCGAAAATACTTTTCTATTTTAATGTTAGGAATTGTAAAATCTTTTGTTGTAATATAAACTCTATTCGAAATCAATAATATTAATATATATATTACCGTCGTTGCAATATAGAATATAATAAATTAAATATCATAATTCTAATAAAGTATAATTATTTCAAATATTTAATTATATTAGTTAATTCAAATAATAAATTAACGATTTATTTCAATGTAGTATTATATCGTCTTTATTAATAATATAAAATAAATACTATATAATATATTTATGTAAAACCTTTATATTTTCCTAAATAGCGGGGATTTGTATTATTTAAATAAAATAAATATATTGAGATATATAATAGAAGCGCTATAGTATATTAATATTCTAGTTTTCATATATCTAATATTTAGGAAGTCCTGTATTTATATAGTTAAATTGATAAATATAGCGGTATAAGCTTTATTATAATAAACTTTATATAAATGAAAAAGTATAGCTATATAGTACTTTTTATAAAGCTATTAGGTATATGATGAGTTACGTGAAATTTATTCTCTTTATTCGTCTTAATCGTATTAGTTTTGTTATTATTAAAAGAAGAAAATTAACTACAATAGCTGGTAGCTATAGAAGCTAATTATAGAAGATAGAATGATTAAGTATTTTTCTATTAACTACTAACTCTACTACCGCGTTATGTAAGCGTAGAGATGGTTAGCTTATCTAATTATGAAATACACTATAATATTTTCACCTAATTTAGCAAATAATTTATCAAATATTTATTTATTCAATATTAGCAAATTTTTAAATTACCAAAAGTACTATATATAATAAAGTATATATATTTAAAAGATTCTATATAAACGGGTTATATTTGTTTTTAAGCTATATTCCCGTATATTTTATATTTAAGATCGATATTAACGAATTGAATCTTTTAATAATTCAATATATTAGAATTGTAGAGAATTGAAATGCTGAGGAAGCAAAAGACACTAGTTCTAGAAATGTAAAGAGTAAAATGGAAATAGTTTAGAAGCTGTAGTAATAGCGGAAATAATGATAGAAGTAGAATAGTGTATATTGTAGTATTGAAATCTAATTCTAAAAGAGAGGGAAATTTCCTCCTATATATATTCGTTTGTTATACGTCAATTTAGCCAATATTGGAGAGTTGGCCGATATCGGTGTTAAATATATAACGCTAATTTAGTCCTTTGTTTTACTAAATTAGCTTATAATGCTTTAAAATCGAATTAAAACCTCGCTAGGTTTAAGTTATTCAAACGACGTTTTACTAAAGTAGTTGAAACGGGGACAATTTGATTGAAATTTACGCTATTAAAGCATTATGCAAATATTCGACGAATTGATATTTAGACGAATATAGAAACGAAATAATAATACTAATAAATAGTATATTAATAGAATTGATTCGTTTTTGAAATTTTGAAATATAGGAAATAATATGTATTGAAATGTATTAATTATATATAGAAACTATTTATAATTATCGAATAAAATAGTAATATATATTAAATAGAATGTAATTTAATAATAATCTAATAATCTAAATAATATATTAGTATTTATAAATGCGAATTGCTATTTTTAGATTTGTTATTACTTAGTATTTAAACTTTTTCTAAACTAATCTTTTTCGCTAAGCCTAACTCGTTAAATCGAATATTAGCCCCGATAAGCTTACTTTTTTTTAATTTCCGTAATCTCTATAACTAAAGCTTTGTAAAGCATTTAACGGCTTTAATTTAAATGGTTCATTCGTTGATATTAATTAACTTAAACAACGTTGAATTATAAGCTTTTTGGTTATAGCTTTAACCGGGTTATTATCTTTAATAATTTATCAGATTTTATCGATTTTGCAGTTCCCGTATAACTTTCGAAGGATTATTACGTCTATTATTAAACGTTCTCAAATAATAAAGCTGATCTTAATTAAACATTCATATATAAATAGAAAAGCTATATAAAAAATTAAGGGAATTATAGAGAATTATAAATAACCTATTATTATTTTAATAATTATATTAAGAAAATAACTAATAGTAAAGTTAACGATTGCTTTATAGGTTTTAGCGTATAATTTTTTTTTATAATATGCGTTCATATTTATAATAAAATTACTATATATTTTCCAGCTAATATTAATATAATTATGTATTTTAGGTAATATAATAATATAATCGATTTGATTATATAGGAATCTATATATCTTTACATATAAATTATTTTATAGTATAAACATTAAGCTATAATTTAGTTTATTTATTATATATTGAAAGCGTTTCCTAAAAGCTTTTACCTTTTCGTGGAATAATTTAATAATTTAAGCTATAACGAAGATATTTAAACCGGCTTTAAATTGGCAAATAAAAGCGATATAAATTATATATATTATTTAGTACAGCCTTAAATATCATCGTTAATTCCAAGGTTGATTAAAATTAAACGGTTATTTCAATTATTTTACGTAAATACAATATTGTTATTATTTAATTCTATAATGCTATCATTAAAGTTAAACGAGGTATATATAGTAAGAATAGTTCTAAACTTTTTGATATAATATAAAAATAAATGAAAAATTGAAAATAAAAGATTTTCATTTATAGCGGATTATAGCGGGTCTATAGGAGGTCGAAAATCTGAAATTCTTTATTTTATCAATTTAATAGGAAATAAAACCATATTCAAATCGAATTCGAAATTATAAAGAAACAGAAATCATGGTTTTATTCGAAATTAAAATATATATCAATATGAGCTATAGTTATAGTACTTTATTGTGGAGAATTCGCTTTGAAATATGTTGCGTTTTGGTGAGAAAGGGCGAAATCCACCAGAGATTTGTCCACTCGCTGTACCTAGCCGAGAACACTGGCGACTCTGCGTGTTGGAGACTTTCCTGTCGAACTTTTATTAGGTGCTGTGTGTGTTGACGCCACCTGCACGGATACCTACATTACTGGAGGTAATGAGTGGACGAACGATGATGTATGTCAACTGTCACCAAGCGCTTGGTGCAAAGCCAAGTCCATTGTTCCCGCGATTCCCGCGAGCTTGACTTCATTCAAGCAAATTCAAGCTTCTTCCAGCTGACCATGGTACTGCAGATGGATGGGCCCTCGACAAGGGTGCGTGCATGGTACAAAATTGCCCAACCAGCCCGCCAGCTCGGGGGAAAGGCCGAGCAAGTTGGCAAGGTAGCAAGCATGTGGATGGCGTGATACGCGTTGGCTGTGATGGATTCTGTCCTGGCGGGCTGACGGATTTAGTAAAGCGACACAGCTCAGATTTGGACCCCTACTTCCACCATCAACAATCGACGCAATTTTTAACAAAAGCTTGCAGCATTTGGTATTGATTCGAGACTTTGGCCAATTGTCGACAACTTACTTACCAAAAGTTTGGTCGTAAGCATTGCCCGTGCTGAGAAATTCCGAGGTGGAAAAGGGTAGCCAAACTGGGCTGTGTCGTTTTACTAAATCCGTAGTCCTGCCTGGTAACATTGCACCATTCTGGCAATCCAATTAGGCTGTTCCCACCGACCGAACGTTGCAGCGTGGTCCTTGACTTGCCTTGAGGAAATGGAGGGGTTGGGTGATGTATCTGTTGGTTCAGCGTCCACGGGTTGCATCCTTCACTGCCTTGCCGGCGGGTCCCGCCTTGTTCATCACCATCCGGACGGCCGGACCGCCGGAGTGGCCTAGCTTCGCTGCATTGAGTGGCCAACAGCTCCAGGGCTCCCTTGGATCACTTTCGTGCTTTCCTCTTGATATCGCTTATTCTCCAATCAACGGCAAGCATTCTTCTGCGATGTTCTTTTGCCCACGCAAAAGTGGGCAATCTAATCTATGGCTTCGGCGATCGCATCTCGAACGGGACGGGGACGCCATGGGTTGTGGCACTGTATCACCCGCTGCGAGCATGATATCAAAAGCTGACAGCCTGCATGCTTATCCCGCGCATCAAGTGCAGAATGCTCCCTGGTGCCTTCGTCTTTCCTGCGCTGTACCTAGATAGGCGATCAACTGCAATTTTGGGCCTTAATTAGCTCGCTGGCCGTGGCACTTTGCCCTCCTCCTCACCAACACGGGCCCATCGCCATTGCCGTGACGCACAATGTCGTCGGACGATCTCGAGCGCAAGAGTACCCGTGACGGGGCTCTCGACCGTGCCAACTCCGGCCTGGACGAGAAGCACACCGGTCATACCATCGACGTTACCAGCGCGCCGCTTCCCGATGGATTCGAGGATGACCCTGCGAAGAATAGCGAAAACGCCGACAATAAGAGAATCATCACGGGAGAAGATGCCTCCCTCTATCTGCTTCCCATTCGGGACGACCGCGATCCCGCCCTGACGTTCCGGAGCATTGTCCTCGCGACTGGCCTGTCATGCTTTCAGGCTGTCATGTCTCAAATTTACATGGTCGGTACCACCAATTGATTCATTTTCATGAAGACAAGAGGACTGACAATTCAATGGCTTCCAGTTCAAACCCACGGCAGTCAGCATCTCAGGGACCTTCGTCGTGCTCATCGCCTTTTTTTTGGGGAACGCCTGGGCAAAGTTTATCCCCCGAGGCGACCACCTGGAGGCTCGCTGGCGGGAAAAGGGTAACATAGGAAGGCCCCCCTCCTGGATCAAGTTCATGACCTTCCTCAACCCGCGACCCTGGGGACTCAAGGAGCACGCCATTGCCTCCATCACCGCCACGGCGGCCTCCCAAGCTGCCATCATCATCCAAGTCTTCACCGCCCAGGACCTCTTTTACGACATGCCCCTGAGCGGCGTGACCGTTGTTCTGGCTGTCATCTCTGTGGCTTTGTTCGGGTACGGTATCTGCGGAATCATGCGCCCCATTGCCGTCTGGCATGTCGATGCTGTGTACTGGTCCACGCTGCCCACGGTCAAGACCCTCCAGGGTCTTCACTGGCAGGACATTCACTCGAACAAGCCGATTCGCTACTTCTGGTATGCGTTTGGCTCTATGTTCGCCTATGGTGAGTAAGCCTGCGACGGTGTGACCACGGCCTCATACTGTCGAGGACATGATACTAACGTTACGGTACAGAGTGGTTCCCGGCTTACATCTTCCCCTGGTTGAATGCGGTTTCCGTGCCATGTCTCGCATCTATGAAGGCCACGGGCACAACAGCACAGACACTCACCAATCTCTTTGGTGGATCTATCAACAACGAAGGATTGGGTCTATTTACGCTGTCGTTTGACTGGCAATATGTAAGCGCAGTGTTCAGCCGTGAGGCAGATTGAAAGGCTGACAGAATTTGAACACAGATCACATCCTTCCAAACCTCGCTGCCCCTGAATCTGCAAGCTCACCAGGCTGCCGGCTTCGTAATCTGCTTCGCCGCCATGCTTGGCATCTATTATACCAATGTCTGGGATTCACAGTCCCTTCCATTTATGTCGACTACTCTCAAGCAAGCCAACGGCACCACCTACCCATCGGCCTCAGTCTTCCCCGGTGGCGAACTGGACGAGGAAGCATTTGCTACGTACGGAGTTCCAAGAATGACGGGCACTTTCGCGTATTCTATGTTGATCGCCAACGCTGCTGTGAGTGCCTACCCTTTGCTCCCTGGAGATTTGCTTTGTGTTGACACTTTGATTGGTAGATTGGTGCCCTCATCACCCACTGCTTCCTCTTTTGGGGCAAAGACTTTGTCCAGGCTTTCAAGAACGCAAGAGCCAATGTCTACACCGACCGTCACCATGCTCACATGGCCAAGAACTACAAGGAGGTGCCGCAGTGGTGGTACATGATCGTGCTCGTGGGGTCTTTCGTCCTCGGTCTAATCGTCGTTACCACGCAGCACATTACTCTGCCGGTCTGGGGTTACATCGTCGCTCTGCTCCTGGGGATTCTTATCGCTCCTCTGGCAAGTCTGGCTTGATTCGCCAAAAGAAATTGTTCTACTTTTCCGGAAAGATGCCATGCTAATATTGTTATTACAGAGCACCATTCTCTATTCTCGCTTCGGCAACGGCATCGCCACCAACAACCTTTCCAAGATGATAGCAGGTCTCGCCATTCCTGGCAAGCCTGTCGGCAACATGTACTTCAACGCATTCTCGCACAATGTCATTGGCACCGCCGTGAACTTGAGCAACGATCTGAAGATGGGTGAATACCGTGAGTTCACCTCGTCACCTGCTTCTGAACGAGACTCTGGCCGTCGTCGCACTATCCATCCCGCACGGCCTCCCTTTCGTCACGTATCTCTCTAGTCTGTACTGACATGTCGTCCCCGATACAGTCAAGATCCCTCCCCGTGTAATGTTCCTCACCCAATGCTACGGCACGGTTCTTGGCGGCTTCATCAACTACGCCGTGATGATCTCCATCGTCAACGGTAACCGCGAGCTACTCGTCTCCGGCAACGGAGACGCTTCATGGAGTGGCGCGCAGATCCAAGCTTTCAACACCAACGCTTCTTCGTGGGCTCTGGCTCAGTACCTGTACAAGTCCGGCAGCACCTACTTCATGGTCCCCATCGGCCTTCTTATCGGTGCCGCCGCAGTGGCAATTCACCGTATTGTTTACCACGTACGTCAAACACCCCCGAGGCCTAAAAAGAACCTCGTATCCACATCAAGCTAACAACCCCATGCTCAATAGTTCGTCCCCAAAATCGGCCGCTTCGGCGTCGACGAGCTCAACCTCCCGCAGCTGATCCAGTACGCGGGCTTTATCCCCTATAACCAGAGCCAGACGTGCGTGCTGCTCACGTGGTGCCTGTCGGGCTTCTTCTGCCAGTTCTGGCTGCGCAACTACCGCCCGCGCATCTTCAAGGACTACATGTACCTCGTCACAGCCGCCTGGGACGGCGCGAGCTTGACGGTCCTGTTCATCCTGTCGTTTGCCGTCTTTGGCGCCGGCGGGCCCTCGATTCCGTTCCCTACCTGGTGGGGCAATAATGCCGATGGGTACTATGATCTCTGCCCGGTTGCGGAGTAGGTGTTATGGTGGTTGTTTTTGGTGAGTTTTTAATCATTGCGCTGGGTTGTCATGCTGGCGTGGGATTGGGGACGCGAGGATGGCGTCGGCTGGACGAATGCCTATGTACCTATGGCAGCGTGTCGATCAAATGCTATGCTGTGACATTTGGCTTTCTATATGAAAGACAGCCTTCAGCCTCCCATTGACGCTCTTCTTTCTTGCGTGACCCATTTCGGAAGTCTTTTAGTTTATGTTCGATCCAGGTGAGATGCCCAGCCTTTACCTGGGGACCCACAATGCCGCAGTTCCTGTGTTGCCCCTTCGATACCATAGCCTCTATCTAATCAGGGCAAGCTCAAAAGCCTCTGCATCTCCTTGAAATTCGGCGTCCCCAACCCCGTCAACGGATCCCATCCCGGAACAGCAGAGAACCCCTCCGTGCCGCAGCCGGGATTCGACCCAAGCTCAATATCGTTCATAACGTCCGGGTTGGCGTACAGCGCCGCGTTGATGAAGCCTACGGGGCCTTTGCCTTGCTGCAGGCGGCGATCGTTGATCATATTGATCATCGCGGCGAAGACGAGCGCGGAAGCTTTTGGTTTTCGCACGTATGGATTAGCACAACTTCAACGTATCGTCCGAGGCCCCACTAAAACGTAAAACGTAGGAAAGGCACGGAAAGGCACAGCATAACTCACCAGAAGTCCCAAAAGACAAGCTAAACTTCCCATCCACCGCCGTCACATAATTCGCACCATTAGCACTAACATCTGGAAACCCCCGCGCCACGCCCGAATTATTGTATTGCTGTCCACCATACGGTGGCTCAAAGTCCGCGAAATACTCCCCGACCGCGTCGCGCTGATACCCCGGCATCGCAAACACATTCGAGAACCCGCCGCCGCTGAAGATCACGGCCTCGCACGCCGCCTCCGGCGCACCCACCGAGCTGCCGTTGCGGATCTGCGTCGCGCCCACGGACGTCACCCAAGGGCAGCCGCCCGGAAAGCTGGGATTGAAGCGGCCCGAGCCGCCGTTGTTGTACGCAATTCCTCCCGATGAAGTGTCGGTGATGCACCGCCCGCCGTTGCCGGCGACGCCGAAGTCGCCCGACGAGTAGATCACGGAGACGCCCTGTAGCGCGAGCTTCATCTACTCATCGCACTGGCGCGCCTCGTAGCGTGGCGTGAGGTCTGCCACGTTGGAGCCGTACGAGGTCGAGATGACGCTGGTGGGCACGGCGATGCCGCAGTTGATGGCGGCTGCGTACTGCCCGTCCACCGAGGGATCGCGGGAGTCACCCCCTTCAAAGGTGCAGGAGGAGCCGTCGATACCGTCGAGGAAATTGTCGAACGATGCGCCCTGCACGGTGTCGCCGAACTGGAAGAGTGTTGCTTGCTGCGGGTAGATGAGCGCCATGGCGTACTCAAGGTCGAGGGCGGACTCACCATTAAAGGAGAAGGAGTAATTCTGTGTCTGCACGATGGCGTTGTCGAGGATGACGACGTTGGGGCTTTGGCCTTTGAGGCTAGGCTGGAACTCGGCGAAGAAGGTATCGGGCCGAGGGTGTTGTTATCAGATGGAGTACGTCCTCTTCCTGTGGGCATGTTATAAAGGGCGCGGAGGCAGCCCGGGGTGATCATGGTGTCGCATTGGTCCAGAGTCATCATGGCGTTCTCGACTTCGATGCCTTGCTTTGGGTTGAAGTCATCTTGAGGGCTGCCGATGATGCCCGTAACTGGAGTCTGACGCCTTTCTAAAGCCAACCGTTTCTTGAGTTCGGGCAGCGCCTTCTTAATGTTGATCCGTTCGTGGCCTAAGCGTTGGTCAAAGTGGACCGTAGGCGTGATAATGTCGATATGCTTCATGAGGTGCTCCGGAATATGATAGTCATCACACGCAATATGCTGGGCACCTCGCGCGGTATCATGGTGGAGTACGTGGTACTGCGTCTTGAGCAGCTGCTCCATCTCTCGGACAGAAGAGATGAAAGCCAACCAAGTCTTTGACGTCGACAGCGTTACCCGACTCGAGTGAATTCCCTCCACGCTGAGCCACTCCATGACCGCGTCGACAGACTCCTTCCGCATCTCCACCACCTCATGCGGCGTCCAGTGCTTGCCATAGTTGGCTGAGTCGGGATGCGCCACATTGATCACGAACTCCTCAGCTCGGTCAAGATTCTGCTGCGTAAGCCCAATTCGCACCGGCAGCGTGACAGCCTCGTGGGCACGATGTGCCCTAGTCCATGCGCCTTGGTAGGAGGCGACCTTCTCGTGGACGACATGGGAACTTGCACGATGAAGGCCGCTCAGCGGTTCAGCAACTGCTGCTACCGCCAGCGCAGCGAGGATGATGGAGAATGAGTGTAACGGCGTCGTCGAGGGAGCCAGCACCAGACCAGCCAAATTCCCAAAGAAGAAGAACGCATGGTACCCGGCATTGCAGGGATCTTATCCATAAGCATGTCGTCCGTCTCAACTGGTCCCGCCATCATTCAGATGTGGAACTGGGTTGGTGCCCCGGGACCAACGTAGGCCAAAAGCTGAAACTGTTATCAGGGACGAGAGCCAACACCAGCATCTTCGCCAACTATGGACGGTCCTCGGAGGCATTGTGTTAAGGTCAGGGGCCGAGGCGAGCGCATCCGCTGCCGGATCCGACACGTCTGTCAGCTCAAAGGCAAGTTCGGATGGCTCAGTACAAAGCTTCTCGCGACAGAAGAAGAGCGTTGAGACGTAGTGAAGACATGGGACGAGCTCCAGTTCCACTTCCCGGTGGGATAATTGCGTATTACTGAGGTATTTCAAACGTGTCTTGCTGCGGTAAAGCGTTGCAAACATCCTTATCGAGGCAAATTACTTGATCCATAGCCCCACGACCTGTGCGAAGCGGGTTGATGCATGAGTTGTGAGCCGCAGGTCGAAGAGTCGTGAACGCACGACGCTGGCATGATGCGCGAGGCTGGGGCGGAAAACCGGGTCGGTGGAAAGGGCTAGAGAGGGAAGGCTGTAGTCTGAAACGACTGACCCCGATGGCGATCATTTCATCCTATCCATCTTGGCATTCAGGTACAGGTCGCGCCGATTTCATGTTGAAGCCGTCAATTGATTCACTAGCTCCCACTGTTGCTGTATGTCCTGTTTTTCTTCGCCAGCATTCGCCGCAGTGGCAGGTTGCAAAAGCTCCGCAATTACCGAGCCCAGCGTATCCGGACAGAACCCAGGCGCTTGGACCATCGAGGCAAACCGCGTCTCGGGTGAGAGATCGGCCTCGAACTGCGCGCTAAAGGTATACGCTCGCTGCACCTGCGACGGCTTGACAACAGTCCATGCCGTGACAACTGGTGCGGCGGGCGCCAAGGGCGGAATAAAGGCGATATTGGTCACTGCGGCGTTCAGGTTGGTCAGCTCCTTGGGCCCGCTGTTCGCCGACCTGTCTGTGATGCTCCACACATGGATCTGGCCCTTCGGGTGGCCGGATACGAGGGTCGTGCCGTCGTGGGTCAGGCCCAGGCAGGTGGCGGGCCCGGAGGCGGCGGGCGCGGTGCTAAAGGCGGTCGCGACTTGCACTACGGTAGAGGATTCCTCGCTTCCGGGTCCGAGGAGGGGCTTTGCGCTGCTGAAGTAATCGACCGTGAAGATGGATCCTTGTTCGGTCGAGATGAAGACGCCGCGCGTGAAGTGGTCTAGTGCGAGGCAGACAGGGAAAGTTGGGAAGAGAAGGGTTCTAAGCACCTCCCCAGAGCGGTAGTTCCATATGACACAAGTCTTGTCTTTGGATGCCGAGACGCAGAGGCTTGTCTCTGGATTTTCGGACGGTGATACGGCCAAGTCTGTGATGGCGCCGCGGTGATTCGAGAAGCTGACTGTGGGCTCGTGCTCTTCTGTGCTGTCGAGTTCCAAAAGCTGGGCGAGACTCCAGACATGGACGTTGGAGTCACCCGATCCCGTGAGAAGGTGATGTGGAGTTGCAGCTATGCACGATACGGCCTGCACATGGCTTGGCGGAAGAGATATCAGTCTTCCAGTGCATGTCTGGGCGGGTGTCAGTCGAAAGGAAGAAGGAGATAAGAGTGTTGCATGGAAAGGAAAGAACTTGCCTCCCATAGCATGATCCTGCCCTCGACCGTGCCCACAACAAGCACACCCCCCGCCAGCGTCACACATCTGATCTTCTCGGGAAAGGCAACAAAAGCTTCTTGATTTCCGCGTAGTCGAGAGTAAACATGTACATATGCCTTTTCATGCTGAGCTGCGAACACGTGTGTGGCGCTGACAGCCAGACAGTGTGGTGGGGCTGCTGTTTTCCTGAATGTAGCCTTTGGCGCAAAACTCGGCCATATCGAGTGATTGTAAATGCCCACGTCCTTTGCAATAGCGGTGTTGCTGGACAAGGGAGGTCCGTAGACTGCCGAAAAGAACTCCTCTGCAACCATTTTGTTCTCGACTGTTAACAGTCTTCCTTTTCGTTGTGTTTGTGTCGGTGGACTTGTAATCAATGTTTGAAGATCTCGAAATTTGCATTTGGGTGGGCCGGCCTTGCATCCCTGCCCAGTAAACCCTAACCCGGACCGCGAGAGATGCCTACCAGGTAGGTAGGTATTGTACCTAGGTACTCCGTAGTTAGGTAGGTATTTTCTCAACTCATTGCCACTTCATGGATCCCGCGCCGAGAAATGGCACCATCTGCACATGTCTTGCAAATGGATATTAACGATCTCAAAATAGAAGAAGGCCTTATTGACTCGATGAATTACGTGGCCTCCCCATCTTATTAAGGTTCGTGCATTCATAAGATCTCCTCATTCGAGCGCATTGAATCTTGATTAATTCAAGATTCTGCTCCCGCGCGGCGCCCCTGAAGATCACTACCTAGGTACCTACATACATAGTACACCAAGACGAGGAACATTGCTTGGCAGACCCGCAGAGCCACAGAGCCATCGCAAGAAACGTCCAAGCTTCCCATTCTTCAAGTAGATACAGCATACAGCATACCGTATCCGTACCTCACACAACGACCTTCTACCTCAATCTGGACCTGGAAAGCAGCAAAATGGCCGTCACTTGCAGCCGTTTCAACATGCAATGCAATCAGCAGTCCGCACCCAGTCCATTGAAACGAACCGCACCCCCTCGTCCCCTTCCATTCGGGGAATTTGTTCATGACAAGCTTGAAACATACCACGGCGCCAGGGTGGTCGAAAATAGGCCACCCACTCATCACGCTCGGCCCCATTGGTCGACGATGCATCGCGGTTCCCCAAGCTCTTACTCGTGAACACTGTGGAAGGGCGCCCAGATCGGACCCAGACACCAACCGCTTGTCACGGCCCCAGCCGAAGATTGTTTAGATGAGCCAGCTGCCAAGTTGGGTGTAGACTGCGAACCAAAGAAATTAAAGAAAACAGCCAGCGTCAGCGCGGGGAAGCGTAGCATCGCATGCTTGGTATTTACAGCGGTGGGATGACCCCGGATAAATAAGAGCGGCACCCCCATTCCCCATATTTCGACACGTTGTGTGGGAAACTTGTACGTAGTGTAGGTTGATCGTTCGTGCATATAATGTTGTTCTACCACGGTCCGAAAATAAACACACTCGCTTCGAAATTTATAATGGCACGCAGGATTTCTTCTCTTTTTCGAGCCTCTATGCTGCCGCTCTTTGCTGTCTTGTTAGTGCCTCATACCGCTACTGCCATCGACCTCGACACAACCTCCGCGGCCTCAATTTCATCCACCGCACAAACCATCGCTTCCTCCCTCGTCTCGGTATACTACAATGCCTCGTCAACAGCAGGCGGTTTCAACCAGCCACAGCCATGGTGTAAGTCTCCCCCTTCCCGTTGGCTTTACTCGTCCAAGAATATTTGCTGATTCCCACACCAGACTGGTGGCTCTCCGGCTCCGCCTGGACAGCCCTGATGGAGTACACCATCTTCTCCAACGACACGACGCACACTCCCGCCCTCCTCTCCGCGATCTCCACGAACATCGGCGCCAATAACGACTTCCTCCCCGCGGAGCAAGCCGGCTGGGAAGCCAACGACGACCAAGCCTACTGGCTGTACAGCGCGCTCACCGCGCTCGAATACAACTTCACAGCTCTCACGCCTTGCCTCGCGCCGGGAACAGGCACCAACGGCCAGTGCGCCAACTCCTGGCTCTCCCTCGCGACCAACGCCTTCAACGTGTACACGCAGCGCTGGGTCACCGACAGCGGGACCTGCGGCGGCGGGCTCAAGTGGCAGTTCAACCCGTCCGCGAGGGGGTACTTCTACAAGAACAGCGTCAGCAACGGCGGTTTTTTTCAGACGGCTGCGAGGCTGGCGAGGTACACGGGGAACGCGACGTATGCCGACTGGGCGAGCAACATCTGGGACTGGACCGAGGGCGTGGGGCTCATCTCGTCCGAGTGGAATGTGTACGACGGCGCGGGCGACGAGAGCGGCGCCAACTGCTCGCTGATCGACGGGAATCAGTGGTCGTACAATGCTGCGACGTATCTGCACGGCGCCGCGGCGATGTATGCGTACTCGGGCGGCGATGCCGTGTGGGAAGCGCGGGTGAAAGGGTTGGTGGGGCGCGCGGAGGCGGTGTTTTTCTCGCCGCCAGCGGGGAATGCCACGGGGGTGATGTATGAGCCCGTGTGTGAGGTGGCGAAGACGTGCGACATCGATCAGACGAGCTTTAAGAGCTCGCTGGCGCGGTGGATGGGCAAGACGGCGGTGCTTGTGCCGAGTGT
Source organism: Ophiognomonia clavigignenti-juglandacearum (assembly GCA_003671545.1). Classification (NCBI taxonomy): domain Eukaryota; kingdom Fungi; phylum Ascomycota; class Sordariomycetes; order Diaporthales; family Gnomoniaceae; genus Ophiognomonia; species Ophiognomonia clavigignenti-juglandacearum. The sequence continues at coordinate 9,260 of PYFS01002041.1, read as the reverse complement.
GGCCGACCAGGTGATGGGGTTGTTGGAGAAGAGTGCCGCTGCGGCAGCGGCGAGCTGTAAAGATGGGGATTCTGGTGCGGCTTGTGGGATGCAATGGTGGACGGCGGATGGGTATGATGGGTATAGTGACTTTGGAACGACGTTGAGTGCGCTGGAGACTGTTCAGAGTCTGCTGGTGACGAATGCGCCCAAGTTGGCGACGTTAGCATCGTTATAGTGTGACGACCACAAGGTTCAGCTTGACGAGGTTCGCTCAAATAACGAGACCACGATCGTTGTCAACCTGCCACTGCACTGCTGTCTTGTCATTCTGTAATGTTGTGATGTCTGGCCATGAAGATTAGTAGTGCCTTCGGAGGCACTCGCTATTGTGCTCCGTAGAAAGCTCTCGCCCAATACAATGCTTCCTTCGTTCAGATCCGACGTTACCAATAACTCCGCCCGCGCCAATGCGAGATCCGAGTCCTCTCGCGGATGACGGTGCAAGATGCCTGCCTTCAAGTTTAAGGAGCAGTCGACTGCTACCAGTGCACTAGCATTTCAAAAATCTTGAAAGAGAGCCGCTTGCGGCTGCTCTTTGGCAAGCTTGACTGGCATGTTCACGAGGCTGCCCACTGGATCGCGGGCTTCTCAAAGGACGACCAAGAAATAAGGAAAGCAGGGCTCATACTAGCCGCATGGCGTACTGGACCATTTTCGAGTTCATGCGTCGGCGCCTAGGGGCGATGCGATCTGCACCGGCCGTTTGGTCGACTTGCGTACTTGTAACAGGTCGACTGCCATGACATTCGTGCACAGTAAATGTATGTCGTTCTACGAGCAGCATGACTCAGGAGACCTGAACAATTTGCTGCCGAGAGACAGTCTTTCTCGCGCTCAAGAGAGTAAGAAGTTCCCGCAATGGGACACGTGGTTTCGTGGTCGCTCCTCTGTACCTCACCACCCATTTGCGCAGGTGACAGGACTTGGAGGTCGCCCGTTCGAGAATCGAGGTTAAAGTGGATAAGTCACTAAGAAGCTCGTGGAAGATCTCCAACTTCTTAGAGCCGGTAGGCTGCACGGAGACCGATCTAGTTCGGAGGTTCGGGCTGCGAGGCTCGCTTGAGGCTGAAAGCAGCACAGTCTCTGCCAGACACTCCAGACACCGAGGTGGTGTTCTTGTCCTCGGCGCTTAACTGTAGAAGACGGAGGTGCCTCCAACAGCTTGGAAAGGCCAGCTCTCAAGTCGCATCTGTCAACGGGACCCGATATTGACAAGAAATAAAACAACACCGCGAACAAGTCGGCTGACCGGAACACAACCCCTGCTACGGAGTACAGTCGACGGTCATCAAAGGCTGCACCTGTGGCTTGACGATATCCCCACGCCGGGCCGAAAAGCTTGGCACACTCAATTAAGCCTCGAAAAAAGACTCCACCTTTGCGGGGCCGGGTGAGGTTCGTGACTCTTGATGACATTTTTGTTTCACGGCCGCACCGCCACGACATGTCTAGAAGCGGGATGGACTGTTTGCTCCGCTGACGCGTCGCTGACGCGTAAAAGGCTTGCGAGACTATGTGTGCGCAAGCGAAGACCGCAAAGATCGTATTGCTGTGTGTGTATGTCGAGGTGTTGCGAAGATGAATGCCAAAGAATGATGCTCCTTAAGTTAACCCACTATTTGCTTGACGTGCATGTTTGGCCCGGGCAGAACATGTTCGGTGGGACCTCTATTTTTGGCCTGGTCGACCGTCCTCAAGATGCGACGGAATCCTTTCGTGGAATTGTGGAATTAAGCTTTGGCCCGAGGATTGCTGCCGTTTGTATCAGCCTCCCCATCAACACTGGACTTCGTCATCAAGTTCATATTACTGCCACGTATCGAAATCGGGAATCACAAGCCGCGCTGCGTCGCCGTTACTGTCGATGGCAAAGCTGGCCGGATAGGATGAGAAGACTCGTGGGTAGGGAATGTAGTGGTCGACGCGCAAGCACTTTGCTGTGTGTAATCCTGGTCGTCGCCAATCGAAGTGGCCCGTGTGTTGCAGTAAGCGTTATTCGGATTGGATTACAAAGAAAAATGGGCTTAACTGGGCGTACGGCTACCCAACCTATTTACACGCCCAAGTTGGGTCTGATCGCAATCCTTATATAAACCCGTAGTTCTATAGAACTGATCGGATAATCATAAAAGACCGTTTTAAGCTATTGAATTATTCTGCTATAATTCCAAAAAGCTGATTTTATACTTTTATATTGCAATATTTCTTAACTAGAATAATATAGAGGATTTCTAGAAGAAATATTATTATAACCGTTGCTATTAACAATTTTTTAATCGTTAAATTAGAATTTAGAAAGTATTTTCGTCTTTTTCCATTATTAATAAATTTATTTAATTTAATAAATAAAAGATAAAGATTTTCTAATAATGGTATTGTCGGTTTATTTATTATCTTATAACTTTTTATTATTGCTTTTATTGTCACTTATGATTATAATTAAATAGAAATAGAGTTCAAATTTTAATTCGAATTATTATTATCAAAAGAATTTTTCTAAAAAAAAAAAATTCGCTAAATTATTTTATTTGTAATTATTATAATTATTATGATATGAAGAAATATAAATCATTATATAATTAATATATTTCATATTCAAATATTTTACTTAATATATATATATATATATAATTTAATAATAAATAAGAGATTATTTATTGAAGCATTATAAAATCGTCAATAGAGTATTATTTGAATTCGCTATACTATAGATCTACTTTTAAAGATACTATTAAATTAAAGATATCACTAAATTGGAGATATTACCAAAATTTAATTTCATGATTTTGCGAAAAAATAGCCCTTTATATCTAAAAATAGCCCTTAATATAGAAAGAAACCCTCTATAAAAAATTAGTCTTTATATAAAAAAAGCCTTCTATAAAACATAGCCCTTTATACCCTTTGTACGAAAAATAACCTTCTATATAAAGAAATTCTATACTCTTTATATAAACAATAACCCTTATATAAAATGCAATCCTTTATATAAAAACCAGCCCTCTATACGAAAAACAACTCTCTATATAAAGAATAGCTTTTTTACAAAAGAAATCTACGGCGCCGATGTAAAATAAATTTTAGTGATATCTGTAAAAATGGAATTTAGGATATAAAATAAACTTTAGTGATATCTATTTAGAATATAGAAGAATTTAGTGATATTTCTAAAAGTAGAGCTTGGGATATTATATAAATTCTAGTGATATCCTTAAAAGGAGAGTCTATAATGCGATAAATTCAAACAATACTCTAATAGCGATTGAATAATGCATGGATAGATACTCTTATAAATAAATTATTTTTTTAATAAAGTTTTATCAAAAATATAATTTTGAAAATTCTATAAAGTTATTATATAGTAAAACGATATATCAATTGGAGTATATGCATTTTATTTATATAAAATAATAGTATGTGGAAGTTTGAAAATGAAGAGTGAGTTTAGGATATCTATCTATACCTTTTATCTTTAGATAGCGCAAGCGCTCGTTCTATTTCAAGGCCCCGCAGCCGTCTAGTTCGAGATAGAAATCTACTACAGTATATATCTACTTAGATATCTACCTAGGTACATAGATGGATATAGTGAGTTGACAAAAATAACGAGCTCTCGGCTCCACACTACTTTCTAAACCCCAATACCACTAAGTTTAAGTATATATAATTAGCTATATATAAGTCTTAGGTATTTGCAAATAATATTAAAAAGGTACTAGGTGGCTAATATTCAATTTTTCTAATTTTAATACTTGATATATTAGCTATCGGCGTAAATAATAACCTGAAGCTAGTTCAGCATCGATTTGACTAATAATTTTAACACCTCTTCTCTTATATCTTCTCATGCTTTTATATAAACTATATACAGCCTATAGAAACTATTAATATTTTCAATTGTAATTACCAATAATAGATTAAATTCGTAAAAGTGTTATCTCAAGATAGTTTATAAGTTTTCTATAGAATTTAGACCGGGAAAATATGTTAATTAATTAATTAAAATAACCTTATTTTCTTCGTATTATTTTTGTAATTATATTTATACATCTACCGTTGTATAAACGCCAGTGTTATTTTGATAGTGGTATTGTTAGCATAGTGGTGCAGTGAATATTTTTATATATACGCTTTTATAGCATTACCAGCCATCTAAGCTAATTAAACAGTGCGTTTATACAACCGTTTACAGCGAAACGCCCCTTTATAGCTTTCCTTCTTGCCTTTTTAACAACAAAACTTTATTCATTATACGAACGATAAGTAAAACTTATGCGCTTATTTTCAATACATATAATATTTCTTTGCTATTTAATTTGATTATTTAAGAGGATGTAAAATATTCTACGAAAAATTGAAATTTAGATTTAGTTTATATTCAGCTAAAGCTGCGAATACTGAATATCGCGCTAAAATAATTGATTGTAATGTTTACCAAATATAGTAACTTTGTAAAGAACGTATTAGACGTATTATAAATAATTAATCAAAAACCTAATTTAAACGTTAATGGAATTATTACGATAATATATATTTTAATTAAAAAGAAGGCTTAGGAGAAGTAATAATGATTAAAAAGTCTAAAAATTAAAAGTTTTTTACTTTAAACAATCTTAATAAATTATCTTTTTGTAAATAGCTCGAAAGATAATCCAATACATTTTCAAGATATCGTTGATCTGTAGTTTACATCTAATATATCTAAAATCTTTATGCAAAACTTGCTTTGAAGATCATAAATAGCGTAAATAGCGACAATAGTAAATAGATCGTCGAAGTGGAAGAAAGATTTAATTTGATTATTAATTATTTCTTTTTTTGTATATAGACGAATAAGCCGATTTACGTTATAAAAACACTATATAAGATTCGGTCGATAATATTTCCAAAAAGATTAAAACTTAGCCGCCTATCTAAGCGATCTTGAAAATAGCCCGATTTTCTTATTTCTATTGATAATTGACAATAGCGAAATTCGTTTTAATAACCTTGCAAATCCAATAAATTTCGACATATTTAAAACTTATATTTATAGTCGTTATATTAGCGTTGTTGTCTAGCTAACTAGAATAGCTAAAAGGAGGAGAGAACCGTAATATATATAGTTTTTGATTTCGGCTTCTCGGGTTATATCTTTAGCCCGATAAGCCTGATAGCTAAGCCTCTTTGGGAATAGCTTCATTATATTATTAACGATGAGTCATAATCGTATCATGTGATGACTCACACAGAATCTTCCAGAAATAACTGATTTATAATCGTAATTAAGTATTTCCGGTAATAGCGATTCTGGTAGTTTCTAGAAAGTTCTGTCACGTGACCTGCTTACGTAATCAGACCTAAATATAAGTTATAGTTATATTATAGTATAGTGCTTGTAAGTTATAGATATATAATCTAAACCTTATTTGGCTAGGTAATTATTGAATTTTTAAATAATTATTTTATTTAAATTATATTTTGTGCGTTTTGTTATATCTCAGCCAATTCTTTATATTTTGTCGTTATTATTGCACTATAGCATTTATTATAGTTTATATATATATATATGATTATGTAATCACATTGATTACGTAATCGTGCATTTTTATAATATGCACCTATAGGGACAAGCTCTAAAAGTTCCAGATGTCAACCCCCTGGGGCGGCACGCAACCCACTGAAACCTGCTAGTCCCGCAGCATGCAACCACCTCAACCCCTCCATAGTCAAAAGCCACAAAGGTGCTGCCACAAGCTGCGCTTCGGCCTAGACCTAGGCCTTGTTTGTGCTTCGCGTCGAAATCAGCTTCAAGATACCTAAGTATTTTAACACCCTTCTTTCCCCTTTGGCTTTCTCGTCGTCACCGTCTATATTCCAAGTGTGCTGAATAGACTTATCTCCCCTATGTAGGTATAGTCAATGGCTAATTCTCTATCCGGTTAAATCCATCTTTCTATATAACGCGTTTTAATACGACGAGAACCCGCTATCGTTTTTTTCTTCTTATAATAATTTTTTATAGCTAACCTCCGTTCTTTTAATATAGAATTATCGATCAACCGCCTAGTCAACGGGGAATATATATCCGAGGCTTGTATAGCTATTATAATAGCGAAATTGGCCGGTATTTCTACAGCTAAGCTAATTGATATATTTAGTGCGGTAAATGACTTTATTATACATCGAATTATCAAGCGCGCCATGACCACCAACACTATTTAAATCTCTCCGAAGAAGCTAGGGTATTATAAAATAACTTTTCGAAGTAAATAATAGCTATATGTTTTATTAGCTAAATATACGGAAACATTGTATATAGCTCTCGCAAACATAGCAGACTTATCGATTTCTAGAAAAATTATAAAGCGAATTTCATATCGATTCGAATATAATAAATAGAGGAAAATAAAACGGATTCTTTTAGAAAAAAAGACGCTTTTGAACATTATAATCTTTATCTATATTAATTGGCAATTCTTATGAGGATATCTTACTTGATAAAATATATATTTCTCGGACGAATATATAATCCAAAATAACTCGTTTAATCTAGGTTGATTTGTAATTAAATTATTAATTTAATATTACGAGATTTGGGCAGTTGAATCTACTATTTATTCTAAGCCCCGGATTAGCCAAATAATATAGGGAATTATTTGGTTAAATAGCGAAGAAGGAGATAAAGGTAAATTAATCTTTTATAAAGGCGATCTAGATATAGAATATCAAGGAGTTATATTTAAAAGACGTTAAAAGATCTTTAAAGAAGATCTGTTTATATTTTATAGCTCTAAGGATTTATTTATACAAGATTACGCCAAGATCTATATTTCCTATGCTATGAAAATCTTCCTCGAATTATATAATATTTGGATAATCTATTAACTTTCGTATAATCTAGATGTTAACCCTATTAAATATATGTAGAAAAAATTAAAGCAATAGATTTATCGATTAAAATTTGATTTCGCTTTTTTCAAAGATAATTAAACTTATTAAGCCTATATAAAAAAGTTAATGCAAAATGTATAGGATTGTATTAAGAAGAGCTTTATAGCGTAGTTGATATAAAATATCCCTAAAAGATTACGTATATATAAGAAAATAGGTGGTTGGTATACGCATTATTACATAATCAAGAAATTCCAGTTATCCGTTTTTGAATTGCGTACAAATTAAGGGAGTTGTGAAAATTCGAAATTATGGTCTAGGTTGTGGGTGTACGGAAATGTGGGTCAACCGGATAGAGAATTGTCTACTCGCTGTACCTAGGCAGCTTCTAATCCTTGAAGTCAGCGGCAACGCCTTCCACCTGCAACCCTGACCGAAAAGATCCACTGCAACTTTGGATCCTTCCCTGAATTGAGCCACGCAATCTCCCACTAACGAATCTTCCAAGGTTAGAAGCTTCGATCCTACACTGTATAAATTGCCACGAGTGCCTTCTTAACCACGACTGTTAACCACAGACACTCAAGCTTCTGCGGCAGCATCGAAACACGGCGAATATTCGATTATCACCTGGCCACCAGCATCACTCGTCTGGACGCAGAAGTGGCCCATGCTGCGCGATCCATATCTCTAACTGAGCACTTATCACGCGCGGGCGGCGAGCCTACCTAACTCCCGACGCACACCGCCCACCATGCTCACCTTCAAGCGCGCCCTGATCGCAGCCGCGACCTTCATCACCCTCTTCTACTTCCTCACCCGCTCCCACACGAGCCCCAGGGCACCGGCCGACACAATAGTAGAATCCTTCCCGCAGACCGAAAACATTCCCGACTCGTCGCGAGAAACATCCGTCACCACAGGCCTGCCCGACGCTTCCAACAACCATGGCAGCTCCGACAGCGCACAGAAGCCCCTCCAAGACACGTCGAAGATGACCCTCACCGAAAAGCTCGAGTACCAATACCCCTACGACGTTGAGACCAAGTTCCCGGCCTACATCTGGCAGACATGGAAGTACGGCCCGGCGGACAGCAAGTTCACCTTCCGCGGCGAGGAAGCCACCTGGACCGAGAAGCACCCGGGCTTCGTGCACGAGGTCATCACCGACGCCGTGGCTGCCAACATGGTCAAGCTATTTTACGCAGGCGTACCCGAGGTCCTCGAGGCGTACGCCGCCATGCCGCTGCCGGTCCTGAAGGCCGACTTCTTCCGCTACTTGATTCTGCTGGCGCGCGGCGGCGTCTACAGCGACATCGACACGACCGCGCTCAAGTCCGCCGTCGAGTGGATCCCCGAGCGCGTCCCGCGCGAGGCGGTCGGACTGGTCATTGGCATCGAGGCGGATCCCGATCGCGAGGACTGGCACGAGTGGTACAGCCGTCGCATCCAGTTCTGCCAGTGGACGATCCAGTCGAAGCCCGGCCACCCGGTGCTGAGGGAGGTGGTGGCGCAGATCACGGCAGAGACGCTGAAGCGGAAACGGTCAGGCTTGCTCAAAGATTTCAAGGATACGAACGTCATCGAGTTCACGGGCCCTGCGGTCTGGACGGATGCTATCATGGAGTACTTCAACGACGCGCGGTATTTCGATATGAGCAACAGCAAGGGAGCGATAGATTGGCACAATTTCACGGGCATGACGACCGCCAAGAAAGTCGGCGATGTCATTGTGTTGCCCATCACGAGCTTCTCGCCGGGCGTGGGACAGATGGGGGCGGGCGAAATTGATGATGAGATGGCCTTTGTGCAGCATGAATTCGAGGGTGAGTTGTTGACCTTGTGGGCGGCGTAATTTCCAAGTCTATCAAAACTGACTGCTTCTGCACAGGCACCTGGAAACCTGACAACTTGCGACACATCGGGGCCTAAGCACCCGCATCGACTCTGGCCTGCCACCTTGCCATCGATATTCCTCTCGGTGGTGGTTGGTCACCCGCTTAATTTTTCTGGTCTATGGACTTTCGACGGTGTTTTCCGGAGCGAACCTGGCCTAACTATCCACTGCATGCGGACGGAGTTTCAAGGCGTCAAAAAGGGAAGGCCCGTGGTGGGTTTTTTTGTTTTTTTCCTGCATACTGTAGATGAACTTGTTTCGGCTGGCATACATTCATAAATACCCAGCAGCCTACGGGCGCTAGAGGAGTGAAAGGGCGGGAAATACTTTTTTTTTTTTGGGGGGGGGGGGGGTTTTTTTTTTTTTTTTTTCCTTACAAGACACCATTTTGGTGGGGGGCGGGTAAAAAAAAGTTGGGGGAGATCACCGCGACAAGAGGAAAATATAC
>PYFS01002040.1:0-92567 GCA_003671545.1 Ophiognomonia clavigignenti-juglandacearum | reverse complement strand
CGGGTGTAAAGCAGTCGGGACGATGATTTTCTTCTTAAGCCCTAGTTTCAGTTTTTTAGCATTTGCTTTCTTCCCTTCGTTTTCACAATCTGATTTTTTTTTTTGATACCCCAACTCTGATTAGAACGTGACTATTCCAAATTACGAATTTTGTGTACTTTTGAGCTTGTGTGTGTCCTTGGATTCCGATTCTCCCTACCGGCTTCAGCAGCGCCGTCAAGTCAGATGTCAACAACGTCTTTCAGCGAATCCATTGCGTGGGCCCTACTGGCCATGCTCTGGTTCACCGGGTACGTTTCCCTATATCTTTTAGAAATTCTATATTGCGTTTCCAATATTATAGGGTTTATAGGGAAGTTAATATTAATATAGGCTATCTTTTAATAGTAAAAGTTAATTATCTCTATTATCGTTTTAATTAGATATAACCGTTGCTCGGCGAGGATTATTGGGTTGAGGTATAATAAGAGGAGGGTTATAAAATATCTAACTTATAGCAATAGAATTTCCGGATATAGCTAGAGTAATCGGATATTGCGTAACTGATGATTTACGCTATGTTCATCAAATTTTACCGATTTATAAGCCCAAATCGAATTCTTATTATATAAGCTTATTAATTGGCCATTTAAAGAAATTCGCGCTATATGCTAATTAATATAAGGCGTAAATATTATTATCTATGCCGAGCCCTATATAAACGCTATAGTGGTGGAAAAAATTCTTAAAAATTCGGGGAAAATTACGAGGGAAGTTTTTAAATATAAAGAAAGATTAATCTTTAAATTCGTCTATATACGAAATCCATAACTCTATATTAAAGCTCTTTTCGGTATAATATTTAGTTACTATAGCAGCCGCGTAAATAGCTAAAAAATTCTTTTTAAAAAATTTATTAATTTTATTTTACTAATAATTAATATCGACGAAATACCAAAGACCTTTATTAAACCTATAAAGGCCTAAAAAGCGCTATAACTCCGTTTTTTTTTATATTTATAAGATCGCGTTTATATAAAAGGCTTACGAGCTATTAAAAGTTTATAAATACGATCGGGGAGGGTCTTATTTTTGGCTATTGCGTGAAGCGGACCGGGATCGATTTAGGACCTTAATGAGTTTATTACCTAAATCACTACCCGATTTTATTTTATCTCTTATATATACCGTTTTAGCTCTTATAATCTTGATTCGGTTTGTAAGGTAAAAGGGAAATTAAAACATATATAAAAAATTATATTAGCCTATTCCGAAGAATACGAGGCGAAGTAATTATATACGAATTAAATAAAAGATTTTTTATTTGGCCGTATTTATTTATAAATTCGTTATTGATTTATTTAATTCCATTCTATATATTCAATTATAGTTAATACGAAAGTTTAGGCTAATAATACGCTTTTTAATTCAGTTTTTCCCTTCGAGAAAAAGGTAAAAAAGGAAAGTAAAATGTAGAAAATAAAATAAAATGTAAAATAAGATATAAAATAAATATTTAGCTTAAGAGAGTTTTTGATTATATTTATATAAATATAATTGCCGAATCGTTATTATTTATATTAAATATATTTAAAAACGTAGGTAAGGTTTCTTTTAAATTTTAGAAGGAAAAAGGTAAAAGGAGGGTGATATAATTTTGAAATTGCTAAATCGTATTTCTTTTTTTTTTTTAATATATTTTACGTTCGGCTTATGATTAGTCGATTGGGCAAATAACGTTAGGGGAATTGTGATCTCGGGTTTTGAAATCAAAGGTCTAAGAAAATCTAAGACCGAATTTTAGGAAAGAATTTTTAACTAAAAATTCCTCCGGGTAGGTTTTAAGTATGTCAGGCGTATATTATAAAATATATAGCTATACAAAAGTCGAAGATATATTATAACATAATTAAAAAGCAGTTATATATGTGAGGGAAAAAAATTTAGCTAAAGCTATTTAATTTAATAGTAAATTAGTCGATTATTATTTTATTACATCTCTTTTTTTCAAAGGTTTAAAGGGCGTAAGTTCGTCGAATTTAAACGTTTTTTAGTAATAAAGGAAGATCCGTCGTTTTTGCCGATCTATATTTTGGCTTAATATACAAGTTAAATATTGATTAGTATTAGGTATATATTAGAGGTTATACAATATTTTTCTCGTTGTCTTAATCGATTTTGGTTTGTGCGTTATTATCTAGAGAAATTAATTAAATAGCCCGTGGTTATAGAAGCTAGTTATAGCTAGATTGGGATGATTAATCATCCCTTAGCCACCAACCGGTTCTGCCACCGCCCTATGCAGGGATAGGGGTAGTTAGGTAAGCCAACTACCTCTGCCGTGGCCCCCTGCCCTATTCGGCAGGAAGTCCTACTAGCTATTCTCTCAACAGTTGTAATCTGGGTTAGTAGCGCGAGTTGTGTACATTAAGGGTGCTGTGCGTGAAGGGGTGCTCCGACTTACAATATGCCCCTGGTTTATTCGTTAGCTCTAGGCATCTCAGTTTCGACCGAAACCCTATTTACAATTACACTCCTCGTGCCCAAATGTAATACTACATTCAGACTTTAGCCAAGCACGGTGCTCCCGCGTCCCAAGATTTCCTAAGATTTTAAGCATCCACCTATATATTATTCATAGAAATTCGTTTTGTAATAAGCTATATAGCGGAGGAGACTGTGTAAAGCGAATCATTCTAACTTTGTGCATTATATGCTATCATGTGCAATTAGAAACGTGAACTTGAAGTACTCGTACAAATAGAGTTCCGGTCGAAGCTGGGAAACCCATGGCTAACAACCAAACCAGGGGCATATTGTACTGTATTGTGTGGTAGATAGACTGAACGATTATAAAGAGGATGTCCATACCTCTCAGCTACACTATGAATCTAACCACCATCACCATCATCACCATCATCATCATCGACATCCACAATTCAGACATCAGTCACAAAACTCCCCAACCGTTCTATAAATCTATTCCCTGCGGTTCACTCTCTATATTCCTCAGCCAAGCACACTCGCCACCATGCAGTTCAACATCATTCTTGCATTCCTCGCATCCTTGACTGCTGTCCAGGCAGGCAAGACTTGGAATATGTCCGGTACCTGCTCCATCGATAACACATGCGAAGTCGACGAGCAATACACGAGTCCGGCAAAGGTCTGCGGCCAGCCCAACGGCTTCAATGGGGGTTTTTCTGGCACTGGAAACGGCGGAAAGACATGGTGCAGCCCCCCCAACACCAAGTGCACTTACGTTTGGACTTGCCATTAAGTTAAAAGGAGATCACTGGCTATGGGGAACGGAGGACCGCGGCCTTGGGTGGGCGGGAAACACCTTGGCAGCCAGCTTGGGAAGTCTTAGGAGACATTCGTCGATTGAGGAACTATTAGTTATCAGTAAGCGGAAGACTGTATTTTATTCACTCCTGGCATCGGGCATAAGGATCTTTTTTTACCTGCATGTGACGATAAGTGGCTTTGTGGGCTGTTGAAGGATGGTATTCGTTGCCCGCTGGCATACACAATACTACAACTTCGTCTGAGCGCCACAGCACTAGCGGTATACAAAACACTGTTCGCTCCAGGAAAATAAACGTCTATTCAAAGGGTTAGAAAACAGACAAACGTTTTGTCTTTGGATTTTACGCCGCCTTCCCGATTAGGCAATTGCATAAATCCTGACAGAATTCCCCTCTAGTATACACCCTTATCTCATTCATCAGCCGTTTGTGTTAGGCGTTGGAGTGGATCCAACTAATTAAGAGCGGGAGGGTACTAATAAAGCGCGATAGGTTGAATTCCTAGGCACTAGCAATTTGGCTGGGTTAGGGTAAAACGTATATACAAATAACAATACATACATATATTTCTACGTTTCTATATAACCATTATACTAAATAGAAATACAATATATATCAAATCAAAATTCAAGCTTTCCACTATTATTATTAATTATTCGTTATTAGCGATCTGATATTTTTTTAAACTAACTAGTAATAATAGTTTATTTAATGCTATCTTATTTATCTAAAGCCGGCCGTTTATATATCCTCGGAATTCTATATAAATTAGCTCGCCTTAAAATATATTAATTTCGGATTAATAATTTATTATAAAAAATAGCTTAAGAATATTGAAAATAACCGTTTTAATATATATATTCGTTTTTGCAACAATAAAATATATAGCAGTTAAGAAGGAAAAGTAAAAAGATTAGTATTAATATTATTTATATATATGTTTTCTTGTTAAACTAACCTATTGTAGTGCGTGAATAGCTTGGCAATATTAAATTTGGAGCCCGAAAAATCTAGTGGTGAAACGGGTACGCGTTGAACCAGAGCATGGCCAATAGAGCCTACGCAATGGACTCGCCAAAAGACGTTATTGACGTCTGACTTGACGGCGCTGCTGAAGCCGGTAGGGTGAATCGAAATCGGGGTATACATAAGCTCAAAAATACACAAAATTCGTAATTTGGAATAGTCACGTTCTAATCAGAGTTGGGGTATCAAAAAAAAAAAATCAGATTGTGAAAACGAAGGGAAGAAAGCAAATGCTAAAAAACTGAAACTAGGGCTTAAGAAGAAAATCATCGTCCCGACTGCTTTACACCCGTAATCTTACTCTAATCAGGGCCCAAGATATCTTATTCCCACCCCTAGGTATACCCATCACATCCTGCTCTAGCACACCGGGTTATACCATTTATACTAATAAAACCCGCCTTTTTTTATTATCGATTATCTTCTCTTTCATTCGCGGAGACGCTAATTACCGCTACCGTTTATGGGAATTTAAGAAAAATAATTAAAGAAAACTTCGACAAATTCTTCTACACCATTATCTTAAAATATAAGCAAATAATTTAAAATATTATACAAAATAAGCTCAATAATCGTTTTCCCAATAGAATATTTATCGAATATAATAATAGATACCCCTTTAGTAGATATTTATCTTTCATCGACGATGCTACCGATATCCGAAAAAAAGCATCGTTTATTATAGCTTTCTTTAGCAACCGGAACATAAACCCCTACGATTATTGCCTCGCCCATCAATCCCATAATTATTACCAATTTAATTATATAAATTTAAAATTATATATTATATTTCCCTTTCTTCGAATACCGTTCTATCCCTAATTTCTGCCGAGGAGCATACGCTAATTATATCTATTATATAAAGGCAGATAAATATATATTTAATAAATATAACGATATCCCGGCTATCAAAAATACAATAGCCAAAATAAATACTTTTCCTTCTTTCTCCCTTGATTCTGATCACAAATTGACGATACCTAAAATATAGAAATAAACCTCGTAGAATACGGCCTTCAATTTTATTACTAAGCATAAACTGCTATATCGACGGCGGTAAAGATATCAAAACTATTAAAACGGCGGAGCGGGCAAAATAAAATAAAGCTCGTTAGCCTCGGTTAGAATTTTCTTCTTTGTATCTCCTCTACCTAAATTAGTAAAAACGTCCTCCTCCTTTTACATTTAGATTTCTTTTAAAAAAAAAAAGCGATCAAAAAGTATTTTAAAAATAAACAAGCTCCGCTTTCTTAAATTTCCTCTTAATTAGACCCTTTTCCTAAAAATGCAAGCCTTCGCGAAACTCCTATTTCCACTTTAAAACCTCCTCCTATTCTACTATCTCGCTAACAGCCAGCTAAAGCTAGCAAAAAGCCTAAAGCTAATCAAAAAGAACAAAAATTCGTACGCCGCCTTAAAGCGCCGTCGCCCAAAAAAAAACCTCCTTGAAAGAAAAGCAAGGTTAAGCCCATATTTCCTAATTTAATGAAAAAGAAAAAAAAAGAAAAAAAATCGGTATAGAAAAATACCCGGGATGGTGATCAGAGCAATAGATATACAATATTTATCTTTAACTATACCCGATACTATATTTTAAAGCGGGGGTAGTTTTAGATTTTTAATAATTATTAACGATGATTTTCTTTTTAAAAGCTTTTTCTTTTATAAAATGAAATATTTCGGTTTTAACAAAAGAAATAATCGAAGGAATATCCGCTTAAATTAGGTTATAGCTTATATTAATCAAAGTAGCAAAATAAATGGAAATAAATTATAGGAATTTAGAAATAAAAGATAAAAGAAAACGATCATATTTATACTTCTACCCTTTAATAAGCCATTTATCTTACCTAACTCCTAAAAAGGCCAAAATTTCTATTAAATACTTCAGCTTACAGCCATCTATAAATTAATAAGGTTCTTTAATTAGAGGCCTTCTTTACCCTAAAGTGATCTTCTTAGCTTTACCTTAATATTTTAATTTGGCAATATTATATATATTTCCACGGGTAGATAAAAAAGGTTATCTTCGATGCCGACGTTGATTACGGGGTTATCATTAGATATCTCGATACCGTAGGTGTTTTTAAAATGGTCGTATACGTTAATATATTTAATTCATTTTAGTATTAACGGGTATAATAATAAAAAAATTAAAAAGAAATTAAAATTAAGCTTAATATTGGCTTTTTAAATTCCTTAAATAAGCCAAAATTAGCAAAGTTTTTTAATTAAAAGCTTTTTTTATCTTGAATATAATTTTAATATGCTTATATTTAGCAAAAAGAAAAAAAGGTAATTAAATTTGATAAATTAGGATTATAAGAAAAATTAATAACGCTTTATAATAACCAAAGCCACTTTTTATCGAAACGAATTAAATATAGTAGTGCTTTTAAATAACCAATACCCAGCTTTATCGGAACGAATTAAATATAATAATATTTTGAAAAAGGTAAATCGTATAAAGAAATCAAATTATATAAATAAAGCTATTAAAACGCTAGCTAGCGCTCTTTTCCCACCCCCGAATTACTAATTAATAAAAGAATTATAACAAAACGGAGCTATTAATTCGCTATATAAAAATAACCACCAAAAAACCTTATCGAAAAAATATAAAAAATTTAAGATAAAAAATATCAATTTCCGCTTAATTACCTTTTAATTAAAGATTCGTTTTCGAGAAAGTTTTATATATCCGCTTAAAATAATTAAATAACTTAAACTTTCTTTCTTTTATCCGCATTTCTTTTATTAAAGTTTTATCTTTATTAAATAAATAATTTCCGGTTCGTTTTTATTTTAATTAAAATTTTCCTTATCAAACTCATTTTCGGAAAAAATAAGAATCGATATTAAAGCCGGCGGCATATTAACAAAGATTACCTACGGAAGCCAAATCTCCTCTAAAGCTAAAGCAAAACCTTTTAAACGCTTTTAAACTTCCTCCTTTTCCCTATCAAAATCTATTTCCTATAATATTAAAAACTTTAATCACTAAATTCTTTAGACATTTGATATAAATTTCTTTAATCTTTGAGCTAAGAATATTCCCGTAATTAAATAACTTTTTGCCGTTTATAAACGATAAATCTATTTCGGAAAAACTTCCGCTATTTTAAAATCAATATTATAAATATCGTTATACCTTAAAATAATATCACCGATTTTTAACCACTTTTTTCTAAAATATTAATTTGAATTACGATAATAAGCTACTAATATCCGATATTTATATTTTTTTTATAAACCTTTTTAATAATTTCTTTATATTTTAAGAGCATCTTAATCCGATTATCCAAAATATCTAAAAGAAATCTTGGTTATATTCTTAAGCTAAAACCCGCTAAATAGATATATTAACTTTTATAAAAATAATAGGCTTAAACCTATATATCAAAGAAAACGGTATATATTTATAATTAAAACGATAAATAATATAGTCGAGAAAAAAATATAATATTTAAAATTTTCTAATTAACCTTTGCCTTATAATCTAATACTTTAAAAAAAAATCGTAGGAAAACGAATATACTTCCTTTTTATAATATTATTAACCAGAAGATTATATATTAAAACCATCATTTTCTATATTCCGAAATAACGAAATATAACCGCGAATTTCGCTATAAAGGCTTGATAGCAGTTACTTACCATTATTAAAAAAGCTTTATAGCGGTATAAAATAAAGTTTATAAAAAAATCGGTGATTTTTTTTAGCGATTAGGCTAGATTTTACGACAGCTTTAATCTACCCTATGAAATCATTTCTAACCTTAAACAAAAAATAAATCTTCTTTTTTAGGTTTAAAATATATTGCTAATCCATGTAGATCTTTATCTAAAATTAATATAGATAAATAAAAATTACGTTTTCGCTAAAAATTCTATTATCGATTTAAAAGCAAATAAAATATATCCGGCATATATTCTCGACTTTTATATACCAGCCCTTTTAATAATACAATATCTTTATTCGATAATAAATTGTTTTTCGGCTTCGATACCCAAATTAATTATAATATTTATAAATAATCTAACATTTTAATTTTAAATCGTCTATTATATATCTCCTTTAAAAATCCCGTTATAAGTCTGACCGGTACTATAAATAGCTATTCATAACTTAATATTTGTTTACCGTTGATCGGAAACGTGCTTTTTACGAAAAACTTGTTTTAAAATTTAAAAAAAACCTAGCTAATTGCCAATATATAAGCCAGCTTTTTTAAATCCTCGATCTAAAACAACTTTAAATTTAAGAATATATTATATAAGCTTTTGGTAATAGGCCTTATTAGAACATTAAATTAAATATTAACCCAATCTTTAATATCTTCTTCAACCTCGTTTTAATCGATATTAACTTAAATAATAAATTTGCGGAAAAAGAATTAATTATCAAATTCTTTTTATTTAAATCATAACAAATTATAAAATTAAATATCCGGATTATATATAATCAGCGGATGATCAAACTTCTTAGCATATCAATATTAGACCTTTTTAATTACTAAATAAAAATATTATTATTAATTTCTAAGAAAAGAATATACCGTATAATTAATAACGAAATTTCCGGATATAATAAAAAATATTTTTAACTTCTTTTTTTATTTAATTATAGCTTTTCTCCGTTTTTAATTATATATCACTCTTATATCGGACTAAATATCATCGTTCTTTAATATAATAAAAGAATACTCCACTTTATCCTTTAAACCTAACGTCAAATATTAAGATAATTTCTCTTACCGAATAATCAATATTTACCAAAATTAATTTCGAAATAATTAAAACTTTAATCTTATTTATAGCTGCTTATTAATCAAATCTTTATTAAAATTTAGTATTTTCCTTTATAAAATCTATAAAAAGGCGTTCGATAATAACAATCTTTTTATACTATCTACGATAAAAATCGTATAAACTTTAAAAACTTCTAATTTCGCTAATATTAATATAAAGAAATTATTTAATAATTTTTTTAACTTTATCGTCTATCGGCGTTCGCCCAATTAAGCTATAAATATAACCTAAAATATCCAATTTTCTTTTACAATACTACTACGATTTAATGGCAATAATAATCCTATTAGCCAACTTAATATTATATAAGATTTTATTAATATTAATTAGATATTCTAGAATAAATCGACAAATACCAAATAATTCAACAACCTCTTTATTATTATAATCGATTTCAAAGCTTTTAATTAATACATTATCAATAAAAAGCCAACATATCATTAAGATCAAATCATAAAACAACCTATTAATAATTCTTTAAAATTAAATTATCAAATTAAGAGCATTTTAAAGAAATATATATATTCGAAAAAGGCCTAATAAAATTAAAATCATCGTCAAATCTCTATTAACTAAATACAATATCACTTAATTATACCCCGAGAAAAAGTCCAAAAACGAAAAAATCTTATATATACCAAAATCTTTAACGAATTCGTCGGCATTTAAAAAGACCTAGGTATCTCTGATCGTCATACGATTATAACTTTAGCCATTATCAATAAAACGATATTTACTATCTTTCTTTTCTACGGAAAACTAGCGATTTTAATAAACGCTATACAACTTTTCCAAAATACCTCGCTCGATATATATACGAAATATATCGTTAGCTATCATCCTTAAAACTTTTAAAACAATATTATTTCGATTTTAAAAAGCGTTAGAATTAATAATATGAATAACTTAAAGCGGTGCGATATCTTTATCAAATATACCGATATATTGCTACTATTACTTTAACGCCGTCTTACGATAAGAAATAATATATCTAAATAGCTAACGCTTTTGATTAAATAAAGTTAAGCAATTGTCGACTATCATTATAGCTAAACGCTCTTCTATAAGCCTCTCGCCAACGGGCATAATTAAAAACCTTAGCTTAACGAAATAATTATAAACGATGAATAGAAAAATTTAAAGCAAATTTACAAAATCTTTTTTATAACGTTATTTCTAATAAATAATTTTTTTTAAAACGGATTTATTAAAATAAACATTATCGATTAGGCGTACTACATCGGCCATTTTCTTATATATACTATTTAATTAAAGAAAATCATTATTCAGCTTTTCCTTACCCCTTCCTAAAGCCCGATGCAAAAAAGTCAAACTTAGCCTATTCATCTCGGCATAGATAAGTAATAAAAGCGGATGCAACGGAATATCCATAAAAACCGGCTTATTCCACCCTTTACCTTTAATAATCAATTTTCATATATATCGCCTATTAAAAAAAAATCTAAGTATATTATCACCTTCTCTCTATATTAAAACTATTCAAAAATATCTTTTAAAATTAAAATTATAATAAGTCCTAAAACTATCCTAACGGCACGAAATCGATTATTTTTAGATTTCAATATACCCAGTCAAAACCCAAAGCTAATTTCCCGACTTTTTAAATATAAATAAAAATTGGTTTTTATTACCTAATTTATAAACGAATCGATCAATATTAAACGATAATCTAGCCACTAACCTATTCTTTCTTTTGTTAAATTAATAGCTTATTATCAAAAAAAAAAAGGCATACCGAAAATAATATTGGTTATAATGCTATCAACATTATCGTCAATAACGAATATAATGAATAAGAGATTAATGCTACCGATATAAATCGGCCATTCTATTACGCCGACGATCTTAACGATACCATTATCATAAAAAATAGAATTAAGTTTTTTAACGCTAACTTTTCAAAATTAATTCTTTTAATGTATAATAAAAGGATAGTATTAAACTTAGCTCCAATATCCATCAAAACATTAAAAAGCTTATTCATCGGGTCTTCTATATAAATATTGAGATACAACGATAAACTTATACCTCGCTCTATAATGCCAAACATTTAAATATTCAATTTAGCACTATTCAAATTCAAATAGCTACCAAAAATAAAGACTTATAAAAGATTATAGCTTGATAGCGTTAAGATAATATCTAACTACTCTCCGTCATATTACACCACCCATAAACGCGATAGCTTATCCGCAATAAATAAATCTTTCCCTAAGATATATTGAATAGCTATACTCTCCAAAATTAAATACTTAATATTCTAATCAAAAACATCAACCCTACAAAAAAGTATTAACATATTTAGATATATCTAAAAAACATTAACGGAAGAGTTTGTTAAGCGATTAATTAATAACGTTCCCTCCTCTATTTCGACGATAATAATCTTAATGCCTTTGCTTTTATCATAAGCCTATATAATAATCTAAATAATTTTTTAATTAATTCTACCGATTTAGAACAAACCATTATTAAATATATTCGTCTTTCCTTAAAAGAGGAAATAAATAATTTCTTAAGTAAAAGTCAAAATTGAAAGCGTTTCAACTTTTTCGTTTGACTTAATTAAAATTCGAGGGCGGCTTCGGCGGACGAATGGATCAATGGCAAAAAATAAAACGGATATAGCCTCTATGATTTCCGGATCGGGAATCCCCGCCACAATATCAAAGCAATTATATCTTTAACCTTACTAGAATATAAAGAATAATTCGAACCCGGCATAATTAGCTCAAATATCCTCAGATTAAAGCTAACCATACTTCTTATTAAAATTTCCGGAGATATTAAAAGATTATTTAACTTTATCTTTTTACTATTAGCTAAAACATTTATATCAATTACTTCAACCTCTCTAATATAAAAATTCCGAATTATTTAAAGATTATATTTAATATAAAGGCTAATTATTATTTTATTCGAATTCAATTATAATTAAGAATAATTAATCCGCTTATTTTTAAAAGCGGCTAAATAAAAATTATCGATAATAAAGCCGATACCGAATTTAGCTTTACCCGTTTTATAAAGATTCTTAGCTACCCATTCTTTATAACGCTTAACCACCGATTTGGAAATATGATTTTAGAAAAAAGGGCTAATCGATGAAAATCGTACTTAATAATGCCACCAAACTTATCACGCCATGATCTAACCGTATCAAAATCCAAAACTTCATCAACGCCCATCTTAATCTCTTCTTTAATGCCTAATTTCCAATTAACGCCTTAAACTTTATCGATATACCAAAATCCATAAACAATCATCTCGTTTAGCTAAAGATAATTCAAAGCATCATGATCAAAGCTGCCGCAGCTATAGCAAACCAAAAGAATACTATCTTTACGAATAATAACGGTAATATTAACGAATTCGTCCATTTAAAAGGCTACTTTTTCATCCCACCTTTAAAAAACATTGAAATTTAAAATAATACAAATCTAATCACAAACATAGCCTCTAATATAAAAAATCATTTTCTTTATAATATCTTCTATACTGATCCTGCAATTAACTATTATATTTTCGAATATCCTTTATATATATAGCTTTATATATTCGAATTATTCTATCAATTCATCAATTACAACCTCTTTAACCGCCATAGCCTTAATTTCTTAAATGCTATTTAAAACCTTCCGGAATAAGGTTTTTGCTAAAACAGCCTAAGGGCTAGAAGGCCATAGAATAACCTTATTCACCGGAGCAAACCGAATTAAACGATTTTCGGTAAATTTAGGTTTTTAACCAAAATCAATATCCTGATTAAAGCTACGTATAAGAATACGAAGCTATAGCCGAACCAAATCGATACCAATTATTAACTTTTTTTAAAAAAAAAATCGGCTTCACTTTATAAGCCCAAAATACGCTTATTTAACTAACGCTTATTAGTTATACCCTTAGCCGCCTCGCGAACTTTAAGAGATCATTCAAATTAAAAACTTTTCTTAAGCTCGAAAATCTTATAACCTATTTAAATAAGCCGCTTCTTTTATTTAAAATTAAAGTTGCTATAAAACTCGCAAATTTAACGAAAAAGCTAATCAAACCCCATTTAAAAATTAACTATTCGGGCGTACCGATCATAAACGAAAACGAGAAATATCATTATCTCAAACTCCTCCGGATAACAATTACGTATTTATATTATTAACCGATCGCTAACAAAGAAATTATATCAATTATCCTAAAAAGTAAAAGCATCTTTTGAATAAGCTTAGATATCTTTTTAATTTATATAAAATTAAAAGATTCTTTTAATCTTTATATCTAAAACTATATCGGTAATCTGCTGCTATAAGGCAAAAAGTTAAATCTTTATTATTAAAGTAAAGGCGATATTTAATAAAATCAATCTTTGAGAAAAATTTAATAATATCGTATTTATTAAAAAAATAAGTTAATTTATTTATTAGGATCTCTCGAATTATATACGAGTTCTCAATAGCTCTGTTTAAAGCTTCGGCCGTATAAATATTGAATAGCGAATAAATCCGGTGTGCTGGGGCAGGGTGTGATAGGTGTACCTGGGGGTGGGAATAAGATATCTTGGGCTTTAATTAAAATAAGATCACGGGTATAAAGTAGATAAGACGGTGATTTTCTTCTTAAGCCCTAATTTTAGTTTTTAGCATCTACTTTCTTCCTTTCATTTTTTTTATAATCTAATCTTGATACCCCCAATTCTAATCAGAACGTGATTATTCTAAATTATAATTTTTATATACTTTTGAGCTTATATATATCCCGATTCCGATTCTCCCTACCGGCTTTAGCAATGCTATCAAATCAGATATCAACAATATCTTTTAGCGAATCCATTGCGTAAGCCCTACTAGCTATGCTCTAATTCATTAATCCCTCGAACCGGATCGTTATTTCATAAATTTATAATGTACGTTTATTTCCTTTAGCGGTTGTCAAAATATAGCTTATTATAGGGCTTTTTTTGATGGTTCGATAGCTATATATTTATATTAAGCTTTCTAAAGTTCTTTTTTTTTTTTTTCAAATTAGCGTTTAATATTTTCTTTAATTTACCATTTTCGTAATAATTACCGTTTTCTCGTATTATATTTACTTCGGCCTTTTTCGGCGCTTTAATAGCTTTCCGGCATAATCCCGTATCTAATCAAAATGATACGTATATAAAGATAATTATCCGATATACAAAATAGATATATTGCCTTTGGTAATTTAGAAATCTAGCGCGGATTTGCTATAATTCGGGATAGCTTTTATAGATTAAACAGTATATTTAATATAGCATTACCTATCGAGATAATTTAAAGATATAGCGTACATTTGCTACGGTATAGGACGGATTTTGAAAGATTACGAGGGTATAGGCTATAAAAGCTACGTCTCCGATTTAGCGGGAAAAGGGGAGGCTAAGTACGAACCCTAATGAATCTAATCCTTTTAATCAGAAATAAGCGAATTTTGGATTTACTTTTTATATTTATTACGGGTATAACATATAGAAGAATATAGGCTCTACGGAAACCTTATTAAAATTTAAAGTTATATAAAGTTTTTAAATTAAAAAACCTTCGTATATAAAAAAAGGAAGATCGTTATTTCGGAATCTTACGGAATATTGAAACGGTAAGGATATAAAAGCTAATAATTAGGTATAATTCTAATTAAAGACAGATAAGAAAGGATTAAATATTAAACTATTCCTCGAAAAACGCTTTTTTTTCTTTCTTCTCTACCTACCGCCTTCGGAAAACTATAATTTTATACCGCTAATAACCCCTCTTTATACACCTAATAATTCGACTTTATATCTTCGCTAATTAAATACATTTATATACCGGTTCTTTTAAACCTTACCTATTTTTTTTAAATCTTTACCTATTCCTTTATTCGAATATCTTTATTTAAAAAGCTTCGATATCAAAAATTTTTATTTTCGTAAATTTCGTATATTTCTTTGTATTTTATTCTTTATTTTTCTATATTATATTTAATCAAAAGAATCCCGAGTCGTCGACGATCGTTTTAGCTGAAAGCAATTCAAATTATCTAATATAGCTTTAACCGATATTAAAAGATCTTCTTTTAATAATAAAGATACCTTATTTAATAAAAATCTATTTTCTTTATACCTTTCAATTAGCTACGTGAAAGATAAAGGTAATAATAATGCCTTTATGCTGCCTTATAGCCGGCGCTTTATTAAACGCCAATCTATGGGTCGTTTTACCCAGATTTATTCGCCGTTTAACGCTTATACAGCCGAAGCTCTAAGCAGAGCTATTAAAAATTCGCGTATAATTCGAAAAACCCTAATAAATAAATTAGCTTACTCTTTTAATAAATACGATATTACCGAATTTCTTTTAAAAGTTAATTCTATTAAATATCGCTTTTACCTTAATAATAAAGATCTAATCTCTACCTTGTAATAATCAATTACCGATATAGCCCTAGGCGTAAAGATTAAAGGAGTTCTGTAATATTATATGAATTAAAAGGATATTTAGGCTTATTTAAAAGATATTTTTATTCTTTATGATAATTGGCATAATTTCTTTATTACCGGTCGGCTGATAATATTAATACGAAATCGCTATCCGGAAAAGCTTAAGATAATAATATGTCTTGTTTTCGCTTATAATTGGTACGCCCGAATAATTAACTTTCAAAAAGGGTCTAATCAGCCTTCTTATGAAGCTCGCAAATTCTATAGTAATTTTAATATTAAATAGAGAAAGCGGTTTATTTAAATAAGCTATAGGACTTTCGAGCTTAAAAAAGGCTTTTAATCTAAATTATTTCATGAAATTCGCGAGGCGACTAAAGGTATAATTAATAAATATTAATTGGATAAATGTATCTTAGGCCTATAAAGCGAAGCCGAATATTCCTTTTAAGAGCTAATGATTGGCATCGATTTGGTTCGGCCATAGCTTCGTACTCCTATATGTAGCTTTAATTAAGATATTGATTTTAGTTAGAAATCCGAATTTACTAAGAATTGCTCAATTCGGTTTATTCCGGTAAAGAAGGTTATTCCATAGCCTTCTAGCTTTTAAATTGCTCTAGTAAAGGCCCTATTCCGGAAGGCTTTAAATAGCGCTTAAGAAATTAAGGCTACGGCGGCCAAAAAGGTTATAATTAATAATTTGACAAAGCAATTCGAATATATAAAGCTATATATATAAAAAACGTTCGAAGACACGATAGCTAACCAGAGGATTAAAATAGAAGATATTATAAAGAAAATAATTCTTTGTGCCAAAGGCTATATTTATAATCAAATTCGTACTATTTTAAATTTTAATATTTTTTAAAGATAGGACGAAGAAATAGCTTTCTATATAAATGAATTCGCTAATATCACCGTTATTATCTATAAAGATAGCATTCCTTTAATTTATTATAATTACGGTAGCTTTAATCATAATGCTCTAAACTATCTTTAGCTAAACGAAATGATTTTTTATAGATTTTTATATACCGATAAAATCCAAACCGTTAATTAGAAATTAGGTATGAAAAAAGAAATTGAAATAAGTATTAACGAAGTTTTGGTCTTTGATACGGTCAGATTATAGCGTAATAAATCTAATAATATCGTCAAATATACCTTTAATCGATTAGCACTCTTTTTCCAAAATTATATCTTTAAATTAATGGTTAAGCGCTACGAAGAGTAAATAGCTAAAAACTTTTATAAGGCGGGTAAAGCTAAATTCGATATTGGCTTTATTATCGATAATCTTCGTTTAGCCGTTTTTGAAAATAAGCGGATTAATTATCTCTGATTATAATTAAATTCGAATAAAGTGATTATTGGCTTTTACGTTGGGTATAATCTTTAGTTAATTCGGAATCTTTATATTAGAAAAGCTAAAATAATTGATATAAATGCTTTAGCTAATAATAAAAAGATAAGGCTAAGTAATCCTCCGATACCCCCGGAAATCTTAATGGGAGGTATGGTTAGCTTTGATCGGAAGATATTTAAGCTAATTATGCCGGACTCGGGTTGTTCCCCGTATTCCGCTAAGGTTAAAGATATAGCTGCTTTTGATATTATAACGGGGATTCCCGATCCAAAAATCACGTATATTATACCCGTTCTATCTTCCGCCATTAATCCACCCGTCCGCCAAAGCCGGACTCGAGCCTTAATTAGAAATTAAACGAAAAACTTAAAACGTTTTTAATTTTAACTCCTACCTAAAAAATCGCTTACCTCCTCTTTTAAAGAAAGACGAATATATTTAATAAAGATTTATTCTAAATCAATAGAATCAATTAATCAATCATCTAAGCCATTATATAGGCTTATGATGAAAGCAAAGGTATCAAAATCACTATCGTCGAAATAAAGGAAAAAAGGTTATTAATTAATCGCTTAGCAACCCTTTCCGTTAATATTTTCCAAATATATCTAAATATATTAACACCTTTCTATAAGCTGATATTTTCAATTGAAATATGTAATTTAAATTTAAAGAGCATGGCCGTTTAATACGTTTTAGGGAAAGATTCGTTTATTGCTGATAAGCTATCGCGCTTATAGGTAGTGAAATATAACGGAGAGTAGTCAGATATTGTCCTAGCGCCATCAAGCTATAATCCTTTCTAAATCTATATTTTTAGTAGCTATTTGAATTTGAATAATGCTGAATTAAATATTTAAGCGTTTAGCATTATAGAGCGAGGCATGAGTTCGTCGCTATATCTCAATATTTATATAAAAGCCCCGACGAATAAGCTTTTTAGCGCTTTGATATATTAGTGCTGAATTCAATATTATCCTTTTGTTATATATCAGAAAACCCAATTTTAAATAATTAGCGTTAAAAGAATTAACTCTATCTTCTATAATAGTAATATAGTTAAGATCGTCAGCGTAATGAAATGCCCGATTTATATCGGTAGTATTAATCTTTTATTTATTATATTCGTTATTAACGATAATATTAATAGTATTACGTTTAATATTATTTTCGGTATGCTTTTTTTTTTGATAATAAGCTATTAATTTAAAAAGATAGAGAATAGGCTGGTGGCTAGATTATCGTTTAGTATTGATCGATTCGTTTATATATTGGGCAATAAAAACCAATCTCCGTTTTCGTTTAAAATATCGGGAAACTAATTTTGGGTTTTTATCAGGCATACTAAAATCTAAAGATAATCGATTTCGTATTACCAAGATAATCTCAGGATTTGCTATAATTTCAAATTTTAAAAGATATTTTTAAATAGCTTTAAAATAGAGAGAAGGTGATAATATATTTGGATTCCTTTTTAGCAAGCGATATATATTAAGATATAATTGCTAAAAATAAGAGGTGGGATAAGCCGGTTTTTATAGATATTCCGTTAAATCCGCTTTTACTATTTATCCGTATTAAAATAAATAGGCTAAGCTTAGCTTTATTTGATCGGGCTTTAGGAAAAGGTAAAGAAAAGCTAAATAATAATCTTCTTTAATTAAATGGTATATATAAGAAAATGGCCGATAAGGTGTATTTAATCGATAATATTTATTCCGATAACTCCGTTCTTAAAGGAATTATTAGTTAGAAACAACGTTAAAAAAAGGAGGTTATAAATTTACTTTAAATTTCTCTATTTCACGTTTATAACCATTTCTTTAAACTAAGATTCTTAGCTATATTTATTGGCGAGAAGCTTATAAAAGAGCGTTTAGCTCTAATAATAATCGATAATAATTTAACTTTATTTAATTAAGAGCGTTAGCTATTTAGGTATATTAATTTTTGCTGTAAAGCGGCGTTAAGGTGGGAGTGGCAATATATCGGTATATTTAATAAAGATATCGCACCACTTTAGGTTATCCGTATTATTAATTATAACGTTTTTCAAGATCGAAATAATGTTATTCTAAAAGCTTTAAGGATGGTAGTTAACGATATAATTCGTATATATATCGAGCGAGATATTTTAAAAAGTCGTATAGCGTTTACCGAAATCGCTAATTTCTCGTAGAAAAGAAAGACAGCAAATATCGCTTTATTAATAATAGCTGAAATCATAATCGTATAATAATTAGAGATGCCTAAATCCTTTTAAACGCCGACAAATTCGCTAAAGATTTCGGTATATACAAAATTCTCTCGCTTTTGGATTTCTTTTCGGGGTATAACGAAATAATATTGCATTTAATCAATAGAGATTTAACGACGATTTCAATTTTATTAAGCTTTTTTTCGAATATATATATTTCTTCAAAATGCTATTAATTCAATAGCTTAATTCTAAAGGATCGTTAATAAGTTGTTTTATAATCTGATCCTAATAATATATCGGCCTTTCGTTGATAATATATTAGTTAAAACCTTTAAAACCGATTACGATGGTAAAGAAGTTTCTAGATTGCCTAATATTCGTCGATTTATTTTGGAACATTTAATTAATATTAATAAAGTTTTATATAATATTAAGCTAGCTAGTAGGATTATTATTACCGTTAAATCTTAATAATATTGTAAAAGAGTAGATATCTTAGGTTATATCTATAGTTTAATTAGGCGAACGCCGATGGACGATAAGGTTAGGAAGATTGTTGAATAGCCTCTTTATGCTAATATTGGCGAAATTAGAAATTTTTATAATTTATACAATTTTTATTATAAATAGTATGAAAAAATTGCTATTATCGAACGCCTTTTTATAAATTTTACAAAAAAGGTGCCAAGTTCTAATAAGGCTTTGATCAATGAGCTATTATAAATAAGATCAAGGCTCTAATCACTTCGAAACTAATTTTGGTAAATATCGACTGTTCGGTAAAAGAAACCATCTTAATATTTAACGTTAGGCCTAAAAGATAAAATAAAATATTCTTTTATTATATTAAAGGATCAATCCGATATAAAAGTAATATATAATTAAACGCCGAAAAAGATTATAATTAAATAAAAAAAGAAGTTAAAAATGCTTTTTATTATATCCGGAAATTTCGTTATTAGCTATACAGTATATATTTCTTTTTAGAAATTAATAGCAATACTTTTATTTAATAATTAAAAAGATTCAATATTAATATACTAAAAGCTTTAATTATTTATTAATTAAGCGTAATCCGGATATTTAACTTTATAATCCGCTATATTTTAAATAAAAAAAATCAATAATTAATTTTTCTTTTCGTAAATTTATTATTTAGGCCGATATCGATAAAACAAAAGCTAAAAAAATATTAAAAATTAGGTTAATGCTTAATTCAATACTGTAATAAAGCTTACTACCAACATTTTATATAATACGTTATTAAACCTAAAGTTATTTTAGATTAAGAATTCAAAAAGGCTAGTTTATATATCGGAAACTAATTATACTCCTTTAAACTTTATAAGAAATCCTTTACAAATAACACGCCTCCGATCAACGACAACCAAATATTAGATAATTAATGGCCATCTATAATATCGTTAGATTTACGGATTTTTAAAAGAATATATATAATAAACGATCTAAAATTAAAGCGTTAAATTATTCGTAAATACTATAATTATTTTAAACATCGAAGCCAAAAAACGATTTATTATCGAATGAAGATATTATATTATTAAAAACGCTAATATATAAAGGTCGCGAATATATACCGGGCATATATTGTTTACTTTTAAATCGATAATAAGATTTTTAGCGAAAACATAATTCTTATTTATCCTAATCTGTTTTGAACGTAGATCTATATAGATCAGCAAGATATTCTAAATTTAAAAAAGAAGACTTACCTTTTGCTTAAAGTTAAAAACGATTTAACGGGGTAGATTAAAATTACCATAAAACCTAGCTTAACCGCCAAAACAATCACCGACTTTTTCATAAATTCTATTTTATACCGCCACAGCATTCTTTTAATAATGATAATTAACGGCTATCAAGCTTTTATAACTAAATTCGCTATTATATTTCGTCGTTCCGGAATATAAAAAATAATGGTTTTAATATATAACCTTCGGATTAATAATATTATAAAAAAAGGCATATTCGTTTTACCACGATCTTTCTCAAAATACTAGGTTATAAAGCAAAAGTTAACTAGAAAAAACTCTAAATATTATATACTTTATCAACTATACTATCTACCGTTTTAATCATAAATATATACCGTTTTTTTTTAATATATAGGTTTAAGCCTATCATTCCTATAGAAATTGACGTACCTATCTAGCGGGTTCTAGCCTAAAAATATAACCAAAATCTTTTAGATATCTTAGATAATCGGATTAAAATGCTTTTAAAATATACAAAAATCGTGAAAAGAGCTTATAAAAGAATATATAAACATCGGATATTAGCGGCTTACAGCCATAACCTAAATCAATGATTTTTTTTTTAAAAAAAAGGCGGTTAAAAATCGGTAATATTATTTTAAAATTTAACGATATTTATAATACTAATTATAAAATAAATCGGAAATTAGAATATTATTAATTTAATTCTTTTAAAATAACGGAAGTCTTTCCGAAATAAGCCTACCGTTTATAATCGATAGAAAGCTACTTAATCGCGGGAACATTTTTAACCAAAAGATTAAAAAAGATTATATTAAATGATCAAAGAATCTAGCAGCCAAAGGTTCTAATGTCATAAAAAAGAGATCCTAATAAAGAAAAGGAGGAAAGTTAGGAGCACTTAGAAAATCTTGCCTTAATTCTAAAAGAAATTTGGCTTTTGCGGGTAATTTTCGTTAATATATCGCCGACTTTAACATCAATTTTTATCTTTTCCGAAGATAAATCTAATAAAAAATTAATTAAAATAAAAACAAACCGGAAAATATTTCTTTAATAAAAATGAAGATTGAATAAAGAAATATAAATAGAAAAAAAGAAATTTAAATTATTTAATTATTTTAGGCAGATATATAAAATTCTTTCGAAAACGAATTTTTAATTAAAAATAATTAGATAGAGGCTGGTACCTTTTACTCTAAACCTTTTATATTTTTAGCAAGGTTTTTTGGTGGTTATTCTTATACAGCGAATTAATAGCTCCACTTCGTTATAATTTCTCCGTTAACTATTATTTCGAAGGTAAAAAAAGAACGTTAGCTAACGCTTTAATGGCTTTATCTATATAGCTTGAATTCTCTATACGATTTACCCTTTTCAAAGCACCACTATATTCGGTTCGTTCCGACAAAGCTAAGCATTGGTTATTTAGAATCATTATTATATTTAATTCGTTCCGATAAAAGATAGCTTTAATTATTATAAAATATTATTATTATTATTTTATAATCTTAGTTTGCTAAATTTAATTTTTTAATTTTCTTTTGCTAAATATAGGTATATCAGGATTATATCTGAAGTAAGGAAGGCTTTTGATCAAAGAATCTTATTGATTTTGACCCGCTCAAGGAATTTAAAAGGCTAATATCAAGCCTAATTTCAATTTCTTTTTGATTTCTTTACCGTTATATTTGTTAATATTAAAGTAAATCCGTATATTAATATATATAATTATTTCAAAAAATATTTACGGCATCGAGATATTTAACGATAACCTTATTAATTTTAGTCTATTTAGGGAATTCAAAAGGCCAATATCAAGCCCGATTCTAATTTTTCTTTGATTTCTTTATCGTTAAAAAATACGCTAATCTATTAATTAGGGCCGCCTATTATAGCTATCTATCGGTTATAATCACTGTATTATAAAGCGCCGCTATGTTCAGCTGATTTTTATTCTTTTTTTATAATACCTAGCTTAAATAGATATAATAGCTATTTAGGCGAATATTCTAATAAAAGAATCATATAATATTTTCAATCTCGATCTATATTGTGCCAATGCTAAATGGAGTTTTATTCGCTTGGCTATTATATATCTATATACCACCTTTATAAGCATTAGAATTATTAATAAACCATTAAAAGGAAAAGATATATAATAATATATTCGATTTTTATAAGATTCCCGGAATATTTTAATTAAACGAGCCCGGGACTTTTTTAATAATGTTAGACGATTTGACGGCTTTTGCTGGATCAGGATTAAAGGGGCTTCAAGAATAGAGAACTCCGTTAAGGCCCGTATAACCGAGTATATAAGGATTCGGAGGTAGCTGGAGTCCTACGGGTGGTCGTGGGCTGAAGTAACCAACGGCAATTCTGGCCTTTAGGTATTAGGTACGAAAGATAGCTAGTTAAAGGGTAAAGGTATAAATATAATCGTTTTCTTTTATCTTTTATTTCTAAATTCCTATAACCTATTTCTATTTATTTTGTTGCTCTGATTCATATAAGCTACGACTTAATTTAAACGGATATTTTTTAGATTATTTCTTTTATTAAAATCGAAATATTTTATTTTATAAAAGAAAAACCTTTAAAAAGAAAATCATCGTTAACGGCTATTAAAATCTAAGAATACCCCCGTTTTAAAACATAGTGTTAGATATATTCAAGGATAATTACTATATATTTATTATTCTGATTGTGGGAATAATATAGCAGTTGCCATGCGCCTATGCGGTGTGTAGGGGTAAGCCCTGTAGCCGGGCTGGCAGTTAGGCCAGCCGGCGCTGTTTAAGTATAGTTGACGGCTTTCAGCCGCCGTGGGCCCTCTAGCCTACGGCTTTAATTTAGCATAGACCAACAACAGAACCGACTCAAACCTAACGTATACGTTACCTATCCTATCGGTGATATAAACCTACCGATATTGATCAATTTCAACGACTAAAATAGACGGCTAGGTCAACAGCTACGTTAAAGAGACAGATTATTAATTCGGAAACTTCGTAAGTCTACCTTCGAAGCAGCGAATCAACTGTGCTAAGAACAAGATAAATAGTTATAGCTTTACGCTTGATTGTGAATCTTTCCAAGTTTATCCTTTTAATTAAATATATTTTACGTATGGTTGGATAAATTAAAAAGCTGCGTTTATATCGCAAATAACCCTCTATTATACGTTTGGTCACAAGCGCAACGCTTGATCAAACAAACTCTGAAGATCCTCAAAAGCGACATCCTCACGGGCCTATTCGCACAAATACCCGGCCAGGCACCCCATCAACAACCTTTACCGGCTTATTTATATAAATAACCGGCTTAGCAATTCTTTACAAATCTATACAAATAAGCTCTTTAGATTTAAGCTCCGCCGCCCATTTAATTTAGGCGCACATATAAATAAGCAAAAACCTCGGCTATACCGAGCCTATCTCGTACTTTCAATACATCTGATCAATGCGCTCGAAAACCTTCATAAAAAGATAAATCTCGTAACGACGAGCCCTCTCTGCCACCGGCACAGTACCCATTTAATTTAAACCCTTATACGAAGCTAATACTTAAGCCTTTATACAAAGCCAACCTTCTACGATGCCTATCCTCTGAGATTATATTAGAATTATTCCGAATTCGAGCCTACGAGACGCCTACATTAAGAAAATAAAAGATAAATGAAGGATATTATATATAAGTGCACGTACCGCTAAAAAAAGCCCGAATCAATTACTTTTTCATATACGCATAAAGCCTTCCGCCGAAGCCACTATTAACCCGATGCCGCCGGTATATTATATACGGTATATAAAGCGGAGCGGAAGAATTATCAAATAGAGGAATTGGAAATAGAGGAATTGGAGGAATTGATGGATTTGATATAATTAGTATTAGATTGAGTATACGGAGAGGAAGGACAATGCCGGAGACGATTTTCCGGACCGGAGACGATAGTCCGGTCGTATGGCAAAAGAGAAAATAGTTAGTGTGGGAATAATATAGCAGTTGCCATGCGCCCGTGCGCTGTGCAGGGGTTAGCCCTGCAGCCGGGCTGGCAGTCAGGCCAGCCGGCGCTGACTAAGCATAGTTGACGGCCTTCAGCCGCCGTGGGCCCTCTAGCCCACGGCTTCAACTTAGTATAGACCAATAATAGAACCAACTCAAACCCAACGTATACGTTACCCATCCCATCGGTGATATAACCTACCGACATTGATTACTATTTTAGATATTTTTCTAGACCGATTCCTATTTCTTTCCTTCTTTCTTTATCAAATTAGGAAATATAGGCTCAACCTCGCTTTTCTTTTAAGGAAATTTCTTCTTAAGCGACGGCGCTTTAAGGCGATATACGAATTTCTATTCCCTTTAATTAACCTTAAGCTTTTTAATAGCTTTAGCTAATTATTAACGAAATAATAAAGTAAAAAGAGGTTTCGAAATAAAAACAAGAGTTTCGCGAAAGCTTGATTTCTTAAAAGGCGGAGCTAATTAGAAGGAAATTAAAAAAGCGGAGCTTTTTTGCCTTTAAAATATTTTTAATCGCTTTTTTTAAAGAAATTTAAATATAAAAAAAGGAAAAAAACTTTCGTTAATTTAAATAAAAAAGGTATAAAAAAAGAAGATTAATAGCTTTCCTTTTCGCTAAATAATTCCAATTAAAACTAATAAGCTTTATTTTGCCTTACTCGCTCCGTTATTTTAATAATTTCGATATCATCACCGCGGTCGATATAAGAATTCGCGCTTAATAATAAAGCTAAAAATCGTATTCTATAAAATTCATTTTTATATTTTAAATATCATCAATCTTTAATTAAAATTAAAAGAGAAAGAAACAAAGATATTTACTTTAGCTATAGTATTTTTAATAGCCGGGATATCGCTATATTTATTAAATATATATTTATTTGCTTTTATATAATAAATGCAATTAATATACGCTCGTCGGTAGAAATTAGGAATAAAACGGTATTTGAAAAAGGGAATTATAACGTATAATTTCAAATCTATATAATCGGGTTAATGCTAATTACGGGATTGATAGGCGAGGTAGGGTTTATATTCCGATTGCTAAAGAAAGCCATGATAAACGATATTTCTTTTCGGGTGTCGGTGGCATCGCCGATTAAACATAAATACTTATTAAGGGGTATCCGTTATTATATTCGACAAATATTTTATTAAAAAAACGATTATTAAGCTTAGCTTATACGGTTTTTTAGATAATTTGCTCGTACTTTAAAATAATAATATAAAAAAGCTTGTCGAGATTTTCTTAGCTATCTTTCTTAAGTTTTTATAAAGATTAGCGTCAATCGGCATCTCTGCGAAGAAAAGAGAAAACGATCGATAATAAGAGAAAACGGGTTTTATTAGTGTAGGTGTTATAACCCGAATCGGTCGGCTTGTAAAAGAAAACGACGTAATCGGGATCTATAAGAAAAATCAGAATATTTTTGGTTAATTAGAAGATAGGTTCCTTTAAAGGAGGAGTAAGTAAAATAAGAAAAAAAGAGCGTTATAATATAAATATCGAAATATAAGAAAAAGGAAGCGAAAAGGAATAAACTAAATTTCTTTTTGGAACTTTAAATATTTCTTTTTTTTTATTTTTCAATATAGGCGTAGAAAAAGGCTTAATAGAAACGGTAAAAAGCTTAAGAAAAGAAGGTATTTCTTTGCCCTTACTTTTAGTTTTATCAATAGCTATAAAAGAAGATATAATAAAGAATTTTGTGACCAAAGTTAAGCAAAAAAAGAAAAAAAAGAATTAAAAAGATTAAAAGAAAATTGAAAAAATTATTATTAATTATTGATTAAAAGAAAGAAAAAGAAAGAAAAAATAAAATGGTTATTAACGATAAAGCGTTTTATAACATTTTAATTGAATCTGCAGGCTTCACCTAATCACCCTATTGCTTTATTATTTCTCTTTATTAATAACTATAAAAATCATAAACAATTAAAAAAAACTAGTAATTATAACTAAATTATAATAGCTTTACTTCTAATTAGACCTTTTAATATATATAGCAAGCAAAGAAATCGCTATTATAATTATTATTTTAAAAAAGAAATATAGGGGTTAGATTTAACTTAAAAAAAACCTTTTTTCTTTTTGCTAATATTTGAATTTACTCCTTTATATATATCTATTTCTATATTTTACCTTTTTTATCACTTTCAATCTCTTTTCTATACTTATAACTATCAATAATAATAATAATTTAGACTTTCCCGTCAATACCTAAATACTCTTTAGTTCTTTACCTTTCGATTTTCCCTCCTTTAATTAAATAATATAGCTAATTAGCATATAAATACCCCCCTTCGGAATACCCTTTCCTTTTCTTTACGCGATTCTGCTATTACGAATCTTTCCCCTTAAGATATTTAGATATATAACTATATTCCTTAAGGTTATACGTAAAATCCCTTTACCTTCCCTCTTTTTCGATATATTTTAAACGAAATTTAAAAAAAAAAACGGGTAATTCTCTTATAAAAAAAAGCGATATATTAGATATATTGAGCATAGATAATAAAGACGGGATAATATAAACAACGATTAAAGCTTTTTTTAGAGACATATCGGGCTAAATTAATAGCTTGTTTCGAACGGCATTTCTTTATTTTAATTAAACTTTCGGGCCTAAACAAGGTCCTTCTTACTACGCCTACCATCTTTCGCCAACATCGAGGCCTAGCGTTAATCAAATCATGATTTCGGTGAAGACCGGAGCTTTTAGTTACCTTAATGCTCGTATCCAACCAACCGATTATCTTCGTAAACATTCTTCGAACCTCTTCCGCCGATTCGATACCGGGCCTAATCAACTAATGCCTATTAGCATTAAAGCTTAAAACTAATACCTACTTTAATCCGCCCGTATAAAAAGCATAATAATAACCCGTACCAGGACTATATTCTTAAAAATACTTAATATGCGAGAATTTAGGCACTTCATTATCTTTAGATTTAACGAAAAGCCTAATTATACGTAATACTACCGAAGCGGGTAAAACCTTGCTAAGCCTATATAGATCGAATATCATTTGGGCCCTTTTTAAAATTATATATTTTATCGAAATACGCCTAATTTACGCCGGAGACATAATTATAAAATAATATATTCCCTTTTTTTTATACCTTTTCCCGATAATTGCTCAATTCCACTATAAAAGCTAAAATAAAGATCGCATCTTAGGAATATCTATTGCCTTCTATATAAACAATCTTTATAATGCCGAAATAGCGATCAACAAAAGGCAATTCATATTCAATTTCGATATAATTAATCTGGCCGATTAATAATTTATAAATTTAATCAAAAATAGAATTGTAGCATTATATTAAGCTCTTCTCGACTTAGACAAGACAAAAATTTCGATTTTTTTAATCCGAATAATCCGTAATAATCCGAATATTCGTTAGATCATTTTTATTATCTATCGATAATAATATTTTAAAACATTAATCCATAATAAAGAAATAAGGATAGCTAAATTAATAGACTTTGTTTTCGAAAAAAAGGAAAAAGGGATGAAAATTTTGAAGGTTATTTTAGATCGTTATACGGGTCTTAAATTTGATCAAAGAGGTGGGCTAAGATAGGTCTATGCGATTAAACAAATGAATAATGCGAGCTATAGCTTTTATACGGTTAATAATCTAAGGTTTTTTTTCCGGGAGCTAGATCTACATATAATACGATATAGCGACTGAACCTTAAGCGTTATATATAATAGAATATTCGGCGCGGCGGAAAAAAAGCGTATTAATATAAAAAGCATATTTCGGGGAATCCGATCAGAATTCGGAAAGCCTGATACTCCTCTCTATAAAGCTTGGGAATAGCCTGTTAATCGGCCTCGGTTCTTCTAAAAACTCATCTTTTAAATACCGGTAACGGATTTCAAAAATTCAAAAGACGAATTCGGGTATAATAGCAGCCTTATCTATAAAAAGCTCAAACGTACCGACTATAAGCCAGGCGATCGTTATTATCTTTCCCATAAAAAAGATATAGACTTAACGGAATTTATAAATAAATAAAAGCTTTAAAAAGAGAAAAATGCTAATTTAAGTAAAGATTCAAATAAAATTATTTTAATAGATATATTTCTTCTAATATATTTATCAACCCGGTTAAGCCCTCTTAGGCCTATATAATTCCGATAATAAATTAATATTATTAAATTTAATAAACCTATTATTCGGCTTTTAATTAATATTGCCGTAGATAGGAATTATATTACGCTTTTATTTTATTATATTCCTGATTTTTAAGGTTAAAAGAAATTCTTAAATACCCCTATAATATATAAGCTTACCCGGAAGGAATAAAAGAAAGAGAGGGTTAGAAAGGTAGCTAAAAAGGCTATATGGAAAGAAAAATAAATTAAAGATAAGGAAAAGATTTAGCTTTAATTCGAAATTCTTCGGCGGAGGCTCTAAATCTCGAAGGGTGGTGTATATTAGGGCAAAATATGATAGATATACCTAAAAGTAAGAATAAGATATTTTGGGCCCTAATCAAAATAAGATCACGGGTATAAAGCAAATAAAATAATAATTTTCTTTTTATTAAGAGAATAGCTAATAGGGCTTCCTGCCGAATAGGGCAAGGGGCCACGGCAGAGGTAGTTGGCTTACACAATTACCCCTGTCCCTGCATAGGGCGGTGGCAGAACCGGTTAGTGGCCAGGGGATGATTAATCATCCTAATCTAGCTATAACTAACTTCTACAGCTACCGGCCGTTTAGTTAATTTCTCTATATAATAACGAACAACTAAAACCCGATTGAGACGAAGAGAAAAATATCACGTAACCACCCCCCAATATATACCCAACCTTGATCAATGCTTAACTTATACATTAAGCCAAAGCATAAATCGGCAAAGACGGTAGATCTTCCTTTTATGCCAAAAAGCGTTTAAATTCGACGAATTTATACCCCTTAAACCCTTAAAAGAAAAAAACGTAATAAAAATAACAATCGATCAATTTACTACTAAAATAAATAGCTTTAGCTAAATCCCTTTCCTTTCTATACGTAATTATTTTCTAACTATGCTATGATATATCCTCGATTTTCTTATAGCTATATATTCTATTAATATATACCCAACCTACTTAAAACCCACCTGGAGAACCTTTTGGTTAAGAATCTTTTCTTAAAATTCGGTCTTAAATTTTCCTAGACCCTCGATCTATTTCCTTGTATTTTAGCAGGAGATATTAAAATATTCTACTTTTATTATATAGCTTAAAACGATATGTTTGCCATTATATACCGCAAGCTAAAAGCCTATTTTAATATAAAGGCAAACCGCTCCTAATACCACCGCGATTAGATATCTATAACATTTACTAAAATATATAACGAAAACCTAAAAATAAATCTCCGAAAGATATTTCAAAAGCTATACAATAAACTGGCGCTATATCAACATATATTAAATATAACGATTTAGAGCTATTAATAACGTTTATTTAAATATACTATAGCGTTAAAGAGTTGGAATATGCCCTTTGGATCAATTTAGCTTTTTTTAGCGATTACTTAAAAAACTACGGTCTTTTTTAAAAATCTATTTAGCCCGCCGCAGCATTTCCTATATAATTAAAGCTATTAAAACCTGCTTTAGCGGCGAATACGAATACGATTATTTTAACGATCTAGTAACCGCTAAAGGTATGTTTTATACCGACCGCCGCTATACCGGCAATAGTTATAACGGCTTTAAGCCAAAGTTTGGCTTTAAGCCCAAATACGGCAATAACAAATTCAAAGATATGCACCGCGGCAGTACGCTTAAAAGCTCTTTTTTTAACGATAATAACGATCGAGCTAAAAATGATTTCTATAAAGATAAGGTCTGCGTTGTTTATTATAAAAAAGGCTATTAATCCACTAATCACCTTATAAAAAATATATCGCTATACGCAATACCTATATTTTTTATTATCATTTTATCGATATAAACCTAGCTATATAATCGCAGTATTATACCTAGATTAAGGGTAATGAATTTGATTAGCTATCTGAAAAGAATGAACCTCTTATTGATGCCGGCATTCCCGATGATTGCAATTTTATCCAATAAATAATAACGGCATTAGCTTTTAATCATAGCCATTTTATCTAATAATAAATTAGCGACCAAGCGTTTATATACCGCGTTATTAATAAAAATATCTATAATGCTGAAGCATAAACTCCCGCTAATTAATTCGTATTAAACCGGTATTTATATAGCAAATTTTAAAGCATTTTAGTAGATATCGGAGCTATTAAATAATCTACAGGCAGCAAAGCCTAATATCTCGCTTTTAAAAACGAATACGGCTTTTCATTAAATAAAAACCAAAAAGGCGCTATATTAATCGCTTTTAGCCTTAGAAACGCTATAACCTCTATCGGAGCTATTGAAATATATATTCCAATTAGCTTAATAGAAACCAATAACCCATTCTTAATGTCCCTAGCAAATATAAACCACTTACGAATCTATCTAAATAATATTATAAACGAGCTTATTAACGTCCGATTTCATATACGGCTCTTAATTCTCTTTAAATAAAGATACCTGTAGTTTTTTTTACGCCGCAAAGAGATCGTATACTTATTAACAGAAGCCTAATTACGGAACCTCTATCGGCAAAGCAGCCACCCGTTAATTAAACGATTTCATAAACTTCTTATATACGCTAGATTTAACGATATTTTAATAATAAGCCTTACCGAGATCGAAAAGTTCTGCCGCATATGCTAAATAAATATTTTTGCCCCGCGATAATTTAAATTTTCACTATACAACGATTATAAATTCAATTTCGAAATAATCGTTAACGTTATATATATAGACGGCGACGGCCTAATTCTATATATCGTAGATTCGGCTATATTATTTCAAACGGGACGCTTTTTAAAAGATATATCCGCCCGTATAACATACGATACTTTTTATAGAATCTAGTGCAATACCTATTTCGGACTATTTAATATCCTTATTTATAATACTAGCACCAATTTCGCTTTAACGAATTCCGTTTAAATACAATTATATAAAGTATCCGTTATAAAAAGGTGCTTATAGAGGCTTATTAATTTATTAATAAGGTCGAGCGCTATTACGAGCCGCTATAATATATTTATCGTATTTTCAAAGCGGAATTGAATAATATAACGTTTAAAAAGCATTATTTATAAATAACTTTTAACGCTATTAATAATACCGCTAATAACAGCGATATTATTTTAATTTTTTTAATCTTTAGTGCCTACCTGCATATAAATATAAATTCCTTTTTTTCGGTTTTAATTATCCGCTACGCCGAAATAATAGATAAGGCTATAAAAGAGCTCTATATATTTTAAACGAAGCGCTAAATCGCTAATATATTATACCGCTATATTGTTCTTAAAATCAAAGAAATTCTCGTATTTCCGCTCCGTGGCAATATACGCATTT
Organism: Ophiognomonia clavigignenti-juglandacearum; assembly: GCA_003671545.1. NCBI lineage: Eukaryota > Fungi > Ascomycota > Sordariomycetes > Diaporthales > Gnomoniaceae > Ophiognomonia > Ophiognomonia clavigignenti-juglandacearum. The sequence continues at coordinate 60,197 of PYFS01002040.1, read as the reverse complement.
ATCGCAAGGAAATTAGCTAAATAAGCCCATATCTAATTGCTGCGATTAAAAATTATAATATTATTTTGGATATACCAAGTAAACTTATTATCTTCCGCTTTACGCAAATCTAATCGTATTATAAAGGAAAGTACGAAATCCTTGATATCGAAAGCCCTATATAGCTAGTTCTAATAATTGAAGATTAGGCTTAACTTAAGATCGAGCTTAAGCCTAAAGCTGAAATCCCAGCCCGTCGTAGTCATAAATAGCTAAAGAGCAGCATAAATAAGCCTAAAGATTTAATTATATATTTTAGTAAAAAGGAATACGACGATTATGCACTGGCTATTAAGCTGCGCACTAAAGGCATTATTATAACCTTCGGCAAACCTTTCGAAATATTTAACGACGATAGTATTATAAGCCTTATCGGCGCCGGAATATTTAATTTTATTAAATACGATCTTTAGAAATACGCCAAAAAATATATTTTCCTTTCACGAATAATACGTAAAATCAAAAGTAAAGGCTTTAGCTAAATATTTTTTAAAAAATTACGGCTTATAATTCAAGGTTATAACGATAAAGGTAAAGACGAAATCCTTTATTAAGCCTTATATGTATAATATTCAAATCAACGATTGATCTTAATATTCGCTCTTACGTTGATTAAGCGAAAAGTATATCTTTTTATTCGGGATATTACCTAGGCATACCTACAAACTAAGAAAACCCTTAAACGGATAATTTTAGCCTATCTCCCTAAAAAATTAAAGAACCGCTATTCCGAAAGCATTATAATATAAATCTTTTTGCTATTATATAGCGTCTTTAAATCAGGCTTATATTAATACGATATATATCAACCGTATTATAAAAATAATCTAAATATATCTATCTTTATATACAATTTATACTTAATGATCTCCAATTAGGCTGGCGATAGCTTCGGTATAGCTAACTTATAAATTAACGATATCTTTTTGCTCGAAATGGCTGATTTCGCTGCTTATAAGTGAATTATAGAAAGCCGGCTTAAAAGCTAAGCCCAAGATTGTTCTTCATAAGAATATTTTATTTAATTTTAACGGCGGCATTATAAAGCTAGACGGCGATAATATTATATTTATATAAAAAAATCAAAGCAATCGCCTGGCATTTATCGACCTTAAGGCTAATGACCGTGCCCAACATTATATTAAATAGCGCGCATATATAGCTTATATCGCCTCTATCTATTAATTTAAAGCTGCTTTTGATATCTTTGTAGCGGCTTAAGCCGTTAAACTATCTAACGAAAAACTGAAAGCTTTTAATAAACGCTTCTAATAAATAATGAATAATTTAATTCGAAGCCTAATATATATGCCATTAGATCTTTTATATACGAAGCTATGTATATTCCCAAATAGGTCTTTCGCTAACCATAAAGATTTAAATAGTTAAATCGGCTATATTATCGTATTAGCCGAAAAATACAACTATATAAACAATAATTTCAAAATATATACCAATCTTACTACGAATATAAGCGTATGCTTTAAATATATCGTATGTAGTATTCTTTACGCCGAAACCTACGGAGTAATTATTAGCTTTAATATTAGCTATTATCTCGGCATTATTATTAAAATGGTTACGGACCGTCTATAGCTCTTTATAATCCCTTTCGTTTTTTATACGGATTCTTTATCCTTATACGAATGCCTAATCAAGCTCGGCATTATTAACGAGAAGTGTTTGATGGTGGATATAATGGCCCTATATAAATCTTACGAGAATTGTAAGATTAATAAGGTCCGTTAGATCATTAACGATAGCAATCTAGCTAATGTTATAACCAAAAGCGCCTATAACGTAGCGCTGATTAAATTGATCGATACTAACGAATTGACCGTTAAGGTCAAAGCGGCCGTCAAGCGCTCTAAAAAAGCTTTAATTGTTAAGATTACGGAGATTACGGAGAAATAAGCTTAATAAGGCTAGCATACGATTTGACGATTTAGGCTTAGCCAAAAAAGCCAATTGGAAAGGGAAGATTTAAGCGCTAGTTAGCATTAATTAATATTAGTTAGCATTATTCGGTGCTAAATCCAAAAGTTATTTAATATTTATCGGTATTAATAGCCCGTTTGGATTATTAAGCTATGGTATATTAGATTATCGGAGGATTTGATCCGTCGACGCCGATCTTGGGTATAAGATCCGTCGGTATATAGCTAATAAGCGTATATAACCCGTTTATATATAGCCTTTTTAGCGTATATACTTTTTAATATACGGGTTTTTCGGCAATTTAAAAAATTGCTAATATTAAAAGAATAATTAATAAGGCTTTTTGCCGAATAGGGTAAGGGGCTATAGCAAAGGTAGTTAGCTTACCTAACTACCCCTGTCCTTGTATAGGGCGGTGGCAAAACCGGTTGGTGGCCAGGGGATAATTAGTTATCCCAATCTGGCTACAACTGACTTCTACAGCCACCGGTTGTTTAGTTAGTTTCTTTATATAATAACGAATAACTAGAACCCGATTGAAACGAAGAGAAGAGTATCACGTAACCCCCTCCCCCAGTGTACACCCAACACTTTAAGCTCTAATTTTAATTTTTAATATTTGCTTTTTTCTTTTCGTTGTTTTTATAATCTAATTTTGATGCCCCCAACTTTGATCAAAACGTGACCATTCCAAATTACGATTTTTTATATGCTTTTAAGCTTATGTATACCCCGATTCCGATTCACCCTACCGGCTTCAGCAGCGCCGTCAAGTCAGACGTCAATAACGTCTTTTGGCGAGTCCATTGCGTGGGCCCTACTGGCTATGCTCTGGTTCACCGGGTAAAACGACCCGTAAACTAGCTTTTAATAGAGCGCCGGCTACGAAAGAAGATAGGGGCATCATTACTGCCTTTATCCTTCCCATAATTAATAAAAGGGTATAGAAGAGGTAGATCTTTAGTAGATCAGGTATCCTTGCTATTAAAAAAAGATCTTTTAATATCGGCTAGAGTTATATTAGATAGTTTGAGCTATTCCCGGCCGAAAAGATTGTCGGCGATTTCGGGATTTTTCTAATTAAATATAATATAGAAGGATAAATAATAAAATACAAAGAATTATACGAAATTTATAAAAATAATATTTTTTAATACCGAAGCTTTTTTAAACGAAGATATTCGAATAAAAAAATAAGCAAAAACCCAAAAAATAGGCAAAGCTTATAAAAATCAATATATAAATATATCTAATTAGCGAAAATATAAAATCAAATTATGAAATATATAAAAAAAAGGTTATTAGCGGTATAAAATTATAATCTTCCGAAAGCGATAAAGAAAAAAGAAAAAAGGAAAGTATCCTTCGAAAAATAGCCTAATACCTAATCTTTTTTTTATCTCGCCCTAGTTAAAATTATAATTAATTGCCAACTCTTATATCTTTACTACTTCAATATTCTATAAAATTCCGAAGTAATAATCCTCCTCCTTTTGTATACGAAGGTTCCTTAATTCAAAAGCTTCATATAGATTCAAATTTTAATAAGATTTCCGTAAAACCCATATTCCTCGATATATTATACCTGTAATGAATATAAAAAGCAAACCGAAAATTCGTTTACTTTCGATCAAAAGGATCAAATTCGCTAAGGTTTATATTCAACCTCCTTTTTTCCCGTTAAATCGGCGATATAGCTTTCATAACCCATGCCCTTATAATCCTCTAAGATCCGTCCTATACCACACTAAATATACATTATATCCTTAAATTATTTCGATAAATAATATTATATTAGGTATACTCTTTAATCCATAGAAGCTATCCGGAACTATAATAAATCCGCGCTATATTCCCAAACTACTAAAAGTAATATATCTATCCTATATATCGGATAATTATCGTTATATATATATTATTCTAATTAAATACGGGATTATATCGGAAAGCTATTAAAAAGCCGAAAAAAGCCGAAATAAATATAATACGAAAAAAAGGTAATTATTACGAAAATAGTAAATTAAGCAGACATGGCCAAGCTGCCTATTTAAGCTAGTGTCGGGTTTGTTTACCGTCAGTTTTACCTAGCCGACACCAACAACAACAACAATGAACAGACACACCAAATACACCAGACAGAGGCCTTGACCCTGACACTGGGCGACGCTCGGCTATTTCGCTTAGCCGGCTCACGGCTGGGCGTCATGCCGAAAGAGGAAATTGAGCGTCAGCAGCATGTGTGAAAACGACTTGTCAGATCTGATAAGATTAGATCATCGAGTTCCTTCAGCTGCAAGCTTGGTAGTCGTCGACTCGAGCAACGGCGTGTGGAGCGCCCTTTGGACAAGCCTGACAGGAGATTGTGTGGGAGAATTCTTCTGCGGCAAATCCCATGAGATGGAGACTTCCTAGCAGGATCCATTCGAGCGGTGCGATCTCGTCCAATGCAGTAGAATTCGCCCTGCTCGTTTGGACCGTCCTCCTTCCACGCCCGTCTCCAAGCCTTGACGTTTCTCGCACCTCCGAGACGATGAAAGCCCAACTCCTCGCTGGCGGCGTCCTCGCCCTGTCTATTGTTGTGGGAGCAGAATATGTGTGGCCTTCGCAATACGATGAGATTGAGGATATTCTCTCTTTGCAATCGGGGTACCGCAACAGGGGCTTCGTCGCAGGTTCGTGATCCGGCTCAACACCCCACCACACACAGTCAGTGCTTGTTACTCAAACCCTCCGACTAGGCGTGACTCCGTGCTCATTCGGCGGCAACATCGCCGGCCGACAATTCGCAGCAGAATGGATCCGCACCGCCTTCCACGACATAGCCACAGCCGACGCGGCGGGCGGGACCGGCGGGCTCGACGGGTCCATCTGGTTCGAGCTCGACCGCGCCGAGAACGGCGGCGCGGCGTTCAACAGCACCTTTAGCTTCTTCAGCAACCTCTACTCGGCGCGCGCCTCCGCCGCCGACCTGCTGGCCATGAGCGTCGTGGTCGCCAGCGCGGGCTGCGGCGGCGCCAGGATGCCCTTCCGCGCGGGCCGCGTCGACGCCGCCGAGGCCGGCCCCGCGGGCGTGCCGGAGCCGCAGACGCCGCTCGACGTGACCGTGGCGATGTTTGCGAAGGCCGGGTTCGGAAAGGACGATATGATCGCTCTGGTCGCGTGCGGGCATACACTCGGGGGCGTGCACAGTGCCAACAACCCGGGCATTGTGGGCCTCGATCCGGAGACGAACACAGTGGTCAAGTTTGATCAGACGTTCGACAACTTTGACCATAACATTGCCACGGAGTATCTGACAAGCAACACCTTGAATCCATTGGTCGTCAATGCGAACGAGACCCTCAACTCGGACAAGCATATCTTCGCGTCCGATGATAACGCCACGATCACGAACCTGGGAGCCACTATAGATGGGTTCAAAACGGCATGCGCTGACATCTTCACGCGCATGATTGACACTGTGCCCTCTACGGTACAGCTGACAGATGCCATCGAGCCTGTCGATATCAAGCCCTACGTCGAGCTGGCACTAAACTCCGGCAACGGGACCATGACTTTGAGCGGCTGGGTGCGCGTGCGGACAACAGCAGGAACAGGACGAGATGTTGGCGATCTCAGCGTCTCCCTAAGCTACGCCGGGCGAGACGGAAAAGGCTCCACCGTCGTGCCCACGAAACTCGACGAGGGTACACTCGACGATGGCGGCACGTCGCACGGTCTGTGGGGCGAAACCTTTGCCTGGTACGCGTTCGCGGCGGACATCAACACCACCACCGGCATCAGCAGCTTCCTCGTCCACCTGACAACGGCGCCCTCGAGCGGCGCAGCAGCATCAACGGAGTACACCAACGGCGGCGGCGCCGGGTTTCCTCTGAGCGACGCGCTGCTCTACCAGGCGGCGTCCTCGTGCGTGAACCGGGCGAGCGTGGACAACGCGCGCACGTTTACCGTCGCGGCCGCGGTGCGCACGGAGCGCGCGTCGGATGCCGTGCGGATGGAGGTCGTGCATCCAGTCAGTCGCCAGGGCGTGATTGTGAAGAGGCTTGAGGTAGAGAGCGTCGCGCTTGCGGCTACGGGCGTGGAGCGCAGCGGGTATACGATGTTTGAGGGGGAAGTGCAGCTTGCGACAAACGGCTGGAGCACAAGCTTTGATCTTGTGCTGGGAGGGACGGAGGAGGTTCGGGTCGGCTTTTTGAAGACGAAAGCTTGCGCGCGGACTTGATGCAAGAAGGCAAGTGGACCATCTATATACGACGCTTGGTAGAGGGTTTGTTGCACACAGAAATGCCCTCCTACTAAATACACCCTAAGCTATCACTTCTGATCGACAGTTCTCCGTGCATATGCTTGTGCAAGATCCACTATATTGCGAAGGGGTCACCTGCAGTCACTCATATGCAGGTCGGATGTCAGGGCGGGCATGACAAAGTGGAAGAACGTGTGCGCTCTCTCTCCTATCTAAGTACGTCCTTTCGCCGTATATCCATGTCTTTCTGTGTTACCGACTAGCGATATGTGCGACATTATATGCAGTCTCTCGCACCTTCAATGTTATACGTCAGCAGTAAGCAGCTGGAGCCTGGAGGTAGGGGCGCACAAACCCCTCTTCCTCGATGACAGGGCATCAGTACTCCCGCCCACGACTTTAAACTTTCCTGAAGAACATCTAAAGATGCCCAGATGATCTCACGGCGGCCATGCTGCATCAAGTGAGCTGTTCTCTATCGCCGAGGCTCCATTGGCCTCCGGCTTCATGCATTCTGACGCAGAGCTGTGGTGCAAAAACAGGGCATATTGTTGCTGCGGGCAGAGCCTCGAAGAAGCACTCTCGACAACACCACGAGGTAGCGTCCGACTTCCGCTTATTGCACGTGCTCGGCCGATATGAGGGCCTTCGCTACACTGTCACTACCCCGAACAAGGGGAATGAGCTGGTGAACTTCAATGTGTTTAGTCGAGCTTCGGAAAGGCAGATCATTACTTATCTGATTCGAGGCGGGTCTGAACGTAAATACGTTTTTTGTTCCCCCAGTATAGCCCCATTGTTCATGTGATGCTGATAAGCTCCCGTCGTCAAGTTCAGCATGTTTGTATACGGGAAATGTGGAGGGGATAGGCCATGCACTCCGACAATTTGTCAGGGACCATTGCGCTTGTCGACCACTGGCTCTTCGACTGCATAAGAAATCACGCAGACTGCTACTTCGAGCCAGATCCTCGAAAAGCGACAGACATGCCATGACGATTAGTGGAGCTCCGCTATTGTGTCCCAAGCACAGGCATAAGTCTTTTGCGAGTGGTGGACACTAATGGACGCCGTCAACGATACGCGGCACTTACTTGTACCTGGAAGTTAAAGGAAGATACAAGCCCTCCTGTTACCCTTACACAAGAGAGCCAGGCCCGACTATATGCATGCTTCCATGTCCGCAGTCTTTCACGCAGTATCCAGAATGCATGTAAGATGGCCGAGGGTCTGGGAATTCGCTATATTTGGATATATGCGCTGGTAAGTGTGCCAATCCTTGCACTCATTGTTTTCTTGCTCACCACTCGAAGTGCATTGTACAGGATGACAATGAGGACTGGTTTGTCGAGTCCGAGAAGATGGCATCTATTTACATGAATGCTATTCTGACGATTGCCCCGCTGGGCACGGTTAACATCGAGACTGAACTTCCCTGCTTTCGACCATCCGTACTGGAAGAAGATGGGTTGAACGAGCGAATAGCCACGATCAACAGGCGGCAGCTCGACCCCGGGGCCCTACCAGAGAAAATCTACAGTGCACTCGGGGACACCGGGAACTTCGTTTCTCGACCGTCGAGTGAGTGGGACACGAGAGGCTGGACTCTTCAAGAAAGACTGCTTTCCCGGCGGATCATCAGCATTACCAGGGATGGGCTCTACTGGGACTGCACGCAGCATTCAGCATCCGATCGACGCCCTACTGGCATCATTGGCGACTTCTCCCCACACTTTCGAGATACCGACGACAAGGCTCTCAGAAGAATGCTCTTAGCCCAGAACGCCTCGTTGACCAGCGTGAGTCCATCCCAATCACCAGCCTTGACATGTTGGCAGTGGAGACGAGCCGTGCAAGACTACGCGAGCCGGGACTTGACCTTCAGCCGTGATCGGCTCATTGCAATGAGCGGGATCACCTCACAATTCGCCAACATTCTCGGTGATGTCTGCAGCTATGGAATCTGGCACAGAGACGTCATTCGATCACTCCTGTGGTTCAGAGATGCTGCGAAAGCCAGCCCGTCGGGATCTGCTCGTTTGTGGGGGAAGATTCCCGGTCAACCGTCGTGGTCCTGGCATGGTGTCGAGGGTCCAATTCAATTTCGTCTGCGACATCCGTGGGATTTATGTAAAGACAGACGATAGAATTCTTTGCCGTTGCGCAGATCAAGTGGATTCCACCCGGACGCGTCCATAATCCTGGAACCAATCTGGCACTTCCGCCAGAGCTCATCATCAGAGGCTCTATTCGCAAGGCATGGCTGTTTGATGGACGTATGTATGTGCGAGTGAAGCCACGGGAGATACATATCAGAGGTACAAGATTGGACTCGACTATCAAGCTTAAACATGGCCGAATGGACTCGCCGACTGCAAGCGAGCTACTCATGGACTCAGTGCGACCTGTCAACCAACAAGATTACAGGAGTACTGAATTCCTCGCAGACAACGGAGATTGCCTGGATGACTGCGAGTCTCTGAAAGTTTTCGATAGCCACTCATATTTTTTCGAGTGACATTTTGGAGCCTCATGCTCGACGAGCCACCCAAGGTCAAGCCCGAGTCAATATGCACTTCAAGGACCAGAGTACACTCTCTATTCTGTCGACTTCTGGGAGAAGCGAAATACACACAAGGGGCGCTTTCGGCTCAATTTTGCCTTGTACTGTCACCGGTGACACCTTCCGTGGTTTCCCACTTCCACCGCATAGGCATCTGCGTGTTCGATAGCAAGCTGGTTTGCGAAGCTCCTGGTCCGCATGAACTGCCAGAACTGGGATACAAATGAGACGAGGCTCCCTGCCTGTGTGTCAAGAACATCGAAGAATTGTGTATTATTTGAGCAGGAAAGTTGACCAGAGTACTCGGCACCTTGGAATGCGTTCTCCATGGGGGGTGTCCCACCGGCACTTTGTAAAAGACGGATCAGCCAAAGTACTCAGATAGGAGACGGACTAATACTTTTGCTTTCTCAAACATATCCTGTGAAGCATGCGTAATGTTCCAAGTAATTCCATTATTGTAGTACTTGCTTGCCACCAAGAATAGATCGGCCGTCCACTTTGGTGAGTTGCAGGTGGTCCTTGCAGCCTGAGCAACATAGAAAGAGGCGACGGTTCGCCCACCAGGGCCGAAAAGATATGCAAGAGACACGGCGATTCCCAGTTCCCTCGGAAGCTCCTACTGTTCCCTTCTTTCGAGCATGATCAGTATGACCAAACCCGTTTCTTCCCCGAAGCATCTCGTACATCATCTCTGTTCATTTTTGCATACCACAAACGCAAGCCAGTCACCATGGTGGCCACGAAGAACGCGCACCCGGCGCATGTGAAGTTGCCCGTGGGATACCCCCGGGTAGCCTCCGCGGGTTTCCATATCCACTGCGCGATAATCTGGCCGATGCCAGCGCAGGAGTTATGCAGCGCGATAGCGAAGGGGATGCTTTAGGTATGGTATGGTCAGCAACACAAAGTCAAACACCATTATGCCATACTGGCCCAGGTGTAGACTGAAGCTTGGTCTTGGGGGCCCCAGGCCTGTAATAATGGGTGGCAGAACTCACGTTACCATGCTCGGCGCATTGCACGTCACCCAGTTCGTCATGGCCGGAGCGCACGGGAACGCCCCGGCGGCAGCAAGACAGAGACATCCATATCGCGCATTGTAGGAGTCCGCAGGGAGCAGGCCGGCCGTCAACCAGCCAATGCCCCCGGCAATGGATGCGCCAGCGACGTGCCACCCCCGGGCGTCGAATCTGTCGGCCGAGTACGACAGAAGTATGGCGACGCAGAACCCGACCACCCACGGCGGGACGGTGAGGAGCTGGGCTTGGATGGACTCGTAGCCCAGTCCGGTTACTATCGTGGGCGAGTAGAAGGTGAAGGAGCCCTGTAGGACAACGTTTGCGATCTGGAGCAGTCTGGTCAGCAGGTGTTGTGCCTGAAAGGAGCTTTTCAAAGCTCGCTTCGAGTGATCACGCGGGCTTACGTATGCTGCGTAGTGCACCAGCATTCGGGGAGCAAAGAACGTCTGCATGATCTCGTGCCGGGTGGCATGATCCCTTTGATAACCACCGCCCCTCTCCTTGAGGCGATCCACAGCCAGTTGCTTGTCCTCCTCGCTGAGGAATTTGGCCCGGGCAGGGTAATCCGGCAAGAAGATCAGCACCGGCAACACGCTGACCACCGTTATGACCCCCTCGATGATAAACAGCCACCGGAAACCTTGCAAGCCGCTGGCTCCGTTGACGTATCCGATGCCGAAGGCGATGGCGCCACCAAATGCCCCAGCGAGATTACAGAAGGCGATGACCAGGGCGATGCGCAGGGCTCGCTCGTTGTGGCGGTACCAGATGGTGATGAAGTACACGATGCCAGGGAAAAATCCGGCCTCGGCAATGCCTATCAGGAGGCGTAGAGCGAGAACGGTGGCGTAGTTCTGAACGCCGGCAAAGCCGATGGTGACGGCCCCCCAGCAGCCCAGCAGAAGCGCCAGCCACACCGATGGCCTCACGTAGTGCTTCATCACCCAGTTCGAGGGGACTTCGAAGATGGCGTAGGCGAGGGAGAAGACGGTCAGTGTTATGGCATAGTCGTTGGATGTCATTCCAGTTTGTTGGAGCACTGTATGATATGGCGTGAGCAGATGGCACAGACGTGGGCCGGGCGAAAGACGGGCAAGCCAGAAGACGAAGAAGAAAACAGAAATGCCAGATAGAGGAAGACCTTCAGAGCAGGCCAGATAAGCACATACTACTATCGCCCGTCTCCTGGTTGAGAACGCGAGCATTGCCGATGTTGCCCCTGTCCAAGAAGTTGAGCAGATAGACCCAGCAGCAGACTGGCAGGATTCTGATGTCCAGACGCCGGTTGAGTCTCTTGTTCCGCGGCTCATCGTAGACAGCGCCGTTGATGGTGTCGTTAACTTGGCCAACATCCTAACACAGTCCGTCAGTTCTCAAATGTCATGGACATGGTGCTAGTGCACCGGCATGTAAAGCCTGTGGGATCAAGCTGCTCACGTCAGAGGAGGGCCGCTCTAGATGCTGAGCTGTGTTGTCCTTTTCCATTGTGACTATGACGGGCTCTGCCCAGTCGTGACTTCAGAAAGCGCTGTGTGCAAGGCCTCTCACTGAAAATGCGCGTCGCCGGAGAGCCTTTATGTTCGGTATACCCAACAAAAGATAGGCACGCATGTTTTCTCCGCATATGCTCAGTGATGTGACGTCCGTCACGGGTCTCCAGTTGGTACCCATGCCAAGTCTGAGGGTGCACATCTGAGGAGCCCGTGAGGGGAAGTGCAGTTGGTTTTTGAACAGTATCTGCCAGTCACCTTGTTGCTCTGTATTCTGGATCCTTGCACCAAATGGGGATTTGTGAGTGTGGACTCGCGGTGAATACTGTTCCCAAGTTCAGTGCCCACAACCCATTGTGCAGTTACTACTTTTGTTGGCCGGGGGAGGGGGGACTTCCAGGCCCTCTGCGTTTTTCTTTCCTGAGTGTAGTACCAGAATCCGGAGCCCTTTCTGAAAGGTCATATAATACCTGATTGCTAGATTTAGCAGCAGGTCTGTGGTATACTGTAGGGAATGCTGGACCATCTGGTGCAGCTGCCAACATGCATGCCAGACCCTCATGGCCCTGAGCCCTGATTGCTCTGGCGATATTCCATACTCAATTGCACCAGGGAGACCATCCAATATCTCCTGTAAATTGCTAAGCTTCTCCGGACAAATTCATGCTTTGATCCCCAGCGGAAATCTAGCGCCGGCACATTGACGTTGCCCAATACCACTTCGACCCTGGTTATAATAATAGCCGGCAGATTATCCCTTCAGAGACATGATGTAATGAATTATGAATCACCAGGGGAAGATGCACCCTACCACCTACCAAACTTCGCTCACTAATTCGAACGCCTGCTTCAGCAGTTTGCGGGCACGTTCTCCGAAAACCGACCGAAAGGCTGGGGGATAATTATGGCACCGAAGGTATAAAACCTGGTGCCAAGGCATCGTGTGTAAAGCAACGCCTTCCTCTCAGTTCTCGTCCTGTCACCTTTCACTACGGATACTACGGCGCAAATATCCACCAAAACGCCCAGAATGTTAGCATCCACGAGCATATTGGCGATTCTGTCGACCCTGGCGTTGAGCATCACCGCGCAGCAATGCGCCGTTGGGGGAGATGCATCGATCGTCGCCCTTGCAGGGGACTCTGTGGGAGTCGAGCAGGTGGTTAATGGAGGTGAGATTCTTAGGCATCCATTATTCTCAGCGGAGAGGACTGACACTGACAACACCGCGTCCCAGTCAACATGTACATCTCTCAGCCAGACTCTTCCGCTCCCGCGACATCCACAGCGGTGCTGTACCTAACGGATGTCTTTGGTATCAACCTGACAGAGAACCGACTGTAAGCCCAGCCCATCAAACCCCAAAACAAGACCAATTCCTCCCTCCCTCGCACCGAAAAAAACCCACTGACAGGGACAACCCCCCCCCCTCTCCCAGCCTCGCGGACTCCTTCGCCCGAGCAGGCTTTCTGACCATCGCGCCGGACCTCTTCAACGGCGCCCCCGCGCCGTCGGACCTCAACGACCCGACCTTCAACACCACCGCCTTCCTCGCGGCCCACGGGCCGGACGTGACGGACCCCATCGTCGCCACCGCGCTCGCCTACCTGCGCAGCGGCACCGCCGGCCTCAACAACGTGTCGCGCGTCGCGGTCACGGGCTACTGCTTCGGCGGGCGGTACGCGTTCCGCGCCGTCTCGGACCCGGCGCGCGGCGGCGGCGGCGAAGACGGGGCGCTGAAGGCGGACGTCGCGTTCGCGGCGCACCCGTCGGCGTGGACGGACGCGGATGTTAGTGCCATCGGGGCGCCGGTTTCGGTTGCTACTGCTGGTGAGTTTTTTTTCTTTCTTCTTGTTTTCCTTTGTCTAGCGACAGACACTGCGTTGCATGTTGTGGAAGAGAAGAATCGTTGTGTGCGTGTGTGTGTATGTGTGTGCTGACATCTTCGTACAAGATGGTGACGACCTGATGCCCCCTGACCTCCGCGCGCACTTGGAGGCGCTGCTGCTGAATATTAGCTCCCCGTACCAGACATCGTTGTACAGCGGAGTGCCGCATGGGTTTGGGGTGCGGATCAACAACACGGATCCGGTTCAGGTGTGGGCGAAGGAGTCGGCTTTTCTGCAGGCCGTGAGGTGGTTTAGCACCTTTGAAACGTTGTAGATCTAGAGCACATAAAATCTTCAAAATGCATTACATTCTACAGAAACAATTCGCTTAAACACTCATATAGCCCTTTCCCTGTCCCACAAATGCACCGCCACACTCACTCCCGACCTAGGTGAACACGTTGTAGCACACCGCGTTGGTCGCAGCATCAATACTCCTGCACGCGGCCTGGAACTCCTTGCCGCCCATGTGCGGCTCGATACTGTTGTTTGCGACGTCCCTGGTCTGGCAGTCGCCCGCGTTGTCGGTGCCGACCTCGACGTCGATGATGACAGTGGCGGGGTCCGCGACTCGCTCCTCGGAGGGCCACATGAAGAATGTGTCCCTGGGGTACTGTTTTGTGTCATGTTGGTTAGATGTCTTGGGCGTTTCTCAGGGAAGAGAGGAAAGGAGGGCACGTACGGCCTCCAGGCAGGCGCGGGCGGTCACGTCCAGGATGACGTTCTCGGCTTCGTCGACGCAGTGGCAGTTTGAGTGCACGTTGGCGGTGGCGCCGAGGATGGTGGCGGAGAGGGCGAGGAGGGTGGTGAACTGCATTTTGGCGGTGGTGGATGAGATGGATGAGGTGGGAACTGTGATGAATGTTGTAAGCCCAATGCTCGACGTTCGTTCAAGGTTGTGTGGAGGGAGGAGACTCACTATATGGAAAAATGTCGAAAATAAGGTGGAAAGTCGTTGATAGTTGTTGAAAGAATGGGTCAAAAGGTTCTATACCGTGCAGATTGGTGAAGCGAAGTGGAATGAGATTGGATTATTGATGGTGATACTGATACTGAGAGATGAGGATGATGAGTTAAGCTGAAGTGAGAGCAATAGCTGGCCTTCTTGTATTTTACAGAAGTGCCATGTGTTACCGTGGACTTTGTGATATTCATGATCATACCGCGTCCAAGCAGTCCTGAAGATCCATACATAGATACCTAGGTACTCATGTTGCGACTCATCCACACTGTTGCGGGTATTTTTGGATCCCGAAACGATGACATTGCTTGGATTCCGCCTCCAAGCAACGCGAGTTCCAGCCGTGATGATCCAAATACTCCTACGAATAACCTTAATATATGGAGTGTATTCTTTTCTTCAATTCAACCCCGGTGAGCAGCCAAATTAGACCACTCTAATCGAAGTGTACGGACTGCGGGCTTGGCCTGTGGCTGGACCTGGACGATGTAGATGGCAAGACGAGCAGGCGAGACCAGGAGCTCATACAAGGACAGCTGCTTCAAGGGCAGATCTCAACGCTGTAAGGCTGTCGCCTCCCTCGAAAACTCAAATCAATCAGGCTGATAATCTACCTGTACAGGAGTATTTCCACCTGTACACGCGTATTCCCCAACCCCGGGTTGGGTTGGTGCTTGATGGCATGAGTAAGCATTGGCCAAGTGTTCTTTTTCCGTCTAAGCCATCTCCTGCCCAGTGCCCAGGCCATAGCTACCAAGAAGAACGTCAGCCTCGGCAACCCGTGTATGAGCTGATGAGGTTCTAAGCTGGGGCACGCTTCGGTCAGCAACGAGTCATGGCGGAATCACAAAATATAAATTCTACTTGAAACATCTACACGTGGTATTAATGAAGACGATGAAGGTATGGTGCTTGAAAGGGTTCGGGTCCGGGACCTTCGGCAGCGTTGAAATCTCCGCCGTCTATGGAGCACAGGCGCAGACAGGAGACCGTGAGGAGGCGAGAGTGTGAGACGGTGGTCTGGAAAGCGACGAGCGCCTGGGTATGGGAAGGCCGGGCAGGGTCCAGGAATGCTGCCCGCTGAGAGGGTGTACTCGAGCTCACCTATGGTGCGTGGTTCAATGGCATGGTGGAGCAGATATTACAAGACCACTGTGTGGACTTGTAGATGCGATGTACTAGAGTACTGGGCTGTGATGAGTGATACACTTTGAATTTGAGGGCTAACTGGACGATGGTGCGGATGTTCACAGCATGCACCTACGATGCACAGGTAGATGTGTATGCAGCGTCACCTGCACCCCTCAGAATCGCCAAGTGCAATAGAGTGAATAGGCTGAATAGCTCTTTGATCGAGTACAACGAGACACGCTCATTGATGTGGCGCATGTGACATCATCTGGGATGAAATTGGCACAAGGCAGGGTGCAGGCTGCAGCGGGTCTGTTGACCTGATCGACAAGGCTGAAGAAGTCGGACAGATGTTGCATTTACGGCAACACATATGGTCGGGACCGACCATTCGGCCGAGAAACAAACCTCAGAGCCGCACGCTGCAGGAGGAGGAGGGCTGGCCCCGGACAAGGCCAGGAGCGGTTGACTTGTCCGGCGCCAAATGGATGATTACTGTCGACTGATGTAATATGCGAGTCACAGAACCAACGCAGTGGAGGTGTCTTATCCTAGTTGCTTCGTGACATCGCGCGAAAAAGTGTAAGAACGATGCCGTTCAAACAAGGGTGTTGTTGAAGCTGAAGACGTTCATGTCGATGAGGTTTGGATTTCTAGATTCTCGGAGCTCTTCACATGCAGGGACCGCCAGTTCGGGACACGGGGATACCCTGTTCGGATAGACCCGTTCATCATTACGTCATCGGCAAAAAAGACGACATTGAATTTTGAGATTGAGTTTTGGAAGTTGATACCATGAACTGACACAACATCGTACCATGGCATACTCCGTACGGCAGGCCGAGTTGCTTGATGATCCCTAGCGAGAAGCTTATTATTATACTTCCGGGTGGGGCCGTGATTGAGAAAGGGGAACGCCATCAGCTACAAAAACGGCCTCGACGAAACGTACTGTAGGCGCGGTCGTGGCACGTGGGACTTCAAGGACGGTTTGCTCCTAACAATGACGTGCGTGGGCCCGCGATCTCACCGATCCCGAAGCCATTTCATCATAGCTTCCGCTTACTACTTCACCAAACAGAAACACCCACGACCGCCATGGGTGCGCGAGGGAGCAGTCGCCCAGGTTCGTCGCCCAGGTTCCAGACTGGTCTGACGAGGCAGGAGAGACTCTGAGAGAGAGAGAATGAAACGCGCAACACACTCCGGAGGAATGTGCTGCTCATCAGGCTTTCAAGCCTGGATGGAAATGGCCACCATCTCTTCTTTTCACTTCATCTTTCAGTTTTTCACAGACTGATCTTTACTGTGACTGAGGTCACTTCCCTTACCCACCATAACACCCTCCTTCTTTAACTTACTATTCTCGTTCGTGTTCCGTGCCCCTGGTGACAGACCGCGTGTCTCATTTCCCTCGCCAGCCACGTCGACCTTGCAGCTTGCTGCCATAAGCCGCATTGTACTTCTTGTCTAGACCAATCTTTTTCCCTTTCATATTTTGCATCTTCGAGTCGACTGTGGTACCATCCCCAGCTTGCCTGTCCCCCACAGCCCACCAGCTCATACGCCCAGTCGCGCTGGTGCCCGTCCACCAGATCGAGATACGATCTCCTGGACATCCCACCTCCTGCATGTCCATTCCCACTACGCCATCCTCCTTCCTCCGACTTGCCGGACCACAAACTCCGCTTGGCGCGCCCACACTGCTCGTGAGACACCTTCCCATCCGCTCCCACTCCCGCTTCTGCATCCAGCGGACCGGATCCTCTGCTCCTCGGATTCCACGCTTGGGCATCGCAAGCGCAAATAAAGCGCCTCTGTGCCTAAGCGCCCCACGTCATACTGCCGCTTTCTCCACAACCGCCATGCCTTCACGTGGTAAAAAGAGGGCTGCCGCCGCCGTTGCTGCATCCTCAGAGCTCCGGACCCCGAACGACAAAGATGAATCTACTCCACCATCAGGCACAGATTACCAAGACATCACCGCCCCTGAACGACGACGATCTTCTCGGCGTACCACTAGCTCGGCTGCATTTACTGCGTCAGAAAAAGGCAGTGCATCGTTCCCCCACCTGCGTGATATTGTTGACCTTAAGGAGAAAGGCCTGAGTCCCAAAGCAGGAGCCAAAGCACTTAAGAAGCAGGTCAAGGGCGCCCAGGACGCGACTGATGAAAACATGCAGAGTCTGGAGGCGCTGGAGCGGTCCTTCAGGAGGGATACCAAGCGGAGGAAGCTTCAGGTAGAATCAAGCGTCATTGCCAATCCCGAGGCATCTATTGTGGGTGCAGCTCACCCTCGGATGAAGCGTGGAGACTCTGTCACCCTGCAGACTGGCCGCCTCCTACTCACGCCGGAGCGGGAAACAGAGACCCCGTACGTTGAGAGTGAAGATGCTATGAACGGGATCATAGAGGCAGAACGCGCTGCCAACGACGATGTTGTTGAGGCCGCAGACAGGGGTGCGAAAAGGCCGCCGGCTGTCAATAGTACCTATCTTCCACTCCCGTGGAAAGGTAGGCTGGGATATGTGGGCCACTACTCCTCTCATAGGCGCTCTCAGACCGTCAGCTAATCGTCAACAGGCTTGCTTGAATACTTACTTGCGCACGGCCAAGCCTCCTGTGTTCAGCTCCCGAACATGTCGCATTGCTTCCATATTGGAGCACAGGTACCCACTGGCAGACCCCTCCCAGCCGGAGCATGCCACCAAGAATAGGCCTGACAAGACCCAAAAGCCAGACATTACCCGAGGTCAACGGTGGGTTGAGGGCTTGGGATTGGCCAATGCACGAGACATCATCAAGATGCTTCGATGGAATGACAAGTATAGCATCAGGTTCATGCGCCTGAGTTCCGAGATGTTCCCTTTTGCTAGCCATGAGGAGTATGGGTACAAGCTGGCTCCCTTTGCGGCTGAAACTCTTGCTGAGGTCGGCAAGGTGGCTGCGAAGCTGGGCCATCGTTTGACCACACACCCAGGCCAGGTAAGATGATTTCTGTCCGGGGAAAACATACCAACCATCCTTTACTGAGGCACATCATTAGTTCACACAACTCGGATCGCCCCGGAGCCAGGTTGTCAACAATGCCCTCCGCGATCTCGAGTACCACGACGAGCTCCTCACCCTCCTCAAGCTCCCGCCCCAGCAAGACCGCGACGCCGTCATGATCCTCCACATGGGGGGCATGTTCGCGGAGAACGGCGGCAAGCCCGCGACCCTCGACCGCTTCCGCAAGAACTACCAGACGCTGCCCGAGTCCATCAAGAAGCGCCTGGTCCTCGAGAACGACGACGTCGTCTGGTCCGTGCACGACCTCCTCCCCGTCTGCGAGGAGCTCAACATCCCGCTGGTCCTCGACTACCACCACCACAACATCGTGTTCGACGCCGGCGCGGGCATGCGCGAGGGCACGCTCGACATCTCGCAGCCGGCGCTCAGCGCGCGGATCGCCGCGACGTGGGCGCGCAAGGGCATCACGCAGAAGATGCACTACAGCGAGCCGTGCGCGGGCGCGGTGACGCCGCGCGAGCGACGCAAGCACAGCCCGCGGGTGGCGACGCTGCCGCCGTGCCCGCCGGACGTGGACCTGATGATCGAGGCCAAGGACAAGGAGCAGGCCGTCTTCGACCTGATGCGGCACTTCAAGCTGCCGGGCTTCGAGCGCATTGCGGATGTGGTGGCGCATGAGCGCGAGGATCAGGACCGGCCGGCGCCGCCGGTCAAGAAGGCGGCGAAGAAGAAGACGCCGAAGAAGCGCAAGACGAAGAAGGGGAAGGCGGGCGAGGAGGAGGAGGAAGAGGAGGAGGGTGGTGGTGATGCTGCGGCGGCGGCGGCGATAGAGGAAGGTAATAATGGTGGAGAGGATGGAGAGGTGGATGGTGCTGCGCCAGGGGCGTTGAAGGTTAGTCCGGAGGAGTTTGGGATGGGCGGGCCGCAGGGGAGGGTGTATTGGCCGCTTGGGTTTGAGGAGTGGCTGCAGCCGAAGAAGAAGGAGAAGAAGGTCAAGATTGTCGTGGATGGTGAGGAGGAGGCCTAGATCAGATCTTTTCTTTTTCTTTCTTGGTTGTTCTCTTTTTGTACATGTGCTTGCATGGTTTTGATCCCGAGCGTGGTGCATAGATACGGAGCACTGGCATCGTTGGACTTGTCTTTTTTTTAGGGGGCCGTAATATAGATGTGTATATGTTCTCTAATTTGTGCAGTATCGCCTGAGATACTAGAAGTTCTTTCATCTGTTTGTGGTATAGTGCTGTTGCACCTCTGGGTCCCAAACACGTGGCGACCACCATGAATGCTCTCTTACGGTGGCATGTCCCAAGCTTCACGACATCTACTAACATGACCCGACTTGATATGAGAGGCCCAATAGGCTGAGATATCTAGATGAAGCATATTACTGTTCTACAAAGGCTTGTACCGTAGAGCCTACAGCGTTCAACACACATTCACAGCCCTCCTCCCTTAGATACGTCCCCCTTCCTCCGTTGCATCCAGGATCAAGATCAAGTGCCACCGCTTCATCAAAAGTCACGAGTTTCTCCCTTCGAAGGGGCCGATTTCATGCCCACTGTCTTCTCAGTTCAGCATCACTTCCGACTAGTGTACGCACGGAAGGAGCAATACGGCCACATAGGGGTAAACACAAACACTGTGCACTTCCAAACGCTTGTGTCTACAGGCGAACTTCTCCCTTCCATACAATCCAAGCATCATTTTATCTTTCTGGCCGGTGGACAGTCAATACACTCACCTACAACTGTCTTGCAGTAAGCTTTACAGCACACAATTCATTCATATCGCATCATCTTCCCAGCGCTGGTACTACCCCATGGACGCAAACTCGCAGAGCCCGCGCACCAGCGGATCTTCTATGCCGCCCGGAATGCAGCCCAACAGTCGTTTCCAACACGTGCCCCCCCGGATACCCCATTTACCACCCACCGATGCACACCCACACCCAACTTTTCAAAACGACCGAGCCCTTCACCATGCCCATGGCCGGCTACATGCCCACCCCCCACCTATGGCCCACCAGATCCCCGGCAACGAGCAGCCGGCCCCTACATACTACTATCAAGCGTCGCCCAAGCCCAGGAAGAAGCCCCCTCGCGTGCCCCCGGGAACGACAGAGCAGCACATCGAGAAAGCCTTGCCCGCCCTGTCGGCCGCCTTCAAAGCCTCTCGGCACGCAGATGATCAGAGTGGGGATGGTAGGCTTTACCGGGAGGTCATGGCCGCGCAGTGGGACAGCATCAGCAGACAGCTTCGTGCTGAGTCGGCGGCGATAGCTGCTGAACGCTCGGCTGCTCACCAGGGCCAGAACGCCTACCGGGGACGGGAGGTCTCTCAGACTCAGGATGTCTACCAGGGTCAGAATGTCTCTCAAGGACAGAACGTCTATCAGGGCCAGAACGCCTATCAGGGACAGAATGTCACTCAGGTTCAGAATGTCTACCCGAGCCACAATGTCCCCCAGCGTCAGGATCTCTCCCAGGCACGGGACGTCTACCAGGGACGGGATATCTACAAGGGGTAGATGTTCCATAAGGGACAGAATGTTATCCCCAGGCAGTAAGAAAGTTGCAGAGGGTCTAGGGGAGGGTGCATAGGTGTGTGGTGAACCTTCAGGAGATCTCGACCAGGGACTGGATACTTTGGTATTGGTCGTTGACTTGGATGTGAAGGCATCACAGGATAAATAAATATCCTAGCAATGGAAGCACAAAGCGTACTTCTTATCACCGCACGGAGTACCCCAGTGGCCATGGACCCAGGTTTCTCCACGTTTTCCCCCCAAGATCTACGCCCAGCCACGTGCCAAAGCGCGGGGTGGAAACCTGTGCCGAATACAGAAATAATTGCGTGCCTTGTACTACCTGCAGCACGAGCAAAGGGAAAGAGATGCTGACATTTTGATTTGCATGTTTCGGCACTTTCTTCTTCTCCCCGGGACGATGATTCACGCACCCCACATACCGGTCCTGAAATAGGGAGTAAAACAAGCCTGTTCATGACGAGAGACAGACACGAGCCAAGAAAAAGAAGAGTGCCCAGACATGCCGCGAAAGGGGATCCTGAAAAGGACCCATTCTGTTGGGCTTGGAGAATCGGAACATCCGAACATCGTTTGGTACAGAGTACTTTTTGCTTCCCATGGTCGTCGCGCAGGTGCTATACTATATATGTACAGTACTCCGTACACGGCACGGTACTACAGGCCGACAGCCGAACGCCTACAGATCTACATACCAAAGTACGTATTGCTCTAGATATTATTCGACGCTACAGGGACTTCCCTTGCCGACCCCAAGTGCCGCCACGAAGGTATTCAGGTCCTGTGGTACTCTCCAGCTGTTAATTTCGTAGCCCCAGGAACCAAGACCGGCTGTGGCGATGGCTCGTCACTTGGCAACGAATCGCAGCCATGCCGCGCAATGCAAGAGTCGGAACTTACCATATGATGTAGTAGTCAAGATGCCAGGAGATTCTCAGCTCGGGTCAATGTTCTCCTGGCCCCTCATTGCGTTGAGAAGTATAACTTGATACTACTCCGAAGTCAGTGAAAAGATTCCGCGACATCAGCTCAACTTCACTACCAAGCTGTATGCTAATCTCATCTCAAAAGTTGACGACTTGATCAGACCAGCCTCCAAGTCATACGCAGGTCTTCACCACAAATCACCATGGTGGCCCTGAGGAGCGTGGCCTTCCTGCTACAGGCACTGGCAGCATCTGTCAGCCCCGCCGCCGCACAAAACACCACCACAGACTTCACCACACAATGCGCCGCCCTCGCAGAGACTCTCCGAAGCACCCTCGACAACGCCACCGTCTGGTTCAGCGAGGCCGTCCCCGCCGGAACCAACATCACCCTGTCCGACACCGACGCCACCTGCGTCAGCCAGGGCGGCGGCTTCCAGGTCGTCAGCGTCGACGTCTGCCGCGTGGCCCTCTTCGTGCCCACCTCGGACCGCTCCAACATCACCATGGAGGCCTGGCTGCCGCCCGCGGACGCCTGGACCGGCCGCTTCCTGAGCACCGGCAACGGCGGCCTGGGCGGCTGCATCCAGTACGACGACCTGGCGTACACCGCGGCGCTGGGGTTCTCGACGGTCGCGACGAACAACGGCCACAACGGCACGCGGGGCGTTGCGTTCTACGAGAACACCGAGGTCGTGCAGGACTTTGCGTACCGCGCCATGCACACGGGCGTGGTGGTCGGCAAGCAGATTTCCGAGGCGTTCTATGGTGAGGCGCATACAAAGAGCTACTACCTGGGCTGCTCGACTGGTGGACGGCAGGGCCTGAAGGAGGCGCAGGAGTTCCCTGAGGATTTTGACGGTCTGGTTATTGGCGCGCCGGCAGTGGGATTCGTCAACTTGACGAGCTGGAGCGGCAAGTTCTTCGTCGACACCGGGACGTCCAACTCATCGACCTTCGTCCCGTTGAACCTCTGGTCCGTCATCAACGAGGACATCCTCGCTCAATGCGACGGCCTCGACGGCTACGTGGATGGAATCATCGAAGACGCGGCACTATGCAACTACACCGTCAGCAGCTCCCTCCTCTGCTCCGCCAACACGAACTCCACCGCCTGCCTGACCGACATCCAAGCCAACACCGTCCACGAGATCTTCTCCCCGCTCTACAACGACCAAGACGGCAGCCTCATCTTCCCCGCCATGCAGCCCGGGTCCGAGGACCTCGCGCCCTTCCTCTACTACGGCGGCGAGCCCTTCATCTACACCTCCGACTGGTTCCAGTACGCCGTCTACAACGACCCCAGCTGGGACCCGGCCACGCTGGACTCGGCGGACTACACGCGCGCGGCCGCGCAGAACCCGTACAACATCCAGACCTTCGAGGGCGACCTCTCGGCCGCGCAGGCGCGCGGCGCCAAGATCTTGCACTACCACGGGCAGCAGGACGCCATCATCACGAGCAGCAACTCGCCGCGGTACTACGAGCACGTCGCGGCGACGATGCAGCAGACGCCGGCGCAGCTGGACGACTTCTACCGCTTCTTCAAGATCGGCGGCATGGGCCACTGCGCGGGCGGGCCCGGCGCGACGTTCGTCGGGCAGGCGCTGGCGGCGAACGCGTCGCTCGACCCGGCGGCGAACGTGCTGACGGCGGTGGTGCGGTGGGTCGAGGAGGGCGTCGCGCCGGACACGATCCTGGGGACGGCGTTTGTGGATGGCTCGGCGGCGAGCGGGGAGGTGGCGTTCCGCAGGCGGCATTGCCGGTATCCGTTGCGGACGGTGTATTCGGGCGAGGGGGATCCGGCGGAGGCGGATAGTTGGACTTGTGTTTGAGGGGGAGAGGGGTGTGAGGGTGGTTTGATGCATGGTGGTTCTGTCGGTTCGTGACAATATTTAAACTTCTAGCCCTGTGTATATATGAGGAATCTAGTGATCCTGAACTTCGGCGTGCCTGTATGACCTGGACTGCCCACATGCTGCTACACACGCAGTCTTGACACTGGCCACGATAGAGTCTGGAGAGCTTGATGCATCATCACATGATTGATGAATCTCGTCGGTTGAAGGCTCAGTCCAGCGATGTTGTCTTCAGAAAGCCAACGATCTTCTCCGTTACCAATTCCGGAGCCTCGAGACAATGCCAGTGTCCCACACCCTCCAGCACCTCGATGGCTTTGACCTGGGAGCCCATCTCCTGGAGCATCTTCTTGCACATGCCCAAATCCGCACTCCTGTCCTCATCTCCTGCAATGAGCAAGACCGGGGCCGTGATGGACTCGTACGAAGGCCTCTTCGCGCCACAGATCACTCTGCAGTGGGACAGATATCCCGCTGACGTCTGGCCCAATAGCAGTTCTCGAATGAACCCTCTCACCAGAGGAGATGCCTTTGGCCCCGGCGCACTGAACGGAATAGTATCTGCCATAGCGCTCATCCCCTGCCTTCCCACCACCTCAATCCTCTTCTCAAAGGCGGTCGATACCGCCTGGCTGGGGTATACCGGGCCTACCAAGATCACAGCTTGGACACGGTCTCTGCTGGCACTGTCTTGTGCTAGATGCGAGGCTACAATACCTCCCATGGAGTGGCCCATCACAATGGCCTTCTTCACCGACAGTGCATCGAGAACGCCAACAAGATCCGAAGCGAGGGAGGCCACTGACTGCTCTTCTTCGGTGTAGCGTGAACGCGCGGCCCCGCTCGCATCAAAGGTGATTACTCGAAACCCGGCTGCGTTCAACCCGGGGACGAGGGGGTAGTAGAAGTTTTGACTTGATCCGAGACCGTGGTGGCAGATAATTGTTGGCGCATGCGCGCTTGACTCGGGTTGGGAGGGAGCGTAGTCTGTGAGGTGGATTGGCTTGTCGCCGACTTGGAGGAGAGGCATGATCTCAATTAGCTTTGCCTGCGCAATGGGCTGCACGTTTCTTATGTCGGAGTGAACGTGATCGAGGATACTAGAATGGAATGGTCGATATTGAATCACAACACGCAAGCCTGGATCTGAAAATCAGAACGGGCATTTTACATGTGGGCTTGAAGTTGTCGGATAGCGTCAAACTTTGTGTGTCGGTTGATCGGATAGCGCACCGAGCCACCCTGCACCCACCGCAAGTTCCAGGGGTTCGATGCAGTTTACCTGCGGGGGGCAGTGTATTTAGCGGGCAGCAGCTAAACGCACCCTTACGATGACAGGAGGATCCAAATCTTAGAGACCGGGCCGGCCCGCGGGTGGACGCTGGAGATTCGGCCCGGCGGGAAGAAGCGGGGAAGGAAGAAAGCCGCACCACTCCCTACTTAGTAGGTAGAGTATTATTTTCATATTTATTGTGCGGGCCACTAAACACCTGTGTCCAACTACCTACGAGATGGCTAGCTGGCTGATTCATCACACTCCCACAAAAAAAGTTTAAAGAAATCATATACTCCATCACAATCTGCTATCCCCAATACTCCGAGCTCTACTTCAAAGGCTTAACAAGGCATACATGATACGTTTATCTACCTTGAACAGCCACGGAGTATCCACGAATGTATTCAGCCGTTATCTCGAGTCGCATCCTTCCTCGAGGAGCGCGCCCGGCTATCCTGATTCATACTTGCCGTAGGAGCCCGCCCCTCACTGCACTTCACCAACTGCCTCCAGCGATGATTATATCCAGTAGTGGAAAGTCAACCTTTGTTGGCAGGGGCCAGGCCGACGGAAGAGGATGATCGGGCTTGGCCCTCGGACTCGGAAGTCAATCCGTATCTTCCTTGTATCTTCCTCACAGCAAATCCAAGGCCCAAGGGACGTATAAACGATAGGGCTAGACCTAGCGCGCATATCTACGGCGGCAAAGCTGGGAGGATTTTGGGGGTAAGGTTCTAGCCCACGAACACAGTTAGATATGCCCAAAAGGGAAGCTCGACTTCTAGATACTACTTGCAGGAGGGATGGGCTGTTGCGCACCGCATCTTGTTGCATGATGGCGAAAGCCAACCGTGAATCTCGACCAACCAGGGAGTACCATGGCCGACGCACCCAACCGCTGAGGTTGTATTGCCACGATGGCTTCCAAGGTTGCAATAGATGCATGTCTCTTATCTAGTGTATGCAGCTCATGATACCATTTCCCTAGAACCGGGCCCACTAAACCGATGGAACGCAATTAAGCTTCGATAAGCTTCTCGACGGTCCAGGGATTCGCGAACCTGCATCTGACATTCGACCAAAGTACTTGGCGTGGGGACTGGGGTAGGGAAAGGGAAGGCGGATGTAATGGCTTTCCCACGACACATGATAGGCTTTCTCTGAACTGTGGGCACCCATATAAGGTCGGAGAGATACGCTCCTGGAGTCTGGTTGCCCCCCGATGTTGCTTGCCCTTTCGTTCCCCACCGGCGCTCATTTCTAGCGGAGAGACTTGCAATAATCTGCCATTGGCCCAAGCACGACCATCCCGTCGAGTCTTCGTTTTGCTCCGCACTCGTTCAGCATGGCAGTCGTGCCAGAAGGTGGGCCCGAGGGCACCATGTCTCCGGAGATCAGCCCCGCTCAACGGGAGAGCTCGGACATCACACCCCATGCACACAGTGATGAAAAGAAGAATGCTGTCGATATCGAGGTCGAGAGCACCGGTCCCGACTCCGACTTTGACGATGCTGCTAAGATATACATCCCGGATGAGAATGAAGAGGTCATCGACCCTCGTCTGAAGGACTACCCTGTCCCACTGGTAGCAAAGACGGTCGACTTACACAATGACTTCAAGTGAGTGTGCCCGGCCCCCCATACACCCCCCTCCCCTTCCCCCCAGCATGGCCTCGCAGTAAGGATTGAATATGATTCTCACACCATCACAGTGAACCCATCCTCACGTTTCGATTCTGGTTCCTCTCCACCTTCTGGGTCACGGCCGGGTGCGCCATCGCCGCCATGTACTATTTCAAGCCGTACTACCAGACCCTCAGCTCCTACGCCGTCCAGTTGCTGTCCTGGGGCATGGGCGACGCCATGGCCAAGTACTTGCCTAAGAGAAAGTTTACCATCTTCGGGAAGTCTTTCAGCTTGAACCCAGGCCCGTGGAACGCCAAGGAGCACGCTTTGATTATTGTTGCTTACTGGGGATCCTGCTATGCAGCATATGGTATGAAGACTTCTTTCTAGTTGCCAACAATAGCTGAAGAACGACGACACGCGCTAACACTGACCAGGTCTCGGTCCCCTCTCTGCTTTGGAGTTGTACTATGGCCGCAAGATCAACGCCGGCTGGGGTATCTGCTTCCTTCTGACCTCGCAGATGATCGGATATGCCTTCACCGGCCTCTATCGCGACATTCTGGTGCGCCCGCCCAAGATCTACTATCCTGGAGGTAAGGACATCCTTCCCATGTTTCCCAATTATTCTTTTCTCGCCACTCCTCCAGTCAAACGCTTGGATGTGGCCAACTTCACCTGCGTGAATCTTGGAACCTTCCAGCTGACGCCATGAAGTTCTGCCCAACGTCGCTCTCTTCAACGCCATGCACAAGAACCCCACCGTCACCAAGAAATCCCTGAGATTCTTCGCCACCGTCGCCGTCGCCACGTTCTGCTACCAGTGGATTCCCGGCATCATGTTCCCTCTGCTCTCCTCCCTGCCGCTGCTGTGCTACTTCGGCCACGGTCAGTGGAAGGCCTTCATCATGGGCTCCGGCTACTACGGCTTCGGCGTGCTCGACCTGACCCTCGACTGGAACTACGCGAGCTTCCTCACGCCGCTGTACACGCCGCTGTGGTCCAACGCGCACCAGATCGCCGGCGCCATCTTCTGCTGCTGGATGCTCTACCCGATCATGTACTTCACCAACACCGGCGACTCGCAGACGTTCCCGCCCATGTCGTCCGGCACCTTCGACGTCACGGGCGACAAGTACAACATCACGCGCATCCTCACGCCGCAATTCACGCTCAACCAGACGGCCATGGACGCGTACTCGCCGCCGCGCTGGTCGACGAGCTACGCCATGTACTTCTTTTGGGGCTTCGCGGCGTCGACGTCGGCGCTCGCGTACGCCGTGCTGTGGTACGGCAAGGAGTCGTACACCGCGTTCCGCGACGCGCTCAAGGGCCGCCGCAGCGACTACGACGACCCGTACCTCAAGCTCATGGCGCGCACCGAGCGCGTGCCGCACTGGTGGTACCTCGCGCTGCTGGTGCCGTGCCTGGCGCTGTCGATGGGCACCATCTACGGCGCGGAGATGGGCCTGCCGTGGTGGGGGTTCCTCGTCATCACCTTTGTCTCGGTCATCTGCACATTCCCCAACGGCATCCTGTGGGGCGTCGCCAACTGCCAAGTCGGCATGGCCTTCCTGTCCGAGCTCATGGCCGGCGCCATGTTCCCCGGCGACCCGACCGCCGTGCTCACGTGCATGACGTACGGCCGCCAGATCCTCGAGCAGAACCTCAACCTGACCTCGGACTACAAGTTCGGCTTCTACATGAAGATCCCCGAGAAGGAGATGTTCTGGGGCCAGGTGTACGGCACGCTGCTGGGCCCGTTCGTCAACTACGGCATCATGCGCCTGGTCATCGACCGCATCGGCAAGGAGACGCTGACGGGCAAGATGGACTCGAACGCGTGGCTCGCGCTCAAGACCAAGAGCTACTACTCGCTGTCCGTGCTGTGGGGCATCCTCGGCCCCAAGGTGCTGTTCTCGGAGGGCTCGCCGTACAACTGGATCTACTACTCGTTCCTGATCGGCCCGGCGCTCGTGGCGCTCACGTACATCGTGCATCGGTACAAGCCGACGTGGCAGATCGAGACGCGGTGCAACATGACGATGCTCTTCTACGGCGCGACCATCTTCCCGGTGTATGAGACGACGAACCTGATGACCTCGGCGTTGCTGTCGCTGTTCTTCATGGGATATGTGCTCAGGTACCACCCGGTGTGGTTCAGGAAGTACAACTATCTGCTGGGTGTGGGTCTGGACTGTGGGACGCAGATTTGCGCCACTATTATTATGTTTGCCATCAACCTGACGAACACGACCTTCCCAACTTGGTGGGGTAACAACGTAAGTGACATGAAACATCTTATCATACGGAGTTGAGACTAACTCCAGTTCTACTACAGCCTGACCACCTCGACCTGTGCTATCCTTCATCCGGCATGCCGCCTAATGCTTTGAACTAGAAGTAGAGGCGCTCTGGAATCTGGCCCGGAGTTCCTGAAGTAGTGGGAACCAGGCAACAAAATCTTTCACCTTCTTTGGCAGGACACTCTAGAATGGAGGCAATACTCGTTGGGCCTTCTGGTCATCTGGCTATTGCCACGATGAGAAGTCGGGGATTAGCCAGATGGTGCTGGCTGAGCCTGCTATGCTCAGTACACAGATATCTGCAGGCTGGCACACAAGGCCGCAAGAGTGGCATGCGCTTCATTTATCAGAGCATGATCTGTCAAGAATCTTCAATTAAATCGCTGGTTATCCTTGCGTTCTTGGCTGTCACCAGTGCCAGTGTTTCGAGCTCTTTCGGAGAGCCAGGTGAGACGTGGAGCTAGTGCGTATAAGCTCCGGGGTCCTGTGTATTTACGCGTAGCCGTTGGTATTTGCACGACCCCCTGGAGTAAGGGACAGCCCAAAGAGTTGCTGATGTAACGCACCAGGCCAATCGGGTGCCAAGATGCACCACGTTTTGTGACAAGCCGCCGAGTTTGCGGATTAATAAGCGCGGGCTTATCAACTTCCAACTTTCACCTTCCTCTCCTCTTGAACGAATCCCTTCTGTTCTGTTTTCGCCGTCGCTTTTTTAACCTATTCCCAACTGCTTAGATGCCTTCTATCTATAATGTTCAATCGATTTTTCACTATCACTAGACACTGCCTGGTCCTACCTTAAATGAGACATCCCTAGCCCGAGCGTCAGCTAGCATCTGATATTCTCCTCGCGTGTCGGCTTCATTGTTCAAGCCTCGCTTTGCGCTTGTCGACCTCGAAATGAGTGCGGAAAATGGAACCGCGGGTCATGGTGCAGAACTCCGGGGGAACCCGAACCATCCGAGCCAGAATGGCGGAGGCCTCCACCCAGATGCCCCTATCGACGGACCTCATCTGCATGAGCTACAAGAGGAGGATAACTCGACTCCTCTGCCCAGATTCCTGGAAGATGAGAGCATAGGAAAGCGCTGGAAATGGGTCCCCTACCCCGTCAGAAAGTTTGCACGGTCCGCTGCGCGATGGGCAAAGGGGCCGCCCAACCCCGTCAAGTTCCGGATCGACCCGATCTTCCCAACGGCGCAGCACCTCCCGATCCTCCTGCTCGACAAGTGCTTCCCCAGCCGCAAGCAGCGGCGCCTCCTCTTCGCAGGCTTCGTCCTCCTGTGGCTGCTGACCTTCGCCCTGGTCAAGCGGCAGGAGAGCGCGCTGACCGAGCTCAAGCCGTGGGGCAAGCCGCAGGAGATCGGCTGCGGGAACTACTTCTGGGGGCGCAACAGCCAGTGCGACCTGAACGGGAACAGGTGTCGCCCTTTCAAAGGCAGCGCGTTCGCCTTCCGCTGCCCTGCGAACTGCGCGAGCTATCGGCTGAACGAGCCGCGCGCCGTGGGCGACCAGGCGATCAACTACCGGCCGCTGGTGATTGGGGGTCCAGTCAACGAGACGGACGACGATGGTGCGTACCGCGGCGACTCTTTCATCTGCGGCTCCGCGATACACGCTGGCATCATTACAAACGCTGAAGGGGGCTGCGGCGTTGTCAAGCTAGTTGGGAAGCGGGCGAGCTATAGCAGCACCTTCCGGAACGGCATGGAAAGCATCGCGTTCGACTCCTATTTTCCGAAGTCGTACCTTTTTGAAGAGAGTGTGCAGTGCAAAGCTCGGGATATGAGGTGGTCGCTGCTTGTGGTCTCGGTCGTCTTCACCACTGTGCTTTCCTTGTTCACCACGTCGCCCTCCATATTCTTCTTCACCATCTTTACCGGTGTGTTCTGGCATGTCGGTCTTGTCTCGGATCCCCCGAACCACTCGTCCTTCCGCGGTCTCTTCACCATCATCGTGGGGAAGTACGTGCCGGTCATGTTCGTAGCCTGGGTGATGTATGACAAGATGGGCGTGCGGCGTACGCTGGGCGGTCTCACGGCGCAGATCGAGAAGACGGTCCTCTGGCTGGGCGCCTGCTGGGTGGGCGCACTGGATAACTACACCCTCAGCGCGCATATACCCATCAGCAGACTTAATGCGCACGACATCAAGCAGCAACCTGGAGGCTTTCTTGCTCTGCTGATCATCATCACGATCATCTTCCTGATTGTCATCCAGCAGATTTGGGCGTTTCGTCAGGAAGCACGACTTATTCCCTACGGCAAACTGTACCTTGGGCTTCTCGGAGGCGTCCTATTCTGCATCTTCCTCAAGATATGGGATCTCAACCTACGCCTACATCATTACTTCCTCGCTCTGCTCCTTCTCACCGGCACTAGCATGCAGACGCGGTCTGCACTTCTGTATCAAGGCCTTCTCATCGGCCTGTTCATCAACGGCATTGCACGCTGGGGCTGGGACCCTATCCTGCAGACATCGAATGCCTTGCGTGGGGACGGGCAATTGGGATCTGTGCTGCCCAAGCTTGCATCTGAGCCAGACGTCCTCGTCGGAGGCCACGTGTCCAACATCACCTTTCACTGGGAGGCGCCTCCAAAGAGGAACATCAGACTCGACGGCATCAGCCTGCTTGTGAACGACGTGGAGCGGTTCAGAGGCTTCTTTGACGATGATGACGACTTCAAGAAGCGAGCGTACACCTGGAAGAGAGACGCCGAGAAAGAGTTCAAGGAATACTTCCGCTTTGCCTACATTTCGGGGACCCAAAGTTTGGATTATACCAAGGCTGGCATTTGGAATGCTGAGTTTGAATGGGAGCCCATGAAATCCGGTGCATCTAGCATCAACAAGAGGGAGGATAACGTTGACATGACCATGGTGGACTGAGTAATGCCCTGTATCTTACTTGCACCAAGACGGCCCCTGAGCCAGCCTTAGAAGATGCGGCTCCTGATTGACAATAGCTGAACGATAGACGATGCAATGTTGTGAATTCCAGATTCATGGATGTTATGTCAATGATTGCCAACTTTAGGATCTCGACCAAACAGGACGATTCCCCAGTTATCCTTTCCGGCTTTCGTCTTCAGAGGAGACCCATTTGGGCCCACGGAAGCGAGCATGTGCAAGATATGGCTCAGCAGCCCGTCTCTACACGGTGGGTTTATACTTGCCAAGGAAAGCTTACGACTGCCACGCCGATCCGCTGACCACGGGAACTTGGAAGTGTCGTTATCTGATCCGGCCCTGCAGGTATCGCGGATGTAACCACACCCAGGGGCCAGATCATATCTCATGGTCTCGTCGCATCCAACGATGAGGAGAGAGCCAGCACCTATCGCGACAGGACCCCTCGGTTCGCCCTATAGGCTCTGGAATGGGCATCATGCAGACCCACTATGGCATGCTGCAGCTGACCGGCTAGATGCTTGCCCTGCACGATCTGTATTGTGGTGTGATTGTTGATAAGAGGCAGATAGGCTATAGCACGCTGCCGGTGTGCAGTGGTTCTGTGGAAAGTTAAAGTTGAAGTATAAGTAACTGAAAAAAAAAAAACGGGTGTAACCATGGTCTCAGAGAGCATTGCACATCTCAACAACTGCGCAAACCCCGCGCGTGAAACTTCACAATGTCTCTTCGAAAGACCGCCCCGGACGACAGCATTCTCGCAGGCGGTACGACTACAGGCATTGAAAAGCATTCCGCAGAGGAGCACACCGAGAGCAGCTCCCCGTCAGCCCACGATGTCAGCGAGAAGGGAAAGACACCCTCTGTCAAGGAGACAGCTGTGTCCTCAGGCGACGAAGACTCGGTCGACTTGAGCTCGGAGGAATTCGCCGACATACCGGAGCTGGTTCGAAACGTGGTCAGCTTCAAGGACGATCCGACACTGCCAGTAATCACGTTCCGATCGGTCCTCCTGTCGGGGTTCTTTTGTGTCCTGGGTAGTTTCGTCAGCCAGCTTTCATACTTCCGCACGGTACGTAATTATCTTGCATGCCCCCTCACCGCACGTGCAAGACGCTGATGATCTCGGTTGCAAAGACAACGGCGCCTTTCCCGGTTTTCTTCGTGATCCTGGCCTCTCAGCCTCTGGGCCGGCTCCTTGCTCGCGTTCTGCCCGACTACACCGTGCCGCTGGGACGCTTCTCGTTCAGCCTGAACCCGGGGCCATTTTCCGTCAAAGAGCATGCTGTTAGTGGCCATCCCGGACGCTGCCCCGCGGGGTTTTCCAGCCTTCTCAAGCACACCTACATGGTGTGATTAAGCACTTCACCCTGATTGACGCCTTCCAGATCATTGGCATAGCTGCGAATTCGGGAAGCCAAGGGCAATGGGCTAGTAAGTCTGTGATGATTGTGCCAGCAGGCACCGGATACAATTGAATTGCTGACGATCACCAGCGTACCTGCCCACAAATGCAGCGCTGTATTACGGGATCACGATGAGTCCTGCCCTCGCCCTATTCTTCGGCTGGGTGAGTGCACACGAGGCCCTGAGGTGCCGACCCTGGAGCTCATAATGCTGGGAACTTACATCTGTGTAGGGAGCGGCTCTGCTTGGCTTCGTCTACGCCGGCATAGGTAAGTCACGCTGCGGTCTTGCATGTACCTCGTGGTCTTTACTAACCCGCGAAAAGCGAGGGGGATCCTGATCGACGATCCCGAGTTCATCTTCCCACCGTCGTTGCAACAGGTCACTCTATACCGCAGCATGGAGGGCACATCGGAGCTCTATAACTCCATCGCCAAGAAGAAGATGAACGTGAGTATTCCAACCTGCCCCGGGGAGTAATTATGGCCGCTCCAGACCGAAGTCTGCGAATGGGCTCCGTCCCGGCCACTAACAGCACCCACCTCACACAGGTTTTCTACATAATATTCCTCGTCACATTTGCCTGGCAGTTCCTGCCAGAGTTCGCGTTCCCCATGGTCGCCGCGCTCGCACCCCTCTGCTGGTTCGCTCCAAACAACCACACGGTCAACTTCCTAGGTGCTGGGTCCAAGGGCATAGGGTTGCTCAACTTCACCCTGGACTGGTCCAACATCACCTCCACGGTCATTACATACCCGTACAGCGTCCAGGTTGTCATTTTTGTCGGTTTTGTCATTACGGTATGTGACTGGTCACCAGCCGAGCAGCCCTGTTGAAATTGACCTGTTGAAAGATGGTGCTGACGCTCAAGACAGACTTGGATATTGATCCCCATCGCGTATTTTGGCAAGATCTGGGGCTCGCCTGAGTACGATATCATGACCAACACTCTGTATACGAAGAACGGCACAGATTATCCATTCTCGAGTTTGAGTAAGTCCCACACGTCACTGTAGCCAAATGTGCCCGCAAGCGTCGGTACTGCGGGGCAGTGATAGTGCTACCAGTGAAAGCAGCAAAAAGTACTAACTTCATCGACAGTTTATGTCGACTCTAGTGGCAATCAACGGGTGAATGAGACCAAATATGAAGAAGTTGGACTATGTAGGTCATCCTCTTCCAAGGTTTGCTGTGTGGGGACCCAAAGGGCGACTGTTAACGGACCAAATCAGGCTATGCCGGAGCGCAGTTCACCTGGGGGATATTCATGGTAAGTTTCTCATGTTCGAGATGATCTCTCTCAGGTCAAATTTCACTTTGTAAACCCACTAACATCGCTATCCAAGTGGTATGCCTCGTACATCTCGTCGTACGTGTGGGCAATACTTTTCTTGGGACCCAAAATCAAGAAGTTGTGGCAGAACAGGAATAATATCGCAGGATATCGCACCGATCGTCTGAGGTAAGATCCATGAGCAAGCCATATATCTGCCATACACGTGCTAACACAAAGCTGCAATAAAGCCGTATTATGCAGCAGTATCCCGACGTGAAGAAATGGTGAGCGTTTCCGAGCATTAATTA
This sequence comes from Ophiognomonia clavigignenti-juglandacearum, assembly GCA_003671545.1. NCBI lineage: Eukaryota > Fungi > Ascomycota > Sordariomycetes > Diaporthales > Gnomoniaceae > Ophiognomonia > Ophiognomonia clavigignenti-juglandacearum. Next base: position 25,467 of record PYFS01002040.1, on the reverse strand, counting down.
TCCCCTGCACCACTCGGCGACCCGGAACTGACCAGAATACAGGGAATGGGCACTGCTCGGGATAGTACCTTTCGTGATCCTCCTTGTCATCGTGGCCACCAACTCGGTATACATGTCAACCTGGACGTATTTCGTGGCTTTAGCTTTCGGTGCCGCGGCAATGCTGCCTATGAGTCTCGTCTACGCCATTTCCGGCTATGCGATGCAGGTGGGGATCTTCAATGAGCTGATCTACGGATGTAAGTCAAATATGGCAGATGGAATATGTCAGGCAGTGGTCTGATGTCAAAGTCGGGGTCGAGACTAACAGGAAGTCACATGTCAGATATGCTCGAGGCGCCAGGCTCGAATCGCCACCCGCTGGGTCAGCTCGCCTATCGCATCATCTCGGGAAACACGTGGTATGATTCGCAGTCTGTCCTGCAGGACCAGAAGGTAAGTCGCGACTCGGAATTGGATACCCGATGGGCGTGGCTGTGGCTGTACATGTGAATACTAACCGCCGCCATCTTCACTCGCAGATCGGACACTACATGCACATCCCACCGCGCGCCGTGATCGGCATCCAAATCTTCGCCTTCATCATCTCCCTCCCCGTGAACTACGGCGTGATGCGCTGGGTCCTGGCCACCAAGTACGAGTACATCACTGGCGCCCTCACCGACCCCTCCCACCAGTGGACGGGGCAGGACTTCCAGTCCTACAATACCGAAGGCATCATGTACGCCCTCGTCGGCCCCAAGAAGCTCTTCGCCTCGTCCTACTTCTCGCCGGTGCTGTTCGGCTTCGTGGCCGGCACGCTGGGCCCCATCGTCATCTGGCTGCTGCACCGCAAGTTCCCGCGGGCCGGGTTCAGCGCGTGGAACACGACCATCTTCTTTGCCAGCATGGCGAAGTTCCGGGGCAACCTGAGCACGGGGCCGTTCACTGCGTTCATTGTGGGCACGGTGTTCAACTTCTACCTGTACAGGTATCGCCATGTGTGGTGGGGGAAGTGGGCGTACATCAGCGGCGCTGCGCTGGACACGGGGTACAACATGAATCTTCTGTTTATCTTTGTGTTTCTGGGGACGACGGGGGCGGTGATGGCCAACTGGTGGGGAAACAACGCGGACAACGCTGAGAGATGCTTTGCTCTTGACTCTTGAGTCTTGAGGAGGTAGGAGCGGCATCATCAACGGTTCATCAGGAGAATGTAGACCAAGTTGACGAACAACGGTCCTAGACCGGGTAAATTAAAAATCGATCTTCTATGAAAGTCTGGGCGCTCACGCTTGTTGAAAGGTGGCAGAGAATGAAGCGACTGTTCGTCCTATCTACTTATGTACAGTGATTCCCAACTTAAAAGGTCTTGCAACTATGTGCACACAATTTGTTGCTATCCTCCTTGGCCCAACATGGACAAACAAACTAGAGACCTGCAGTAAAGACTGAATAATCTGCCTGTGATCCATGTTCTTGTCTCATCGTAACCGAGCCCATATCGAAATCCTCCATATGCTCCAGCTCCTTGCGGCGTTGTAAAGCAATTAGAAGTATTGCGGCTTGGCGGGGTCCGAAAGGTCGTAGATAGACACAGAGTGAGGCTTGCCACCACCGCCTGAGAACACGTTAGTTATTGGATCGGAGCCAAAAGTGTCAAGTTGTATGGCGACTTACGCTCAGGGAACTGCTCAGAGAAGCTAATGGTGCGGTCAAACTTGAGGGTTCCGTCATTCTGAATGTCGGCGTAGTGGATCTTGTAGTCAGAGGGCGTGTTGACAATGCCGATATCTCCAGTCTGCAGGAAGTAGTCGACAATGATCACATGCTTCTGGTCAGGCGTGATCTTGACAAAGTGCGGGCCGATGGTTGGGTGCACCGCATCCGGGTCGTCCAGGCGCTTGGGGTTGTTCAGGTCGGAGATGTCCAGCTGCGCGACGTGGTTGCCGGTCGTGATGGTGAAGTAGGCGTACTTGCCGTCCTTGGTGATGTCCGAGAAGACGGCGACCTTGCCGGCGGCCTTGGGGCCGAGGTCGTAGAAGAGCTCGATGGTGCCCTGCTTGCCGGACGAGTCCTTGCGGTGCGGGTAGATGATCCACACCTGGCCGGCGCCGACGGCGGACGCGAGCGCCGCGCCCTCCGGGTTGCCGGGGATGAACTTGACGTCCTGGATGCCGTTGCCGTTGGGGATGGTCAGCGTGTTGATGATCTTGCGGCTGGGCAGGTCCCACAGGCGCACGGTGTTGCCGCCGACGACGCCCAGGCTGGGCTTGAGCACCGAGAGCGGCACGACGAAGTCCGAGGTCAGGATGACGCCCCGCTCGAAGTCGATGTTCAGGCCGTGGGGCGAGAACTGGGAGCCGAGAATGTCCAGGGTGCCCTCGACATCTTCGGGCCACTGTGTACGAGGTAAATTGTCAGACCTGCGATCTTTTCCTATGTGCCGGTTGTGCTAGGGCAAGGCTTACCTGGTGGATGATGTTGTAGTTCTCGTCGGTCTCGACAAGGCGGCCCGGAGACGTTCCCACAGCGGAGCCCATGTAGCTATATATCAAGGCGTTAGCATCTGTCTTTCAATGTGCGGAGTGATGATAAGAAAATGGCAAGTGAAGACTTACGTGTAGAAGAATCCACCGCCAGGCTTGGCCGCAACATCATCAGAGATGGAAGACAAGAGCGCGCGGTCACTCTTCCAGTACGAGGGATGGTACGGGTCGGAAGCATCGAAATAGTACCCGGTGTCCTGGGTCTTGAGCAAAGACAGCAGACCACCACCCCAGATGTACTTGCCATCGGCGGAAGGTCCTGGCTCTATGTCAGTTCGGCTATTCGTATGTCAACCAAGTTCTTCTTCCGTGGCTTACCGGAGTGGTGAGGCTCGTTGCCCGAGGACGGCACATCCTCGATGTGGATCAACTCTCCGAAGGTGTCGTCGTCCAGACTGTACGACGCCAAGAAGTCCTTGTGCTTCTTGTCGCCGGCTCCGGTCCAGAAGTGGCCGACCTTCTTGGGCCTGAGCGTGGTGTTGACCGCGTGCGAGGGGCTGTCCAACGGCGGCGTGGGGAACTGAAGGACGGGCAGAGGCGGGATGATATCGCCCAAGGGCTCCGTGACGCCGGGGATGGCGGGGATCAGGGGCGGCAGGGAGATCTGGGGCGCCGCGGAGGTGATGCCCAGGAGGGCGGCCACGGCCACGACGGAGAACTTGACGCTCGACATCGTGATCTGGGGCGAACGGATGTCTGAGAAGGGTAAGGAGTGATTCTGATGATGTTTTAACTTGCTCAATGATCGTCAGAGATGAGAGAGTTGACTGGTTGCGAAAATAACTTGCTCAAGGACGGACAACTGGCTGATATATATATAATTAGGCTCGTCCTCTGTTTCGCCTGTAGTCTCTCAACTCTCGCCGTTGGTGTCTTGAGTCCAATACACGTCTTCCTTTGGCAGAAGACGTGATACTTCGTCTTTCATCCGTCACTTCGATCTCTTCCCCACTGCACGTAGTGTTTGTTGCTCTTTGCTTGTGTTCACGACACAGACGAACCTGCCCCCACGAATTTTGGGCCGGCTGTTGACCGTTCCGAAATTTGCCATCTCCTCTGGATTCCATGGTGTCTTTTGCTTTTGGAAGGCGTGATACTCTGCTTGGTTATCGTCAGTGACGGTTTTTCCTCCTTGGCATCCAATGATGACAGCCTTGTCGTGAGTTCTAGCTTTTTGCCGCGGGTGGGAGTAGTGTATTCCGGCCAACCTGAGAAGGAGGCCCCACCATCTACACCGGCTCTTGGGGATTCCGAGTATGCAGACTTTCCAAGTCAAAGCGTTAGCTGCAGAACTTGATTTACAATCAAAGTTTAGGCTAATTTCTTTTGTGACCCAGCCGTTCAACGAGCATCGCATCTACGGCCAGAAGTCCGCCGCGAAGAGGAAGCACGACTCAGAGAGTGGCGCGTTCAAAGAGTGGATGAACTGAGCGATCATCAAGTCCAACATCAGGGATCCTTCCTATCTTTGTCCTCACACGGCGCCTGGAACTCGTGTTAGTTTGCATACTTGGCCTTTATCTTGAGCCGAGTTGCAGGTATTTGATTTGAATCCTCAGACTTCTGATTCTCTGCCATTCGGTTTCCACGACTGTGCTCAGGCTGGTTCTCTTATTGGTATGTTTATATTTCGTGGGACCTTCTATTTTCACAGTCATGCCGCTTCCTACTAGCGCTTAGCAATTCTTGGGACACAATTCAGATATGTAGTCAACAGCAAGTGTCTGCGTGGACAGTCCACTATCTGCATACCGCGGCTGCCGGCCATGCTATTCCGGGTTGAGACTCCTGACCCCAGAAGACAAATCTGCATTCCAAAGTTAAGCAAACCAGTCTTCATGAAATTGCCAAGCCTCCTGTTTTTGATTTCGACCCAATTATTGGCCATGTACCATCTGGTACCATCACTCATCAGCCTCGGCCTATATAAGGATCTCCACGTCGTGAAAAATAAGTACAAAATTGCGTGCTGTCACTACGCTGTCAGCTCCCGTGCCAAGCATGCCAGCGTTGAGCTACCCGGCAGAAAGAAGTCAACTAAACTACGAGCCGCGCCTAGGAATAATACGGGGTAGGCCATATGCCAGGCCTAGGCCGCTGCCAAGAGTTGATAGTCCCAGCCTTGCCACTTCAAGCCGACGATCATCCCGCCCTGACTACTTTTGGTAATGACCTCACTTAACCGCCCTGCCGGGAGGGTGGCTACAACAGAAAAATCATGTTTCTTGAATGAGTTGCTGATAGTGCTGCGAATAGTAAACAAGTGCCACTGGGCCACTCGCACGCCATCCCCTCTAGCGCTCCCGAGGTCGTTACGCGTGTGCACCGTGTTGTGTATCCCGACGGAAGCAAGCAAGGCCGATTTAGCAACGAAACCTTTTTCTGCGGTCCTGGCGGTGATGCAAAGACCCTAGCTCAACCTGTGGTGTGCATCCACCGTTGTGGCCAGAACATGGCACAGGTGCAATCGTGTTGAGTATCCGGACGGAAGCAAGCAAGGCCGAGCGATTCAGCAATGCATCAGTCGACCTTTTCTACAGTACTGGCGAAGATGAAGGGCTTTAGCACACCCTGTGGTGTGCATCCTTCGTTTATGGCCAGAATGGCGACATTTACGACGATGAGAAAGAGGACAGAGGGAAGAGAAAGATGTGCTTGGTGTCCGCCATGTCCAGATTTGTGATCCGCCGTGATTAGGATAGCTTGTTACGTAAGAGGAAAACCAGCAATTTCTACTAGGTAACCACTGGGTGCTGAGTACCTAGGTAGGTAGCCGCAAGAAAAGGCAGGCTGACGTTGTGCCTACCTAGATAGACAAGACCGTAGGAACCTAAGAAAGTCGGGGAGGCGCAAAACCTGGAGACCTCGGGAGACCGCCGTGAAAGAGGGTTTCACGGGTGAACTTGTGCCAACGATATCTGACTATCAGGCAAGGGCGATGTTCTTGATATATTGTGATGGGACGGTAGAGACGGCGGGTGCCATGTAAGGTAGAGCGATTAAGACAGTCTGCACCCCATGGCGACGGACTCGAAGCCCGTATTGCTGCAGCATTTGCTCGACCTGACAAGCACATCCGTGATCGGACCCGTGGCGCAGATGGTTGGCCCTGAAGACGAGTGCATGCCTCATAGTCACTCTCACGTTGTTCCCAAAGCCCAATCGCATAGGTCCTGTGGGAGTGAAGCTGGTGGGGGGCACTTACAGTCTACTTCTAGGTCAGCTTAGTTGGCCAAGCCACCTGGGCAAGCATCGGTTCACTTGGTCGCGTAAGTGATATGGCCAAGAGTGGATGCAGAATTACAGATCCCTCATGACCTCCCCGACAGCCCTCGCAGCCACCCTCTTTCTCTGATCCTCTGGCAGACCAGCGCTCATATCCCTGACAGCTTGCAGCTTCCGCATCATCTGCTCGACCTTCTTGATATCGTCGTCGTCCAACTCGTTGCCTTCGTCTTTTCTCCCGTCGGCAGACGGCGCCTCTGTGGCTTCTTTTGACCCCTCACCCTCGGTGACACCCTCTCGCTCCATGCGCGCCTCCCATATGGCTTGTTTTAGGCCCTCAAAGTCTTCTCTGTCATATCCAAAGTCAAGGTTCTCTGGATCAAGCTCGGCGTCATCGTCGTCTGCGCTTGCCGCGGGTCTTTTTCCTTCTCCGGAAAGGTCGTCATCGTCTCCAGCGCCCAGCGTGGGTACTGACGCCCAATCATTCGACTCTAGCGCTTCGAGGACTCTAGGTATGCCAACCTTTTCTATGCAGTGAGAACAGTCATCGTTAGCGCAAGCTTGCCACGATGAGACCCAATTGATTGACATGACTCACCACCAAACTCATTTTTTGTGTCCTTCGCCACGGACGCAGCAACATGAACAAATTCCAACCCGGCATCTCCACACACTTCGTCCCATGTGTCGAGATCATCGGGGTGGTCCACCTCGCCCACGCCGATAGCCACTGTGACACCATCCCACTCCCAGCCACCAAGGCCTTGCTTGACGACCTTTCCCACTTCTGCGATCAAGTCTTTGCTCGGCGCAGATGATGACGCTGTGCCCGACGGGATGGCGAATACGACGATGAGACCCCCTAGTACCTCAAGAACCTCTTTTGCCTCTTCGGTGAGAAATGAAGCGGCCCATTCCGCAGGTGCGCCAATTAGGTCGAGCCATACCGGTACCGTCGTAGTATAGTAGGCTGTTTTTAGGCTGAGGTCGTGCGTTGTGCCTGCCAGGGAAGACGAAGATGACTCAGGCTCGGTGCCCGTCAGATCTGCGAGGGATGTTAGTGAGGGCGCGCGTACTTCACATGACTTGAAAGGTAGACAAGCTGCATATGTCGATCTTGATTGAGGGAGAGGGGGAGGGGGTCAGACTTTACCCTTGATAATCTGACGCAGAAGGTCCGTCTCACCCTCCAAGGCAACTGCCAATATCCGCCGGGGATTGGAGATCTCCTCAGGTTTGCCCATATCGTCCGTGTTTTGTGAGACTTTGGGAGGCACTATAACAGACGTGATGCTTCAAGAACCAGGTTCAAGTCGTTGAAATTGCGTTTTAGTGAGCGCCAAAGTCGTTTCTGGGAGGGATTGAAAGGCGCTGACACAGCGAGTTTAGTTGACGTGAGGTCAATAAAACGGCAAATGCTGACATAAGCCAGAGGCCCTAACCCTGAAACTGTCGACGACATTGGTTTTATTCTCACAAATACGGATATAATTGTTAATGCACTCACTCACTTACTCATTTATTGCTTCTCTCATCCCACCACAAATATTGCAAACCATGTCAACGAGCCTCCTTCGCTCGGCGACAACAAAACCAGTATGGAATTGCATAACATCAGCTCGCTCCGGCCAACGCGCGTGGAAGACACACTTTCTCCCCAAGCGGACACGCCATAAACATTCAAAATCACACCCACCACCTCCTCCTCTTCCTCACGCGCGCAAGGAAAATCCAGAACGCCCTCCCCCTTTTGCCCCCCTTGGCTCAAACGGACCAGCACGACCCATAGCCCGCTTCGTCCAAAGCACCCCCCGCTCCGCCCCCTCGCCCGCCCCGCCCAGAAACGTCTCGCCCCAACCCCAACTCCTCCCGCCTGGCATCAGGATCCCAACAGGCACTCCCCCCTTCGCCCCGCTCAGCGCAAACGGCCCAGCGCCACCCCTCGTCCGCCGCTTCCCATCCACCACGCCTCTCACCCACGGGCCCCGCCCCGTCGCCGCCGCCGCCGCCGCCGCCGCCGCCCGGCCGCCCGCCCCCGAGCTCAGAACCATCTGGCCCGAGCCCCCGCTGCGCGCGCGCCGCTTCGCCTGGCCCCACCGCGACACCGAGCCCGGCACCGGCTCCGTCTTCCGCTCCGCCTACATCCTCGGCGTCCCCGAGAGCACCACCTTCGCCGACATCACGCGCGCCATCGCCGACGCCGGGCCCTTCGGCATGGTCCTGGCCGTGCGGCTCCTGCGCACGCACGCCGCCGGCATCCCCGGCGCGCTGGTCGAGTTCGAGCGCGAGCTCGCCGTCGACGACCTCGTGCGCGCCGCGGAGGCGGGCCACTTCCGCGTCAAGTCGCAGCACGCCCCGGCCCGCCTCGTCGTCGTCGTCAAGAACACCGACTTCGGCTACGACGCCGAGCGCCGCTCCCTGTACTGCTCGCGCGTCCTGCGCGCCGTCGGCCCGCCCGACGTCCCCGGCTTCAGCGAGGCCGGGCTGCGCGCCGTGCTGGCCGCCGACCCGGACGTGCTGGACGGGTTCCGCAGGCACGGCCCGGCGAACTACTGGGGCCTCGAGAGCGAGCCCGCGCGCGAGGGGATGCTGGACGACGGCAGCGGGCGCAAGATGATGGAGTGGGCGTTCTTCTCGCACGAGTACCAGACGCGGCCGTTCCTCGTGGCGCTGCGCAGGCATTTTGGACAGAAGCTGCATTTTGACTTTGGCATTGATCCGTGTGGCCTGATTGATGTGTATGCGACCAAGCCTCGCGTCCGGGATCGCTACCTGGACGAGCAGGGGTTGGCGCTGGAAACGCGCCCTCAGGCATCATCGCAAGGGGCAGTGGCTGGGATCAGTAATAGTGTTGAGGGCGTGCGGCCGGGACGAGAATTGCCAGATAGGGCTGCCAGCATAGCGGGGCGTTTCGAAGCACTCGCCAGAAACATCGACGATGCAGAGCCGAAAGACAACGGGCCATCAGGAGTTGATACGGAGAATGGAGATGCTGAGGCCGACGGAGAGCCCCAGCAAGCACTTGGCACCGCACTCGACGCAGACATGAGTGGATCCAAACCTTAGACGATCTCGAATTTCTAAGAAGTCACCAATGACGCCCGCAGCGCAGAGCCAGGACCAAAACCCCAAAGCAATGATACAGCTGGGGTTGACAGGCAAACTGGCAGAATCATTCCGGACGCGGAACTACTAGCAGCAAGCGGCGCCGCCATGTACGACACAGACACGAGCGGATAAAGCCCTTTCACAATCGACACCCAATCAACACTTCGGCGCGAACATCTGGGCCGACCTTTTCCTCGCTCTTACTCCTTCCGCGAGGCAGACGGGTGTGGTACCTACGCGGCATTCACCAAGAACGTCGGCGCTCACTCCCCTGACGAAGTGCTAGCAGAGTAGGGTCAGCCTCTAGAAGACGCCATGCCCCCCCCCCCCCACTCAATCTTGATACTGGCCTCAAAGCTCGCGCCGGAACAAATCGCCTAGCCCGTTGATGCGATGCTTGTGCCGATCGCATTACGAAGCTGCGCTTCAAGTGGAGATAGATCCGCACGGCACCGGAGGTGGGCTGTGGCAACAGAGGTAGCAAGGTGCTCCCGCTTCACTGGCGGCCGAAAAAGGAGAAGCAAATTTCGAGATCCACCGATCTGTGTGGCTTACATCTCCTCCCTCGCTCACCAGTGAGCTTGCGGTGGCGATTCAGTAGACTGGGTACTTTGAGGGGTGCAGAGGATTTACCTGGGTGCAAAGTGATGAGATACAAACCGTAGAGTCTTACAAGCATACAGATCTACCGAGCACCTTTAGGCTCCTGATGAAGAGAAACTTGATGTTTGTCCAAGCCATCCCAATGATCTTCTATCTCACAGAGCACACATACAAATTGTACTTGTACCTTTCTTTTTATGTACGCAGCGCACCGCAATGCTAACGAGACTACGACGTGCAGCACAACTACACACACTCTCTACTCATTCGTGCCCTGTTTCCCGTTTACATTTGCCTGCGGTGCTTCCCCTCCATTTGCTGCCGCATCATCCTCCTCCTCCACGTCAACAAGCTCGTGCGTCGCCTTCCAAGCCTTCTTAGCCTGCTTCTCCAAGACGTCCCAGTCGCCGCTCATCTCGCACATACTCCGGAACTGCCCGTCCTTGTTCTTCATCAGCTCCCACGGGTGCCCAAACTCCTGCACCTCGCCCTTGTCCAGCACGAGCACCTTGTCGTAGTCGACAATCGTCTGCAGCCGGTGCGCGATCGTGATGATCGTGCTGTGCGCCAGCTCGCGGATCGTCTCCTGGATCTTGGAGTCGGTCGCGTAGTCGATCGACGCCGTTGCTTCGTCCATGAGCAGCACTGTCGGGGATTTGAGCATCGCGCGCGCGAGGCAGAGGAGCTGTCGCTGGCCTTGGGAGAGGTTGTTGCCGGACTCGGTCACGGGCGAGGACAGGTCGAGGAAGACGTTCTTGTTGGTCGCGACGGGTGCCGTCTGGCTGCTGGAGGCGATGCTCTCGGCGGCAATTGAGGCAGGGGCAAGGATAGAGCCCGGACGACTGGCTACTGGGGTTGTCTCGTTGGGTCCAATCAGCTGGACACGGCGCAGAGCGGCAAAGATCTCGTCGTCGGTGTATGTGCTGAAGGGGTCCAAGTTGGTCCTGATGGTTCCCATAAAAAGTGTTGGGTCCTGGGGGACGATAGTGATGGCCTCGCGCAAATCGCGCAGGCCAATTTGACCAATGTCGATGTCGTCAATCAGAATTTTTCCCTCTTCTGCCTCGAGGGCACGGAACAGCGCAAGAGCCAAGGACGACTTCCCAGCTCCAGTCCGACCGACGATACCAACCTTCTCCCTAGCTCCGATCTTGAATGTCAGGTTCTTCAACACAGGATCCAGATCCGCTCGGTAGCGGGTGGTGTAGTTGATGAACTCCACGGAGCCCTTGGCAGGCCAGTTCTGCGGTGGGCGGTTCTCCTCCACAATGGCCGCGGCCTCCTGCTCAACATCCAGATACTCCTTGATACGCTCGACTGAGTTCATGTTTTGCTCATTTGTGGCATACAGACGCACAAGCCACAGCATGTTGTCCGCGAAACCGATGGCATAGGAGAGTGAGATACCAGCAGAACCAGGGTCGATCTTGCCTAGACTCAGAATGACAAACACACCGGCAAAGAACGAAACCAGGTCTCCCAGTACGTCTGTTCTGAACGCAAGCCATCTGTTAGCAGCCCACAGGTAGATGAATGGTCGTAATTGGGCGTTGATTTTGGCCAGATTCTCCCGGACGAAGCGGCGCTCGTCACCATAAGCCCGAATCGTGGTCACACCGCTCAAGGTCTCTCCGAATTGCTGGAACAGCGGACTACGCTGGACAGATTCGAGTCGCTTGAGATCGCGGGAGGAGGCGAGGTAGAATTTTCCGAGGAAGAAGTAAGCGGCGGTGATAAAGAAGCCAGCCACGAGGAACCCAGGAGTGATACTGGCGATGAGGACCACAGTCACGAGAATACCCAAGGCGCAAGCCATGACTCCAATGGCGACAGGTGCTACCTCCTGGTCGACACCCTCCAAATCTTTGCTGAAGCGATTCATGATCTGGCCGAGGGGTGTCACGTCGAAGAACTTGAATTTGGCCTTGGTCACAGCAGTCATCAAACGATTGTGAAGCCTCCATGATGCCGTCAAAGAACCAAGGAAGATCCACAAATCCCTGGCGAGCGCTGCAGCCGCGCCTGTCAACCCAATAATCGCGAGGACGGTCAAATAGTACACAACGTTGACCTCTTGCGTGTCAGCAACAGTGAAGTCCGTTCCGTTACCGCTGCTCTGAAGCCACGATTGGGGTTTGACATAAGTGGCGATGTTGGCGAGATAGGTGGGCGAGAACGTGGCGGATTGGTAGCTTTGTGAGCTTGTGCTGAACTGAATCTTGGACACATCCTCGATAGCGTACTGGTTGGCCCACTCTTTAATCCACAGGTTGGAAGCAACACCAGTAATTTGCTGCAAAGCAAAGACCAAACAGGCCACAATCCAGAACCAGTAGCTACCCATCGCGGAGAGGTACAACTTCATGACAGGCCATTTGACTGCACCGACGGCCTTAGTCTCCTCCATGGCATCCTTCTTGTCCTTTTTGCCGCCGAGATGAGGTTTGGAAAGATGGTCGCCATCTTTGGCAGCGTCAACGAGCGTCTCTCCACTTTCACCGACACTAGACGGTACACGAGAGGGTATTCTGGAGATGGACGTTGAAGCAGTCCCAGCCTTGGCTTTTTGAACCTCGTCTCCCAGCTTGCCAGAGTCGATGACATCGCCCGCTTCACCCTGGAGGGAAATTCGACCATTATCCATGATGATTACATAGTGTGAGAAAGGCACGGTCAATGGTATGTTGTGAGTGACCAGCAGGCAAGTTCGTCCACGCATCAAGGGCCCTTTAATGCAGTTGCTGAATATCCACTGGGCGGTATGCGAGTCGACAGCACTCAGGCAGTCGTCGAGGAGCAGGTGCTTCGAGTTCGAATAGACAGCACGGGCCAGTGAGATACGTTGCTTCTGTCCACCGGATAATGTAATGCCCTTCTCTCCCACCAAGGTCTCGTCGCCGTTGTCCAAAATTTGGAGATCACGCTCCAGCGCACAGGCAACGATGACTTCACGATACCGCGCCTCGTCCATGGGTGCCGAGAAGATGATGTTCTCCTTGATGTTGGCGTTGACAAGCCAGGCACTCTGAGCGACATAAGCGCATGTCTCGGCAAGACCAGTCTCCGGATCGGCTGGGACATCTTCTCGGCTGCGGCCACCGGGAAGATAGACCCTGCCGGCCATCAAAGACATCTCACCAAGCAGAGCCATGAGCAGAGACGTCTTTCCAGAACCAGTCGGGCCGGTGATGACATTGAGCTTGCCGATCTTAAAGTCGATGTTCAGGTCAAGCAGACGGAAGGCCATGGATCCATCCTCGGCCACTGCCTCTTTGCTGCCCCAGATGAAAGTTGCGTCTCTGAATCCAATGATCCTCTTGCCGGTCTCGTCCACATTGTCCTCACCAAGTTGCTCAAATTTGGTGGTCTCCTCCTCGTTCAAGAACTCCTCGACACGATCAACAGACACACTGGCCTCTTGCACGTGGGCGATCATGTCACCAATCTGGTCGAGAGGGAATCGAAGCAGCATGAAGAGTGAAATAGCCGTGAAAGCGACCGATGGGTAGAGAGGCTTCTTTTCGATCAACGTGTACGAGAGGAACGAGAAGAACGTGATCAGAATCGGCACCGTGTTCCATACTGCGACAGCAGCTGCCCAGACCATGTAACGTGCGCGCAGAGCCTTCAGCTCTACCTTGCGCTTCTCGTCGACAATCTCCGAGAAGCGGTATTCCCAAGCGAAGTACTTGATAATCCGGATGTTCTGCAGAATCTCGTTGGTGGTGTGGATGCGCTTGTCGGTAGCGGCCATGATTGTCTTTTGGGTGCTGTTGAACGCTTTGCCGAAGTAGATGTTGATTGGAAGCAACAGCGCCATGACAATGAATCCTGGAATCGCACTGAGACCCATGACTTGGTAGAGGAGGAAGACGGAGACAATGAGCTGGGTGGGCGCGTGCGCAACAAGAAAGTGGAGGTACGCGGTAACTTCCGACACCTTGAAGCTGTCGACAGACATCAAGTTGATGATGGTGCCAAGGTTGGCCTGTTCATCCGCAGCAAGGTCCTTCTTGGGAGCAGAATCGTCTGCAGCCGCAGCACTACCATTCTGCAATTTCTTGTCCTGTTTGCCGAGCCCGATCTTTGCTTTCAGCTTGGCCACCCAGCCCTTTGGCGCGGAGGCGTCGTCCTTCTTCTCCTTGCCCAGCACCGAATCGTTGCCCGCGGCAGCCTTGCGTCGCAAAGCTTTTGCGTAGATGTCGCCAATCAGAATCGCTCGGACGTTGATGCAGATCTTGCGGCCGATCCAAAGGGCTCTGTTGTCTGCTACCGACCTCACCATGTCCGTCAATGGCAGCAGAATCACATACAGCCACAGGACATTAATAGGAGCGATATTAGGTTGCTCGACGTATTCCAGGATGGCCTTAAGTAGCATAGTCGGCAAGAAGGTGAAGATCCCCGACAGGATGGCCCACCAGACCTGGGCAAGCAGCATTCCCTTGAAGTAAGCGAGCAGGTGATATGATAGTGCCATGGTCTTCTTGACTTGACGGTAGTGGGCCAGAACCGCACCGGCTTTGTCCCTGGGCATGAGGTTCCACACATCGTTGGCTTCCGTGGTTTTCTTGTAGCCCTGCCAAGTAATGGAGTCGACCCAGGAGAAGGTGTAGTTCGAGAAGATGGAGGCCAGAGGCTCGCGCGAAGGCTGGATTCCATCTTCCCACTCCAAAAGGACTGTCTTGTTCCCCTTCCTAGTGGTGATGGCCATGACAAACAGCAGGGTCGTCAGGGAGAACTCGATAATAATCAAGATCTGCGTCAGCTTCGACGACGGCCGGACGATGACGGAGCGGAAGACAATAACATTGAACAGCCATTGCAGAGAGTAGATGGCGGCGGTATGGTTCCAAATATGCGGTACGCGCCACTGAGTATTACCAAGGAACAGGCGCAGACTGGCGAGGAACAGTACGTAAGTCCAAGTGGCAATGCCAATGACAGAGGGCAGTGAGGCCTTGCCGCCAAAGGCGCCTGTCACCAGCGCAGTGACATTGACGGCAACCAGTCCGATGATAGCCAGCTCTTCAATCACAACCGACAGTGTCTGGGCGGGGGGCGCATCGGCTTGGACGATGGAGCCCTTTGTGGTGGTCTTGGCCAGTGCAAGGCGTCCTCCGTTGATCTCGAGCGTGTCATCGTCGGAAGCGTCTGTCATGTCGTTGTCTGGCTCGGTGGGCACGGCAGTATGTGAATGAAGTAGCGCATCGCCATTGCCATTACTGTACAGGGTGCTGTATCCTTTTGATTTGCTTGATCTTGACCGGACGGCGCGTACGACAGTGTGCAGGAACAGATGGAGGAAGGAGATCGAGATCACGATAGCAGGAAGGAGGACTTTCAGGTAGCTGTAGGACCGGGGAACACAACGTCAGCTAGGTAGATTCAGAGACATGGGTTTGGACCGTAATAAATTGGAGTGCAGGGAGTGGGATGTTGCGCATAGGGCTGAGCATGTTGCACTGACTCTGTCTGGAAGCACACGGTGAAATCGTCGACGCGCCAGATGGGCCAGGAGCAGGTCGCGAAGCCGGTCATGGTGGTGATGGCGTGCGGCTGCCGCGGCACGGAGAACGAGAGTGAAGGCGTCGACGGCGACAGTAGCGCGGAGTCGCGGGCGTGATTGAGAAGGTGGCGGACGTGTTGATCACAACATTTGGCGCAAGAACCACAATCGGCCTGTTCTTTGGGTATGGAGAGAAGTGAATGGAGTAGGAAATGAAACCTTGGCCCTCTGGGTATTAACAATAATAACAGCAGATCTTCTCTTCAACAAGGACACCGACGAGGCCAAGTAAAGACACCGTACCAGTGGAGATTCCGGCACGCTTCCGGCTGCGTCTAGAAGTTGTGAAGAAGCCGGGCCCGCATCACTGACCTGCAGGAGCGTTATCGGTGGGGCGGTTCGCCAATTTTGCGGCGGGCTAGCCGCTTTGGATCACCAAGCCGGGGTAGCTTGTCCTATCTTTCCCAACGAGCATGACACTTTGATTTCCACCCTGCTTCATCAACGGTCCCAATGCCTCGGGTTTTGAAGTCGCATCAATCATGGTACAAACTCATGACCACAAATTCTACTCTGCAATTCTCGCCAATTGAGAGGCAGCGCTACAGTATTTATGGCTAATATCGCCTTGTTCCTGATGCCCACAGTGGTGACGGAACTCTACATCATCCCACTTTACTATCATCCACCGGCATTTTAAATTGGATTTCTCCATAGATGATGTCAGCTACTGCCCTGTACCCGGGTAAAGCACTTCATCAAGAGTCGAAGCCATCACACCATCTACAGCACACAGTTTCCAGGCAACCACATGCTACAACGGTCCTTCTCCTGTTGTGTGACTCCTGCCGATTCCACCGCCCGGCGAGCTGCAATGGGCTAGATCACCTGCAGCAATGTAACATGAAGCTTCTTACAAGGCAGCCCTGGTGCGCCATCATCGTCAACCTGCCACCCAGGAATAAGTGCTATTTGAGGCTCCGTGATCGTGCGGCGTAGGGAATGGAAATGTTGAGATCCGAATCGTGTACAATGTCACTGGGCGTGTGCAGGCTTGGTGGAAGAGGTACAGTATGAGAGGGACCAACTCCTCCGCCGTTGCATCGAAGAATTCCACAGACAAAAAGGAAGAAAGCCACACGCGCGCGGGGCACATTGGGACACACCACATGCACGCACCCTTAGTCTGCATCTGTACCTCCATTTCGCCCGGGGTCGCATAATGGCAACCTTAAAACCCGTCCTACGCGTCGCTGGCCTGAGTCACTTACTCCTCCTTCCATCCCGCCATTTCGAGCCCCTAGGCAGCCTCTCGCAGCTTAAGATTGCACAAAACTTTCTGTCCGAAAGCCGGGAGACGGTATCGCTGTGCATCCCACAGCTGTCATACCTATCACATGCATCTTTCTAAGCAATAAGTTCTCGCCCGAACAAGGACATCGGCGATGCAGTGACATCCGTGCCGCGAAGAACTCTCCCGCGTGAACGGTTTGGCTTCATTAGCGTCATGAGAGTAAAACAAGCGGTGTGCTGATGATTATTCTGCCTCCACAAGGTGTGTCCGCGAGACTGGGTCCTCCTTGCGCAATCGGTACGTCCCCAAAGTCAGCAACACGGCCCGAGTGGACCTCGGGAGGGGACTGAGAGCTCTCGCCGAGAGGACAGTATCGATGCGAGGCTCTGAGTCAACTAGAATGCCAGCAGGGCGCTGTGTACGGAGTACGGGTACAGTATTGACTGTCTGTGTCGCGTGCGCCTGGGCAAGTCGCCCTCCTTGCCGCGATAGCCACATTCCCGTTGCTGTATTCCCGCATTACCACTCAATCTTATCTCATTCGCAGACGTTGTCTGTCAGCTTTTGGCTTGGAGCCAAGTGAATCTGAAGTGCAGATAGAATTTCCTAGCGTGCAATGACAATGAGGGTCAATGTCAATAGCAGATCAAGGGCCCACCGTTGGCATACTATGGCCAAGAAAGAGGGAACCTCGGTAAATGATAGAAATGATGGTCTAAAGGTCTTTGTTGACTGCTGTGAAACTGGACCATGAAGCCACAAGGGTGCCCAAATCACAACTCCCAAGGGCTTCATTCGAAATGTTACCATAAGCTTTTGCTGCATGTGAAAGAAGTACAGAGTACAGAGTATATCCGATAGGGAGTGCAGGCTGTGCAGCTGGTGCAGTTGTGCTGCGCATACCGAATGCCCTGGGGAAATTCGCCCTCGGTCCTAAGCGGCCTTAGACTCTACCTCACGCGGCTCAGCCCCCTTCATACGATGTTTGGTGACTGCGAAGCGGAGGTGGGTCTGACCAGTTTGAGTCAAGGCTTAAATCCACTTAAGACCGACGGCGAATTGACCCAGGGGAGTTGATATGTAACCAGAAGCATTCGTTGTTCACTAGCCTCACAAAATTGCTATGAAGGCCAACTTGCAAAGTACAAACCCATGTTCTAAATAGTGCATTGTATTGACTCTGTACTGTACGGTGGAAAATGGTGATCTGAAAAATATATAGTAGCCTCTTGTGCATGGATGGCATTCCGCACGGCCTAGTTGTCTAAATTTATCTCAGCACTGCCAGACCCATTGTCTCGATGGCTGAGAACAATAAGACAGCAGCCTTGTGTTGGTCCAAGATATGGAATACACATGTGAGAGTTGAATACCAAAGGCGAGCCAATGGATTACCATGGCCACTCCACGGCTGAGGCAAAACTGAGCCTTGGAAGGTGGTAGAGATGCTGATCTGACCAGTCTGCACAAATGAACCGCAAAAATACATTAGGTTGGTGTCTAGATGACAAGGCCCAGAAATTGGAATCATGGACAGCCTCCAAATGGGCATACAAGAATGGGCATCGAAATGCTATGGGAGATTTGAACCGGGCCCCCCATTAATGACGTGATGGTTTAAGGGTAAAATCCATGCCTGGGCTCCGTGTTCGAGTCGCGGTTGTGCTCACTCAGTTATATTTATGTTTATATCAAAACATTCTGAAGCCGCAGTAGTTTAAGGGTAAAATCCGGGCTTCCCATGCCCGGGCTCTGGGTTCGAGTCTCCAGCTGCGGCAGAAAGTTTTGGTTTTGTTCCTCCCTTAATGGTATTCTGGCTATTATTGTCTTTTTGCTGTCCGATGTTCCCACCACAACAGACACCTCACTTTCAATAATGTACCAGAGGATTGCCTCAGCAGGAAGATCATTGCACTACAATATTCATTCTCTGCAGTGGTCTAGTCATGTTGCTGCAGTGCTTTTTGTTATTTGAGGACAAGGCCACTGCTCAGGGGACAGCTTTCTTAACCAGAATGTGGGAAGTTGAGCTGCTCGAGATACTAGGATATATAACATTTCTAGGAGACTTGAGTGGCACTGGCCTCATGGGCATCAGCTCGACAGCCAGGGTGAAGAAAACTAGACAATGTATCAACTTCAGTCTCGTCTAAGTGAGGACAGAACACAAGTCGGGAATCCTTCCCGTGATTGAACGCCTGAAAAGAAAGGCAAGAACTTATTTCGCAGCTTGAGCGTTGTTGGAAATTTGGAGTCTCAAAATGGATTAGCGCGTAACCGCCTCCTTCCCATTTCTCCTGCCGTCACTTGTTGCTGCTCAGAAGCTTGGCCTCTTCTCTACCAACGGCGCCAAAAAGTACCTCAGAATTGCAAAAATGCGATTCCATTTCCATCAAAGTGTCTTCAGTTAGTCAATTTTCTTTCTGTCTTCCGAGACCCAGAGTCCTGGGCTCTGCTGAAGCTGATACATTCGACGTCCTCAGAACTTTGCGGAAACTCTGAGCGCCTAGCACCTTCTGGTGCCTAAGTAGTCATCAAGCTTACTCGCAAGACTCGAGCACCTACTTCACTCCCCTTCTCAGCTCCTTCTGTAAGATACTTCATGTCATTTCGCTCGCGATTGCACAATTCATGGGCGACCTACTGATCATGAACATAAAAGATACAGCTTAGCCACCTCCCAAATCCCGCCCTCGATCCACCACCATGGCTTCCGGAAAGATCAACCTGCCATCGCTGCTCGCCCCCATCCTGCACAACAAGAGCGCGGCTGGATACAAGACCCTCGTCGCCCAGTGGCCCGCCGGCTTCTCTGCGGAAAACCCCGGCCAGTACGGCCTGATTCGACGATGACTGCAAAGAGCGACTGTGGCCCCTCTTACAGAAGTGCAAAGGCCTCCACACGCCTAGCGTCTCCGTAAACGCGGGTGCTGCTCTTCCAGACCGACAGCGTGCTGTGCTCAGGGTCCGAGGCGGCCGCTGACGACTACTTTGAGTGGGACTACGTGGTCGCAGTTGCATTCGCTTCCGCTTGAGGGTCTTTGGGCGGCCTACTGACCACCAGGGTACTGCCAGGGTACAGCCTACCAAAATAGGCAATCCCTAGGTGTCCCCAAGCTCTCGACCAGTCACCACGGCATTAATGATCAATTGGGTAACCTGGCAGTGCATCCTCTCATGTACGCTTTCTCATATAGATGAAATCATTTGATAGGCAGCCATCCGTGGTGCAGTCTGATTCACTTTCGAGTTGATACTTGCTAGGCAGCCAACCACTCTGTCACTTGAGAATAGAGCGGAGATTACATGCCGACAACATCCACTGGCATCTTGCCACCGGAAACTAACGCATCCTTCCCGGTACCGGTGATGCAAACACGCTCTGGTGCTTATTATCGTATCAAATCAAGACCGTTATTGCCGCTATTAGGTGCTGTGGATGCCCACCCGGGCTGATGTGGGCAGACGAGCCAAATACGAGCAGGCAGCAAAGGCTGGATATCCACTTTCACCCGCATCAGTGCATCAAATTCTTTCACACAATTAAGAAATCAGGTATCATAAAGGAATCGGCGAGGGCATCTGGACTTTATAAATACAGTGTGCATCCTGTCCATTTCGAAAGAACTGCCACCAAACCAGTCTCTCAGTTCGAAAGCTGTAGGGCCCCGAAAGCTGTGCTCAAGACGTACCCACCTCCCCAAGCATGCACTTTTCCAGCCTCGTCACCTTGGCTTTGCCTTTAGGCATAATGGCACAGGTAAGTCTGGGCTTTTTCACGGAAACCTTCTTTGGTCCTTGTCGTTCGATCCTGTATTTCAAGTTTGCTCATCCTCTGACGCTGGGACAGTCAAACACAACTTCATCTTCGCCCACGCCCACTTCAACCACCACCACTACCTCTGCGGCCGCATCGGCTACAGCTCTGGACTACGAGGTCATCTGCGAGTCCGGGAACTCAGGCTATGCGGACAAATGCCCGCAGTGTCTGTCCCTGTGCGAAGACGAGACGACAGAAGAGATCGCCGCACAGTGCTATTACAGCGTCTTCACCGAGGTCAACTATCTCGAGTCGGTGTGTGAGGCGCACGGTGGGTATAATTGCGAGGGAGCTTCTGTTGATGAGGTCTGTGGCACCTCGTAGGTAGTCACTTATGCCTATTGTTACGTCCTGGGGAAGTGGTACACCTGGAATCCTTCCCGAGTAACTTTCCGACGGGGGTCAAGGAGACACTTGAAACGAGTCCGGAATGAATTGAAGAGTAGCACTTGAGACAGGAAGATTATTCCATAGCATGTGCCCAGTTGTGCTGGCGCTGGCGGGCTATAAATCTGATTCAGGTGACCTCGGAAATCAGTATACTGAGGTCGATAGGACGGTGCTATGCGAGCTTCAAACATCGACTTGCACCAATCTCAACCGTCAGGTCAGTACAAAGTCAATGCAAAAATATGGGCTGCACGTGTGAGCCATCCTCATGGCTGCCCATGGACTGACGGGAACGAGGATTTGAACTTAACTTCCTCCACAGAATCTCGCACGCGTCAAGACGTGCTTCATAAAAAATAAGTCCTCAATTAAAACGCACTGATGCAACCTAGATCAACAGACAAAAAACAACCACGACAATCACGAAAATCGCAAGGAGAAACAGCCACGGGTGGTCCGCGTTGAACTCAATCAAACGACTCCAGGCCCTCTTGAACCACGCCTTCAGCCCCCGCTGCCGCGGCAACACCTCGCCGTCCTCCTTCTTCAAGCCCTCCGTCATGCCGACCCACTGATCATCGTCGCCTCTGTACAGCACAACCCCACGCGAGGACTCGCTGTCCTCCTCACAATAGAGGACGTCGCTGTCCGCGTCGCCGGAGACGTCGTCGTCACTCCGCAGGAACTTCCGCGTCGCCATCAGCCGCCGCCGCAGCACATCGCGATAGCGCGTGCGCTGCGCCTGCGACGACGGCTGCTTCAAGTCGCGAGCCGGCTCGACGATGGCCTCGGGCAGGGGGCTGTAGCCCGGGAGCTCGACAGGCGGCGGTCCGGCGGGCGGGTGAGCGTACGCCGGGGGCTCGAGGCTCTCGTAGTCTGGTGGAGTGGGGGGCCGTTGCTGCTGCTGCTGTTCGTCGACGACGACGGGCGCGGCCACCGGCGGCTGCTCTTGGACGACGGGCGGTTCCGACTCCTCTGACGACGGCGTGTTGGGCTCTGTCAGGATCTCGGTTGTTGCTGGCTCGGGCGAGGCGGTCCGTGGCGGAGTGATGGTCATGTACCCGGCGCGGATCTTGCGCAGCACCGCGTTCCCCTTTGCGTCGGAGCGAGCGTCCGGGAGCTGGTGTGGCCGAGGGCCTTGGTGGTGCCAGAAGATGGGGGCGGTGAACGTCATTTTGGCTGTCTTTTCGTTGAGAGAGAGAGCTGAGTCTAGACGATGGAGACAGTGATGATCTGTTGCTGAGTTCTAGCCTTGATGACAAGAAAGTCGGATGGCTTTTGAAGGGGAGTGGGCAAGGTCGCTCGATCTTTGCAATCTGCCTGACTGACTCAGAGAGCAGTCCGAGATGCAAGATGCGGTCAGCACACAGCAGGCATGAAGCAGACAGAGTCAAGAAAAACGAGGCGAACAATCTGCGCAGCATGAGATGAGATCGCAAAAGAAAACGAGACCCACGCTCTTTAAAGCATGCGCTCTCGTCCAATTCCTCCCACCTGGTCGGCGTGCCTCATCCCGGACCATAAAATCCAATATTTAATGCAGTTTTTGGCTTTTACCACTTATTTATTGCATGATTCCAACGGATCGCGATCTGAGAATCTCATCTTCGATTCTGTGATGTGTTCGGAGCTAGCGCGTCATGCCGTCAAAGTGCCTGACTGGGCTCCGGGGCCTCTCCTAGTTCAATGTCTTGCAGCCCAGCATGGATTTCCATCGTGGCATTATGTTTCAGGCTTGGGCCTCGGTCGGGCTGACATGACTATTCTTTTGGGCCAGAAACAAAAAACCGGTACTAGGGCGTCAGGATCTGATTCTTGTCAAGCATCGAGTAATAGCCTCCTATGCGGCTGCTATGCCTGCCTTCACCTTCCAAGGTTGCGAACATGAAAGGGCGACGCATTAAAAGACCTCGGGGAGAATGTATTACCTAAAACATCTTAATCCATTCATGCTTCATCATGATCCAGGTCTCTAGCTCGGTTCGTCCCGGGCTGCCCGTGGTCTTCATCGATGCAGCTGGTGGCTGCTGCGAGCATCATCGTGGGAACATCGAGGTTCTACAGGCTCTAGAGCTGATCTTGATGACCTCACATTGTAAAATTATATGGAATCTTGGATCCTTGCGTCCGAGCTCTGAGACTGTACAGCGACTATACCCAGGGAAGTGACAGACAATGACCATTCAGCCCTGGAATCTGTGGGCAGGGAATCACAGCCTTGGATTATGCTCCGGGACATGTTGATTGTGTAGGCCGGACATAATTAGTAGCCTGTATGAATGCCTTTAGATATTCGATGTTGGGTATTCGGCTTTTTAGTCCCAGGATGTTGGTATTCGATGCGGGTAATCGCTTTTGTGTATTTGGTTTCAGGTCTTCTTCCATTTTGAGTCTTCGATTCTATCCGCGCGCCCAACAAGCCCCTCCACTCATCACAAGAAGCATACGAGGCCCGCCTCATGGACATACTTCCCCGGCTTTCCTTGAACGGCACCCTTGCCTACATACAAAAGCAGACGGGAAATGCCTCGTCTAAAATCGTCCAGGCGAGCTCCGACGGCTCAGGCGTCACGACGGTACGTCTCGGACCAAGCCTTCGACTCCTCGACGCTTCTGACCGATCTACTCGGCTGATTCAAGCCCCCGTGGAGGCCAGACTGCGAGTGTCTTGCTCTCGGTGTGGCAATTGGGTCCTTCGAGCACTTGTAAGCTTTTGAGCCGGGTTGCTTCAGTGGCTGTACCGCACCACTGCTAATGGCTCCACGTTCTGGGAGCTCGTCGGCGACGGGTGGCAGAAAACCTGTCTGCCGAGTTACTCACCTGACCGCATCGCGAATGTGTCCCGTGCGAGGAACGCGGAGGCGGATACGCTGTGTCTGAAGATTTATAGTCTGCCCACCACGGGCGCCATCTTCAACCTCACTGAACAGTGGGACAGGACGCCAGGCTGGAGCCCTGATGTCGCCAAGATCGTACTTGCTCGCAACACTAAATGGACCTATGATTATGGCAATCATTGGTGCGAGGATCGCTACGACGCCACAATGGAACGGAGGTCACTCCCTTGAACACGAGCGGCGCCAACGATGTGCATGATGTGTTGACTGCCGACAACAGGATCGCGTATGATAGCGCCCAGTATGGGTTCCGGGACGAGTGTGCTATTTGTGCCGATAGTTCCAATCAATCTGGCCAGATCACTAATTATCATTGATAAGTATGGCAGCAGCAAGCAGATGCTTACGGATATTTAGTAGCTTGTGGTCAAGACTCGATGCCGTTGATCGTGCCGACCGAGTGTCTGTTACAGCCGGGTGATCCTATCTAGGTATCTTGCATGTCAATAAATATCAGAAGGGGAAACTCGATTGGAGCGTGACTTGCCTTGTACATATCAACACCGATATCATGATCATGATTGACTTCTTGCTTACCAAGAGAGACACCAGCCCAACCGCACCTCCGCCGCATTTCTATGGCACTCGCTGCATAAATTGTCAATTATCAACAGGAATCACCGGGAAGAAGGAGAAAGTTGCTCCTTCCGCAGATGGTAATGCAGACGACTTCCAAAGTTGTTGATGGCGCTGGCTGAGGGTCGCTGTTGCCTCTGTCTTTTGGCATTAACAGACCCTCCGGCGAGTGGGTGGTGTCGTTGGGCTGGTTCTCTCTCTCTTTAACGCCCACTATTGAGAAAACATTAGCCCATCGTGTCCATTCGTTCACGTCTCAGCTCACCGAAGCTCTACCAATATCAAGGCTCATCACGAATTTCCAAGTCATCGCGAATCATCCATTCTCTACTTCTTCCCATCCCGGAATCCCACCATCGCATCTTCCAGCATCCAGCTCCAGCCCCAACTTCACTCCACGCCAAAGCACGATGCATCAACACGGGATGACAGGAGAGCGGAAGACTCAGAATCCCTCCCCCACTCGCCGACAAATGCGGTCTCTCCCGCAAAGGCCAACGCGCCCAAGCCGCGGCGGGAAAGATCCCAGGCCTGGGTTCTGCATGCAGCGTCCCCCCCCCCCCCCCACCCCGGCCCTCTTCCGCCATCAAGTGAGGCAACCTGCTGATCGATAGTTCCATAACCCCCCTAGCTCCTCATTTAGGCATAAACAAGCGCTTCAAGAACCCCCATCATGGCCCAAGGGAGTACGGCCAAGAACGAGCACAGAAGAAGCAGCGGCAGCAGCAGCAGGAGGCAAAGACGGAGGAGAAGAAGAGGACCACGACGACAACGTGCGCGGTGCTCAAACAAGACCAGACCGGGTGCAAGTTGTCGAAGCCGACCCGCTCGTGCCCTGGGCTCAACAAGTTCGAGATGCTCGCTACCATGCCCGACGTAATGAACGTCGATTCCGACCAGGAGAGTGTTGATTGGGTACACGGAAAGAACAAGAAGGCCGAGGGCGAGGAGCGCAAGAAGGAGGCCCAGAAGAAGAAGAAGAAGAGGAAGTGGGAGGGAAGTGTGACAGGGGAGGGATGTGATGCCGCTTGAAACCGCCGTCGTCGTGGTGGAAAGATCATGCTTTTGCGAGGTAGTCTTCGGGGGAGTCAACAGCGTTGTCGAGTATGTTATACTTGAATGTCTTTGGAGTTGTGGTAGTAAGAATGGGT
Source organism: Ophiognomonia clavigignenti-juglandacearum (assembly GCA_003671545.1). Taxonomy (NCBI): domain Eukaryota; kingdom Fungi; phylum Ascomycota; class Sordariomycetes; order Diaporthales; family Gnomoniaceae; genus Ophiognomonia; species Ophiognomonia clavigignenti-juglandacearum. The sequence goes on along the minus strand of PYFS01002040.1, from coordinate 366 downwards.
GTAGCACTAGACACAGCGTCAGTAATTCAGCAAGTCTCTTTTAGGGAAGCGCGCACAAATCTCAATGTCCAAGTATAAGGTTGGTACTGCATCTCTCTTACCGCCCTTGGCCAGTCACACCACACTCATCAGCACACACGCCACCTTTGCTGGGCACGGATTCTCATTTCCTGTACCGTCGATACTCTAGAGCTGCGTTCCACAAGCATCGCACCATGTTTTCACACAACGCCGGACAGTTCCCCCCCCCCCCCCCCCCCCCCCCCCCCCCCCCCCCCCCCCCCCCCCCCCCCCCCCCCCCCTCTTTCTTTTTTTTTTCCTCTCCCTCATTCTATACCATAATTACAACCCCCCCTTTTCCCTCCC
>PYFS01002039.1:0-92373 GCA_003671545.1 Ophiognomonia clavigignenti-juglandacearum | reverse complement strand
CCCCCTTTCCCCACCCCCCCCTCTTCCCGTCTGTGGCTTGCCTTCTCCCCCCCCCCCCCCCCAAAGCCCCCACGTGCCAGCGTGGCTCCCATACCGCTTGGGTAGCTCATTAACAACGTGCATCTTTTGCTGGCTCGACGCTAATGTCAGTGTTGATACTCCGGGAGTGTCGATGTGATCATGTGTGCGGATACCTAGGTACGTACCAGTCCCAAGTATTTGCAAGCATGACACTAGACCGGACCAAGTCTCATCCAGTGATTCGTCTCTCATCCAGGGGTAGCATGAGGTGCGAATCGCTCTGCTCTTCTCCAGGACCCCTTTTGCCAATGATACCATTGCACTTCAGGCAGTCCAAGCAGCTTCGGTCCATGCTGGACCGATTTTTGAAGCGGAATTAATGCCTTGCACATGATGGGATAGGACTCAATCAATCCATGTCCATCGCTACGTCTTCATTAGCGCCGTTGACTGCTCCACGGCGCCTAGCAGCCGCCCCGGCCTCTTTCCATATCAGCCCAAGCTTTCATCCATTGTTACACAGTGTCTGTACTGTGTACGCAGTGGGTATCAATCGGAATCTCAATCCAATGCCAACGCCCACCCAATTCAACTTTCCATCAACTCAAAAGAGCAAGCCCCAAACTGATGAGCCAGGCTAGCTGACCTCCAGCTTCCTGCACTGTGACAAATATAACCCATGCTGTCAAGTTACTTTTAGGTAGGTCCGGAGTGCTGAGTGCTGACCTACCTACCTAGGTAGTAGGAGGTAATAAGTGGTCTAGTGCGCCAAAGCCAAAGCCACACCCCTCCCCCACCCCTGCGCCAAACCCCTTCGTCCAGCGCGATTGGAAGACGAGCCTCAACGTCTCATTTTGTTTATGCCTAGAGCAAGATCAGAAATCGACAATACCGCTCCAGATATATGGCAAAATGGATACCAAGTCGGAGATTACCACCACCTCATCCACTGCCCCATCGTGGCCGTCCTTTGCCCGTGCGCTGAGTGCTATGCGAATACGCTTGTTATTGGTGCTCCGTACGAAGTAGTAAAGGTATAGATATTGGCCATGTTTCGGAAATGAGCTGCGCAACTAAAGGCTCGGATCAACTCTGCTCACGGGCTTCGCGGGCCTCATCTCCGTCCTCATCTCAGTCGACCTGCACGAGATGCAACCTGAAGAGTCCCAACAGCAAGTTCCCAATCCCTTTCTTCACTACCGAGTTCGTCCCAACAGTGCACGAGAAGAGCAGCAATGGTATATCCATCAACAAAGTCATCATGGCCCATCATCCAGTCCCCCTAAGTCTCCCAGCTTGTATCCAGCCGCTCAGAGACCCAGCATAACCGAATGCAACAGATGTCCACTGCTCGCTATGCTCCATCCGTGACTTCGAATCAGTCCCTTTTCCCTTTGTCTTTCTTTCCACTTCCCAAAGTCGAACCCCGTCCCTTCCCTTCTACCATACTTGGTGGAACGAATCTTCCAGACTGCCTCGCAACAGCCATGTGTAAGAGCCAGCAATAAAACTTAGTAGATCAAGCAACCAACCAACCGAAAAAACAGACCAAAAAAGTGTCTGGAAACGTCAAGGCCCCATCTGGAGGTGGCGCTTAGTGGTATCTCGAGGGTTATTGTCTGCCAACGCCGCGTATGTGTTTGTATGCTTGTGCCGTAAATTTCAACCCCCCTCTTGATGCGTACGTATGCTTCGCTTATGTGTATTTTTTGTAATGTGTCGCTCGTCATGTTCCATCAGCAAGTGCTCTGCAGATGGTCGAGTCCCGAATCCCTGTACCTTCCTGAATATGCCGGTGTGCTTATATCCGCTCAGAAGGCAAGTCGCATTTCGTATGCGCCTTGCTGTAACAATACATCATCGTCATCCTCGCCTGGTGCGTCATCCAGGGACATCTCCCACTCGCGCTTGACTGGCTGCTTCAGCTCAACAAGATCAAGTGTCATGTCTTGGCCCTCGGCCAGTTCTCGGATCACATCATCGTCTAGCTCGACTTCTAGGCCATTCGGTAGACAATGGACGACCCGAGAGACTCGGTTGACGTCAAAATTCCACTTGGACGCAATGCGCGCAACGAACTCGCTCAGCGTTCGTTGCATCAAGTAGATCGCCCTGTGGTACTCACGGGCCTCGCCGGATGGTTTCCGCTTGACGTAGAAGCAAGCAACAGGCTTGACACTCGGCTCCGGCGGTGGCCGGTAGGATGCGTCCACGCCCATGGCTTCAATCCAGCCGCTCAGGCTGCCTGAATCATCCATCTTGCCGACTCGCGTGGGCTTGTCAGAGCCTTGTCGTGAGGAGGGATCCGATCCAATGGCAGAGCGCTCCTGCCATGGACCGTGCGGTCCGGTCACAGACGCAGCCGAGTGGAGTGACAGCGAGCTGGGCGAAGGAGAGACCAGTGACCCAGTCACCGAGCTGTGAGTGCTGCGCCACGCCGTGCTCTCCCGAGACTCCATCTTGACCAGGTCAAGACTTTCTCCAGGCAGAGATACGGGATGTGCGTCGGGATCGTCCAGGTCCTCCCCTCGCAAGTAGAGCACGCTGATCGGACGAGTGCTGGTGAACATGTCTTGCAGAGTTTGCAGCTTGTAGTGCAAGTCATCCTCGAGTGCATTTCGAACACCACCGGCCCCACCACCCGCCGAGCTGGCCGATGACATGGACCACGTGCGTTTGTGTTTCTGCACCTTGCCTGGCCTCGCCGTGTCGAGGCCCTTGATCTGGCCAGCGGCTCGCTTCCGCTTGCCGAAATCCTTCAACCCACTCTCGGCCTGCGCAATCTGCTGCTTCAGTTTATCGATGGTCTTCTTGACATGCGCCACATCGTTCGACAGCTTGCGTTCAGCGCCGTGATCTCGGAAAAGCTTCACCTTGCAATAGCAGGTCTCGGCCTCTCCAGTGGCAGCAGCAGCTCCATTCTCACAGGAAAAGGCACTGGTCTTGGCACAGAGTCGAACCGGAATGCCCTTGACACCTTTCGAGTGGCTGAAATCGGTCGAGAGAAAGTTGAAGCGTACCGCCACGTTACACTCGACAATGCCATTGACGCCAGGTGTCCATATCACCGAGAAGCCGTCGAAGGAAGCCGTCTCCAGCTCAACCCTGGTCCTCTTGTCGTCGCCTTCTGCGGGCTGGCCGGCCTCGACGTACTCGACTGCCTGCAGCTTGCCTCCTCTCTGGTGGGCCTCATTCGTCCCCCGGCCCTCCTTCCACAGGCTCCAACATACACCGGGCTTCTGCCGTTGCTGTTCGTCCTCGAAGGAGACACGCACAAAGGTGCGGAAGCGAGTGCCCGGTGCAATGGGGACCGTGGGCGCCGTGTCGACGATGGATAGTGAGTACGCCTGGCCCTTGTTCAAATACGTAACCGGAATCTCGTCGGCATGCTTGATCATGGCGGTGGGCGCGTTCAAGGTGCAGTGAAAGCGAAACTTCTCAGCGCCTGGGTGCATCATGTGCATGGGCATGCCGTACTGCCTGTTTTGGAGGTCCATCATGGGCGACTGGCCCTGGAAGGCACTGTCGATGGAGCCTAGGCGGTCATCGGCAGGGTCTGAAGGCATGGGCGAATCGTCTTGGTCCATGGTCTCGTAGCCTGTGTCCTGATGAACGAAGGAGGAAGGCGCAAAAGCTTGCTGTGGTGGTGGCGGGTGGGCCTGCACGAAAGAGTTGAAATGCTGCTGCTGGTGGAATGGTCCTGAGTGCATGGCAGGAGCGTGGTGGTGAAAGGCGGCCATATCGACCATGGCCGGGCCAGACTGAAGAGAAGCGTCTGTAGTGGGCATGGACAGCGGAGTCCCCAGTCCCATGCCAAAGCCCAGGGTGGGCGTATGCAGATCGCCAGCCTGCGGGTGATAGATTGTGTTTGAACCTCCCGGCGTGGGAGTGTAATAGCCTGGTGGTGCATTGGCAAAATTGGTGAAGGAGAAGGAGTTGGAATCCATCAACGAAGGCGTGAATCTCCAGGGCTCATTTGTGGCCCTGGGGGTAGGATCTTGGTCATGGAAGGCTTCATGGCCAATGCCAGGCCCCCTGTGAAGAAGTAGTATGGTTAGCTGGGCGCGCACGCTGCTGTTGGAAATGCTTTAGGGGGTCGGTGGAGAGGAAATGGCGGTACATGTGCTCTATTCCCAGACGAGACCAGACCCGGAAAGGGTCCAAGATCAGCGGGCGACATGAAGCACATGCAAATGCAACTAATTCATTGCAGGATCCGCTGGTCTATGAGGCACAATCCATCATGACCCGATTTTCCTCGATGATCAATTGCAAGAGCGAGGCGTGGCCCTTTTTCTTTTCCCCGTTTGTTTTCTTTCTCCTTTTTGCTTATTCACCCTTCAGTTGCAGGAATACCTGAGTTCGCAGTCCTCGGTAGCTTATCGGGGACTGGAGATCAACGGCCGCCAAGCCCGGGCCGCTGGCGCCGAAAGGACGGAACGAGGATCTCAACTAGTCGCCCGAATATATTGACTGGAACTGTCAAGGAAAAGCGGTAAAAAGGAAAAGGGAGAAGCAAGGCACAGCACCAAAATCAACACGTACCTCTCGTGAGCATTCGCCGGGTCTGCGGGATTCCCAGCAGTGGCAGGTTGTGAAGAGCCTCCGGTGGGCGACGAGCCAACTACTACCTGTGGGAATTGTTGTTTGAAGTTGGCGAGTAGATCGGTGCCCGGCTTTTGCGAGCTTGTCCTGTAGATGGTCGAAGAACCGCGTTAGCCTCTTGGTCTGTCCCATGGACCGGTACCTTTTCTTCCTTTTTCTTTCCCTGCTTCCTTTTCCTCTTCTTTTTGGCCCGCTCGCTTCAGCTTCCGTGGCCAAGTCTGTATTCTAGGCCAAAAGCCAGCTGCAGCGTGTCAAGGCATTTCGCACGCGATCGAAACTCATTCGGTAATGAAGACGTGCAAATGGGGCAAAGCTGAGGTAAGGCAACCTTGAGTGCTAGATGCTGGACGCTGAATGCTGAACGCTGGAATAGCAGTTGATTGCTTACCGTTGGCGAAACATCTAGAACACTTGCGCTGTCCACAGACAGGCTTTCTTGCGGTTGGTTCAGCAAAGTGTATTACTTTTATGTGTTTGCGTCGCGTCGAAGAACGAGGACCCAAGAGTGGCCGTCGGGAGGACGGATGGACGGGCTGCACAGACCACAGACCACGACGTCGGGCCGGTGCAGACAATGGCGTGTTCGCGTTGACGACCGTGGGCGCAATGTGGTGCTGAAAGGCTGCGGCGGGGTTTCGCAGACGACGAAATGTCTCGGGCACAGGTGGGGAAGACACCTGAGGCTGTGCTTGTCGGTGTCGTTGCCGGGCGAGTGACCAGTGACCCAATAATCGATCAATAACAAGGTCGCTGTCGACTTTTAACGCTTTTGTTTCCTTTGGGCTTTTTCTCCTCCTCCTAACTAATAAGTATTCTGCATCGGCGACAGCAGAGCGGACGGCAGGTCAAGGGGTTGCCTCTGCTGGGGGAAAGTAGATGGCCTGCTGGACGCGGATGCGGATGCGCAGCAGCGGATGCGAGGCGAAGTGAGGTGAGCGGAGGTGCGACGAAAACGCGGTTGGCGCGGTGCAGTGCAGGTCGAACTGTGTCCGGGTGACTGGCTTTGTCTGACGGGCGACCGGCTGGTGGTAGCGGTGGTGAGAGGTGAAATGATGACTGATGACTGGTGACTGGATGTCTTTGAGCAGCAGACAGACAGACAGCCGGTCTCATTGACAGATAAACCCCCCGGTTTGAATGAACGAGAGACAAGGGCCGCCGGTGGATAGGCGTAAGCGCAAGGCGCAGGCGCAAAGAGGATCCAAACCAAGGTCGTCAGACTCGAGATTAAAGACGCAGCCCGTCGCAAAATTGCGGCGCGAAAGAGCGTCGCCTATCAGAATAACATGTAATGCGTGCGCGTTGTGGGTGATGGGATGGGATGGAAGAGGAATGCGACGCCCTGCGAAAAGAGCTGCAAGCGCAGGCAAGGCAAGTGCAGGCTGGCAGAGAAAGGCAAGTGTAAGGCAGGAAGAAATTGGGAAAGTGTGCGTTTGCGCGTGGAGGAGGGTGCTGTGATGTGTTCCTGAAAAGGGCCGGGGGCCATGTAAGTACTTGTATCCGTAGCTTATTACGTGTGGGTATCAAGTATGGAGTGTCTGCCCAAGTCGGAGTCGAGGATGGAGTAGTGGCTCGTGTCGACAGGGAGGGCGGCGACTGTTGCACTCTTCAGTAACCCACAGTGCTGTAACTATACTGTGCTGGACTGTGTCGTGGCAATAATGGCCATAATAAAACTGTGAACTGCAGGCAAAAGAAGAGAAAAAGAGAAACCTCATCAGCTTGCTGAGAAAGAATCCTCAAACGGTACCCAGCCCGCAGCCTACCTACCCTGCCTTATAGCAAGATCCTACCGCTCTACTCCGTACAGAGCAATACTACTGTGCTAGCACCTTTCAGGAGACTGCGACAAAAAAAATGATTTTGCAAGGGGGTACTCACTGCTCCCACCTGGCCTTCAAGGTTGCCAGGGTCCACCCAAGCGAGGAAGCCAAGGGAGGTACTTGGTAGGGGTGTGAATATCCAGAAAAAGTGGTGTGCTAGGTACGATACTATGATGAGGACTGAGCAGACTTCCTCATCCAGAGACCTGGCCCAAATGTCACCCGTATGCAGCACTGTGAGAGACACGGTGCTCCAGCCACTATCGTCAAGGGTGTGCTCTACTATCGATTCCTCGTACTTTGTACGGCTGCTTTCGCCATTTGGGGTCCTTTAGACTTTTCCATGCGTGCCCTTCCTCGACCAGGGCCCTGCGAATTACCATTTGAACATGTCGTACTGTGTACGGGATACACTGGTGAAATCTCGTGACAATGTCCGGGCTCATGACTTGGCGACTTGACATCTGGACCGTCTTGCCTGTCTGCCCGAGCAGAAAGTACTTACACGATACGGAGTACTTTGTAAAGCACCTACTCCGTACCTCAGAGAGTGGATGATAGGTCAAGTTCTTGCCTATGGCAGTATGTCGCAATAAGCTTTGCATTTCAGCTTGTGGTACATAGATACAGTACGAAGTAGATGATCAAGAATCTTGTCTTTATCCACTCGTCGACAGGGATGTGCAACAATCCAACCGCAAGGCACGGAGCCGCCACACCGGAACTGCCATCTTATTAGTCCTTGGACTTCAATTGGTCTTCTGCCACATGCAGAGGTACTGTATTGTTTCGCGCGCCACTTGGACCACTCGCACATCACAGCACAACTACCGAAGACTGTGTATGCGCTTGCTGCTTGGTCTGGTACAGTAGGTAGGTATGGTCTTTTCCCATTTTTCTCGATACTACGAGACCACGCTTGCCACGATATATAGAATGACGCAAGACAAATATACTTTCAAAATAGCCACTGCCACAGTGCACAATGGGGATTTTTCTTGCGTTACATCGTTGTCCCCATTCCCTGGACGCTAACCGAGGCTGGCATCAGCCTGAGTGGCCTGTTCAAGACAATCCTTGACAATTTGTGTCAAGTGGCTGTGCGTTTTTGCCACAGCATATTATACTGTTACTGTGTTATACTCCGTGATGACGGCGCTGTTTTGACACTGCAAAGAGCGTGCGACCGAACTGTCAAGACTGTCAGGTGGAAGCATGCGGAATGCCGGCTGATGCTGAGGACGAAATGTCCTGACTGTCTACTGTACTTACTACCTACTCAGGCATCTATAGATGTCTGCGTGCCTATCGCCTCCTGCATCTTCCCTTTCTGGCCGTTAAAAGCGTGGCACTGCGTTTCACACCCCTCGGGGCGTGTCAAAGTTCCGCAGTACTATGTAAAGCACTGGCTGCCTCCTGAATACAGGCTCGTGTCTGCCATAACTTTACGCGGCTCTTTCGAACGTTTACAACCTTCTAGCGTCACAAAGGCGGCATAGTGGCCGTGAGCACGGGGACCCAACGTCCATTGGATCCCCACGCCTGATCGACAACGCTTTCCCTTGTCGAGTTTAAAAGATCGCCAACCTTAAGTAGAATTGTGTGTCAGCTCGCCCTGTCCGACTCTCCGACCGAATTTTGGGTCATGGTTTTGTTGTTTTGTTTTTTTGACTTTCCGCAGCTCCAGGTGTGGAACGAATTAACTCTTTGGAGGCCTGTGGCTTTGCTGCCGTGGCTGGAGACAGCCGAAAACTTTCGCCACATCTTCCCACACACAATATGTCGATCACAAACCTTAGTTGGCTCGGGTAGGCATCAGATGTAACCTTTGCTCAGTGGCTTGAGTGGATGCCAATCCAAGGACCGAATTGTGTCCAGATGCCGATGGAAGCAAGTCAACTTTCCCCTGGCGACCTGGATGCCTCGGGTCTTCACGCTCCTAGCACCTGAGGCTTGCCTAGGTATACACACAACACAAGTACGTTAGGTAATAGCAGATACCGGATCAGCTAATACTGACAACGGTACAAGAGGCTTGGCACGTCAAGTGAGAGGGAGATCTGGGAGACTACTTAGTGCCTAATCGGTGTTCGAATTTTAGTGCTAGATGCCAGGTCTGAGGCGCTTTTGGCTAAAATGGACCGGCCCGGGCATATTACGGCCTTTCCCACTATGGTGTTGTTTGGTAAGCTGTGCGATGGTCAAACATGGGAATTATGAGGTACGTTTCTGTGGATATGCTATTTTGGGCCAACCAGCCCGCTGCGTCAATCATGGTCTTTGATGCGCACACGCCTGTGGTGCGCGACCCTCTGACAAACCCTTTACAAAGTCCTTACACTATGTTGCTGCGCCGGGAAGTCAGTTGTCAGGCCACTTGGGCCGGAATTTTCTGCTACTGTGTGCCAGTAGGCACAGTATAATAGAAGCTTTCGCGATGTCGTGCACGTCTAGGTTCCCGGTCGCGCACCACAATTTGCGACAGCAAAAACGTCATATGCTTGGCCCACAGGCCCATCAGCCTTTTCGATACGCTGAACCGTGGCAGTGATGTTGCATTCCGAGCGGAAACGGGGGTGACGATCAGGATTGGAGAGCCAAGGACTACAACAGTAACGCTTCCTTCTCTGCTGTCCGTGTTTGGGTGGCATCTCCAGTTCACTTTACCAGTTCCCCTTGGGGATGTACCTGGCTGTTCTCAGGGTCCTCGGAGATCAACTGGATCTGTCAAAATTAAACCTTCGGGACGAGGACTATGATGTCATTCCGGAAAACTCAAGATGGAAGCTCCGAGCTGGATGCCCACGAGTCACTGTTCCTCTGTGCCGGTACACAGTACCTTGTACTCTGTAACCCCTGTTCCAACGTCGTCGTCCTTTTTCAACCCCGCTGACCACACAGTCTATCATCTATTCTCAATGCACCATCGTATCTATTTTGAGATACTATCCCTACATTCACAGTTCCCTTCATTATAGCACACCTGTGCCGCAGTATCACGTATTTTCTTTATTTTATGCACAAATGCAGTGCTCAGGAGACAGCCGCTCAAGCGTCGGAAGAATCTCGTCGGCGACATCGAGGCCCTGGTTCACCTGACTCGTGGCACCTCCTGTCTTCTCCGCCTCTCCGCCGCTTTGTATCGTTTTGCGGCTCGAACCCCGTCTGTGGGTTTCTCGTTCCAACTCATCATGACGACATTGCGGAGCCGCAGAGGGTTTGTAGGTTTGACTGCGAATTAGGTGCCATCTCGCCCAAGAGCCATACGCCAACGTTGGATGACAATCTCGCTTTCGTTCCGCTGCTCGTGTGTCGTGTGTCGCGCCTGGTACTGTGTATATACAGTAGTGTGTAGGGTCAATTATTGGCCAACGCTGCTGTGGAGTTTGCAGCACAAAACTGGGTTGGATTATGATACGTGCCTCTGCAGCAAACATCTCTGTAAATGTGGGCATGTAACCAGTAAATTCAAGCCTTCGGCCCGTATCCAACTTGTGCTGTGTCCGGCAACGACATCCCTTAAGTAGGTTGACATCCGACGACTTCGCATCGCATTCCTTGGCGCGCCCTAAACGACTCCCGCACTCTCAGCGAGGACAGGCAGAATATAAAGAATAATAACCGCAGCCGGCGGGTAGTCCGTCACTATTTGTGACAATCACATATACCTCCTTCCAAATACCTACTATCCACAGTAGATACTTAGTAGGTCAGTGATCATCGTAACTATACCTGCTGTACATGACTGACGATCTCCAGTACTTTGTACAAAATATGCATTGCTTGCCCAACGGTTCCTTCCCGGCCTGGCACATCGCAAGGGCCCGCTTGCCGCCTGATACGATACGTGGGTTTGAATCCGGGTATCCATCCGGGGAAGGGGGTGATACCTACCTTAACAAAAATCCAGCGCGCAGTACAGTGGTTTTGTGAGACAAACCGATGCCGGTCGGTGAGGTCATTGTCGAGCCGCACGACACGTTGCTTACCCGTCAGCCAAGTACGGGCCAAGGTTGAGGTTATAGCCGCTGCCCAGGCGTCAAGCCCTGACTAGTACTCGTGGCGAACTCCCAGCGGCACCGAGCCTCTGGCCTGGAACCCGCCTGCAAGAGGCAAAACACAGAGAAAACAAATACTTTTTTTTTTTTTCAACTGAACTGTCAAGTCCTCGATTCTGACGAGAGATCTTTGCCCATAATGAACTCCAAGCGGATGGATCCTGGATTCCATCTCCTCCCCCGGGCCACCGTGCAATTTACACAGTACCTAAACACCTGTATCGCCGATAGGAGTGGGTCTTGACTAATCTCGCAAGATTTGCCTACCAGTCGCTTGTTGACAAGAGTGCGCAACCGAATATCTTGACACAGATCATCCAAGCTCGCTAAACATTTCCATGTGGATCTGCCACGTACTATAGTACTTTGCTCTTGACATTGATTCCGTAGCAGAGACCAAGATGATATCTGCAAAATGGCCCTTGGATCCATTATTACTGTGGTACAGTACTATAAGTCTGTGATAATCAGAGTTGGTCTTGCATTTTGTATATCCCGGAGCCTACTAAGTAGGAACATAGTGGTCGGGAGCCTGGTATCTTCCTGGGTATCCAGTGTCGCAGCAGCACTGCAAGAAACGCAGATGAGCCCCCTTGCCTACTCAATCACAAGCAAGTCGACAGTGCGAAGGAATAGCGACCGATTCTGCAACATAAGAGTACATGCACCTTGGTCGGTTCTTCATTCTTGCTCTTCTCAATCGATCTGATCGTCAGTCTGCAAGAATTTGCCCAATTGGACCTCACTGTGTGAATTATGAGCCATGATACCCGCCGCACCAACACGCAGCTGCCGATAGCTCCGGTGCTGCTTGTCTCCCCACACGGTCATACAGTTAGACAGCTTTGATTCTCGTCTCGCCTCGACTGCTCTCCACATCTTCATCGGCTCACACGAGCCCTGGACCTCGTGTTACGATCCTGGTGCAAGAGGTTCGACATGGATGGGTCCCGGGAGCAAGGTATTGTAAGCACGTACTTCAATGTTCCGATGTGCCTGCTCTAGTATAATGGTACTTAAGTTGCGCCTGTCCACCCGTTTGACGTATCCAATTCTGCAGAACCATGGTCATCTTGTTTCTCTTATCCCAATGTATAGTACCTTAGTGCGCGTTACGATCTACACTATTATGGATCCTCACGGCCCTCCAGAGTCTTGGTCTCCTTTCTTCCTTGTGTAACTTCGATAATTGACTATTTGAGTACGTCTCAGAGCTCTACTAATTGCTGTTTTATTGCAGTGCGCGGACCACAGCAAGACAGGATGACTCTCCGCAGTGGTGCAATCACATGCAAGCTTGAATCACCAGCTTCCCTGTTGCATTATTCGACTGTTCTATACTTTGTACCACCTACCTAGCAGTTTGATATTAATACATCTCTACTTGATACTATCTGAATTCGTCCCATGAGCAACTTGGGACATGCTATACTACATAGACCTTGCCTAAAAAGATATAACTATAAAGAATCCATGGCTTAAAACTTACCAACTATCTTTATAAGAAATTCGCTATACTATAATTTACCTATAAGCGCTTCTGTATTTTTTTTTTAATTTTTTAGATGGAATCTATATTTAAAAATAAGTAAATATTGTAAATTATAGAGGGAAATTAAAATAGATTCGTAGTATATTATACTAGGGTTATTATATAATATACTATATAATATACGGATTTTCTAAAAACATTCGTATTATAATTTATAAAAGTTATTTTATTTTATTATAAAATTATTTAAAAGCTTAGAAGATCGAATATTCCCTTTATTTATAATTAAATATAGCTTTATATTACTTGGAATATATAGAATATGTACAATCTTCAGTTTTGATTATATTAAAAGGAAAACAAAATATTTATAGATCAATAGTTTAAAGATATACTCTAGGACTCCAATCTCTATTCAAGCATGCTGCTATATTTGTAGCTTAAAGTATTCACTATATATTATATACCCACGCATCTCCCGAGGTCAAGTCCATGAGGGCACATGTTTCTTGTCATTCCATATCTACTTATTCGTGACTAGTCTGGATTCTAGACTGTCAGACTCTGGGTCAAGTCTGGGCTGCACATTTATATTCAGTTGTCGAATCACAGTGCAGCCAGCTGAATGCAGACCTTGGCAGAACCAAAATGCACTATAGGCGGTCTGATAGAGGTATAGTAGTAGTTGTAAACTTGTAAAGAATGGCACTACACATACTGCACTGCCTATGAGGGCACTGGTTCGTCTGCAAATCATCTACTGTACTCACAAATACCTAGGTAAACACCTGGGTAGGTAGGTATTTGATTAGACTATAAGCATGTCCCAGGCTCGGTATATCTGCGCATTTTAGGAGTACCTAACCTCTTAGCCTCCTTCCAATGTGGCAATACCCTACTTAGGTAGATAGCCCGGGTAGCAGCTTGACCATCAAACACATAATCCAGCTGCCACCAGAAGAGATGACCCGTGGCAGGATGATTGGTCCCGAAGATGCGGCAACGCTGGAGTTATGTGCGGCAAGGCTAATCGACCGTCGGAGGAGGACGAGGTAACTTTAGAAGCGGATAGATGGCTTAAGTCCTGCGTACATCCAGCCAAAGCAACATTATAGTATATAGAATTCTCTGGAGTCTGGTGTCAGTGTGCAAAAAGGTACGGTTCGGGAGTACAAAGTACAGCATTTTAGCCCTGGAGTCGGAGCAGGGATTCCTTATCGTGGGCGGGATATGGCCCGTGCCCCTGCTATTGTTGCGTATCGCGGCAGTGGCTCGGGTCCGTTGCAGTTGCAGTTGCAGTGGCATTGAATGCACACTTGTCTTTGCGCAAACTTGAACGTACTGTATGTATGTCAAAGGCGAAATGATCCTCAACTTCCACCACTAATCACAGCCTACTTCTTCTCTGCTGCCCTCCTTCTGATAGCAGACCTTCCTAAGTTCACCTAGATTATTCATCTTTCTCCTTCTTCACTTACCACTACCGGGACGCCACCATCTGCGCATCCTCCATTTTCATCTCGCTTGCTGCTGTCTCCTACCCAGGTAGCATAGTCATCGAGGCGGGCGACATTGCCTCGTCTCAACCCCCTTTTAGGGCAATTTGTTTCACTTCTTGTTTCCTGGACCCGTGGATCCGTTGTCGAGACCGACACTACTACTACTGCTGCTCCTCCTCCTCCTCCTCCCCGAACCAAACTGCACACTTTGCTTCAAGATAGCATCCAGGAAGCGTCGTCCCGCCCGAGTCAAACGCGGGCAACCGAGCCCCTCTGCCTCCATCCCCACCTCGACCTCGACCTCGACCGCGACTGCGACTGCGACCGCGCCCGCTGCCACTATGTCATCGACTTCGACACCGCCCCCGACCACAACGCCCCCCGAGGAGAACCCTAGCGATAGCTCCAAATTGCGCATTTTCATCGGCATTCTCAAGAAGTTCGTTCACCCCGGAGTGGCCTCGCGCTCACCCATTGCCCTCTCTGAGACCTTCAAGTACTGACTATCAATTGCACAGGTTCATTGGCGTCGCCGATCTCGCCTCCGTCCGCTTCTCTCTGCCATCCCAGCTACTCGAGCCCACCCCGAACCTGGAATACTGGAACTATCTCGATGCCCCCAATGCTTTCATAGCCATCGGCACCTCCGACGACCCAGTCGATCGCATGCTGGAAGTCTGCCGTTTTTGGTTCACCAAGGACGTCAAATATGCCAAGGGCAAGCCTTGCAAGCCCTACAACTCTTGTCTGGGCGAGTTCTTCAGGGTATGTCAACCTTCGTGTGCGGCCCTACGATCGTCACACGCTCTAGGAAGCCTGCGCTGACCTCTCGTCTGCTCTGGTATAGTGCAACTGGGACACTGAAGACAGTGCGCCGAGGATTGCCACCAAAGAGCTGGCCAACGGCGGTAGTGTGCCCGGTAGCAGCGCATCCAGCGTCAAGTCTTCGAAGCAGTCCGCTCCTTCGGGGCTCGGCTCCGGGTCCAAGGGCGCCTCCACTGTTTCGGTGCCGCAGACGGGCAACTTGCCGGCTACTCCTGTTCGCGTATCCTACCTGACTGAACAGACCTCGCATCACCCGCCAGTGAGCGCCTTCTGGGTCGACTGCCCGCAAAAGGGTATATATGCCAGAGGTTTCGATCAGATTAGCGCGAAATTCACCGGCACCTCCATCAAGGTCAGCCCTGGAGAACACAACCTGGGCATCTTCATCACCTTGGAAAAGAGGAACAACGAGACCTACCAGCTGAAGCACCCTGCCGCGCACTTGGGTGGCCTGTTCCGCGGCTCACTCAGTGTCACCGTCGGCGACACCGCCTACATAACCTGCCCCGACACTAAGTTGAAGGCAATCCTGAACTACTACGATGAGGGATGGTTGAGGGGCTCCACCAACAAAATGGAGGGTATTATCTTCAAGTATGATCCGGACAATGACGACAAAACCAGCATCAAGAGCGTGCCGGAAGAAGATATCGTGGTGAGGTTGAACGGCCCTTGGAAGGAGAAGATCCAATTCACCATGGGCCCGAAGCCATTTGTAAGCCATCACCTACTGTTTCATATGGCTTTCGTCCGTTCAAATTCCCCAGACTAACCGCAGATTATAGGAATCCCATCCCCAGGAAGCGCGCACAACCATCATTGATCTCGGCCCTCTGACTGTAGCACCCAAATCTCTTCCCCCTCTGGACAAGCAGCTGGACCACGAATCGCTCAAGTTCTGGAACGGAGTGACCGAGGCAATCAAATCCAAGCAATTTTCTAAAGCTACGACTATCAAACAGGATCTCGAGGAAGCACAGCGGGAGAAGGCCCGTGAAAGAGAAAAGGCAGGCACCGAGTTCACGCCTGTCTATTTCGTGCAGGTCACAGGCAACGGGGGAAAGCCAGATCTGACCGAGAAGGGACGGGAAGTGCTAAGGAGAGCACAGAAAGACGACTGGAGTATGGATGGTATCATCTCCTAGATACGATTTACGACTTGACTTGCGGTGGGTCTAGAAGAGGCTTTGGATTTGCTGCACCCAAGAATTGGGGCTGCACGGGAGGGCTTTCTGCTTATTTGGACGCATGTGAGGCGACGATGATCCGTCCACGTACTTTGTCCGGCTTGCATAGCTCCTTTGGTTGGGGTCGGCGTTCGTTTTCACCACTTATAAAGACAACCCTTTCATTGCTGTGGCGTCTCATCCTGTCTGTCTCTCCCGATTTTGGGAGCCTGCGCTGAGACTTTTGGCAGGGAACGATATATACATATAGGTACCAACGTACATCTGTATCCACTCTCAAGGTGGTCACGGCTAGAAGCTCTACAGGATCATATCCGCGTTTAAAGCACGTGAAGATTGGGAGAGGAGTCGCATGCATGTTAATCAACGTACTAGAGAGATGTAATGGCGGACCAGATGATCCGCTCGTGGGCAGTCATGATGCATTCTTCATAGCTTTCTATTAGGAGAATCTATGTACGCTTCTGCGCTGTTTTCGTGGTAATTCTTTTGACTATCTCCAACTCCACATCAAACAACCACCGCCTGATACAACCATCACATGCCTGTCCAAGAACCCTTCGTATCATTCTGTGGGACAGCGAGGGCTGCGACTTGGATTCTGTTCCTCCAATCGCGCACACGCTATCGTCAATATGCGCTGCGCCGGCAACGCAAATACCCAACTGTGTAGGACACAGGCCCGACCAGACGCTGCTAGTCAGTGGGCAATGTGAAAGAGTGAGGACGCCGACATCTCGAGACAAAGTCCCCAAGCCATCTCTTCACGCTTCGCCTATTGGTAGTCTTCCACGCCAAGGGCTTTCAGATCCTTGAGCACCTCATTCTTAGTCGCAATCTTCTTGAGCTGTGTGACCTCCAGATCCTCGTTGGCGGCTTTCCGCATCTCGAGATCCTCGATCGCCCGCAGTTTCTTCTGAAGGGCTCTGACCTTCTTAGCATTGGGGTTTTGGGACTGGTCCGCTCCAGAAGGCTCTCCTGACTGAGCCTGGACTTGTTCAGCTGCCTCCTGCGGTGCAGCTCGGCCAGATGGCGTCTGGTCGCGAGGACCATTACGACCACCACGGGGCCTGCGGGACTGGTTGCGGGACTGGTTGTTCTGCTGACCACCGCGACGATCGCGGCTACCATCCTCGCCGCCAGAGCCGCTTCCGTGACCTTGGGGTGGAGGAGCCAGGCCGCCTTCGTTGTTTCCCTCGCCTCCGTTCGCCTTTTTATTGCCACGCTTCTTTTTGTTCTTCAAAGCGGTCTTGGACAGGTTCTCATCACCTGCGGGTTCGGCACCAGGCACGGCTGGACGAGCAGGCTCAGCTCCAGGAACCTCACGGCGAGAACGTCCAAAGCCGTTGAGACCAGGACCGTTGGAAGAGCTACCGTTGCCCATGACATGAGCCGCGCCCCCCTCATCTTCACGCTTAAAGTGCAGTGGCGTCATAGTTCCACGCGCACCAGGCGGCCGGTATGCTCCAACAGGCTTGGAAGGAGTTTTGACAGTAGCTTGGTAGGCAGCTGCGGAGGTGTGGGTTTCAGGAGCCACCGTCAAAGGATCAAACTTGGCCAGCTTGTCGGCGGGGATCGGGCGCCACATGACATTGTACAGCTCGACCATATCCTCGTGGTATACAATGCGCCCACTAACGTGCCAGACCTTGACACCATTGTCGACACGCAGGCGGGGCGATGTCGTCGCCGTCATGATGTAGGCGTTATCGGGACTCCACTCGCACACACTGGGGTTACCGCTCTCGATTGTACAGACCTTACGGTAGTCTTTCTCGAGATCGTAAATATCAATCTGCCCGGCCAAGTTTCCGAAGCCTGCGACCAGAACAAAACGTCCAGTGGGGGAGAAAGTGATTGTGTTACGAGGTCCCATGGGGAACGTTTGGATGTTGGCACCTCGGTGATTGAACATGGTGGTCTTGGCAGGCATGAAGCCGTAGATGACTCCAAACTCTCTGCCTGTGGGAGACCAGGAAACATCGTGGATAGGGCCCTCCTTGTCCAAAGTAACACGGGCGTCAAAATCTCCACTGGCGCTTAGCAGGTAGAGCGTAGTCTCTCCATAGTAGCTCTTGTTGGACTTGTCAACATCTGTCTGAGCAAGTACAATCAAGCTGGAGCCCTGCTGATTCCACTTGAGCTGGACTTTGTCTCCCTTGAAGAAAGTCTTTTGCGAGATGGGGTTGGCAAACTGTGGCACGTTGAAGACCTTGACAGCAGCAGGTTGTCCCTAACGAAGCGCGACAACACTAATTAGCAGGCATATTCTTCTGAGATGTAGAGGCCCCGTAGGGCGGGGGCGATGTTGCATACCTTTCTCTCTGGCACGAAAACTGCCACGTTGTGGGACGTTCCGGGTGCAAGAGCAAAGTTTTGGACACCCTCAGCGATCAGCTTGTTCCAGACGGTCTTCAGGTCGTTGGTCTGGTAGAACTGAACTTCATTGGTGACCTGACGAGCACAGAAAGCCTCGTCCGCGGTATATTGCAGGTTCCATCCGCTCTGCGACTTCTGGACGAACTTGCCCAATGGCTCCTTGGGCACGCCTTCAGGCAGGTCTTCATTAGTGCGCCAGATCTTGAGGTTCTTAGTGGCATCGCCATTCTCGTCCTTGGCGGGGCGTTCCAAGGTGGTAAGGTACGTGCCCAACGGGGAAAACCCCAGCTCGTTGACCAGAGCCAGGCCGGGGAGCGCGGTCAAGATATCACCGGTAGTAGCATCCGCTACGCTCACACTATCGTTAGAGGCCCAAGCGAAGTAGCGACCGCAGGGCGAATATGCGCAGCATCGAAAGGTGCCTTCGCGCTTGTCGAAGCCAGGAACTGGCGAGTAGGAAGCAGGGCCATCGGAGGCATTGCCAGACTTGGCCGCGTTGAAGAGGCCGACGGCCTTCTGGGTGCGGTAGGAAAACTGCAGTGGGCTGGCCATGACTAGTCAAAGTCACAGATAACCGTAGATGCAGGTAGTGGGAGCTGGCGGGAAGCTCGTTCGTTCCAACTGGACTCGGGAGAGGGCAAGGGACGCGCAGTGATTCGTGAGACTTGGGCCGGGCGTCTGCTTCTTTGGATTTGGGTTGAGATGTCTCGCGTTGTCGGGTTTGGGCAATACGGACGTCGTTTTTTCGAGAGACGGGATATTGCGACCCCGGGTGCAAAGACTATTTCCCAAATATCGAGCAGGTATTGCTTGGCCCTAGCTGTGACTCGACTCGAGGATCAAGAAATTTGCGCTGCCGTATCGAAATGGTGCAGTGCGATGAGGCGGTATGGCTAGTTTGCCCGACTTGACTAGAATGAAGCAGGGTGTGTTTAGGGTGCTGCTTGGTGGAGTTTAATCCAGTGCTTTGATAGATCCCTGGATGTTGGTCGGTCAAAGAGGCCTTTGGATGAGATCAGGCGAGGAAAGGCAAGGCAAGGCAAGGCAAGGTGAAGGTCAGTCATTCAAGACACAAGTGCAGCCGAACCGAGACGAGACAGAGACGAGACGAGACGGAGACTAAAAGACGAGTGACGCAACTTGAAAGTTGATGGAGACTTTGGGCAAGAATGCGTGTTGCCGACAGGACCAGAAGAGAGCCAGGGAAAAGAAAGAGGAAGAGGGGAGGAGAAGAGGTTGAGAAAGCACCCGCGAAGGGAAGATTGGCGGCGCGGTGTGGACGTGACGTGGTGATGGCCTGTGGAGGGTAGGGAAGAAAAAGGTAGACAAGAGCAAAGAAGCGAAAATCGTGTTATGTTGCTCTGGGGTACGTACTCTGTATGCAATTTTCAGGGTGTCGCTAAGTTGGCAGTCAGCAAGCGTGTGTTAGTGTTGGCACTGGAAATAGAAGGAGCCACCTAACAGTTGCAGCCATCACAAGGGTCAGTCAGTCAGGGTATCCCCTTGCTTTCAATGTTATGCCGTTACTGTCTAGAACGCGCAGGAGGGGCCCCGGGGCCTGGACGACTATGTACAGATACTATGTACGCCTTTGACACCTGCACTACCTACAGGTAGTACCTAGGTACTTACTCTCCTTGGATAGCAGTGCACAATAATAACTACCAACTTCAATACCGACATGATGAGAAGTGTTTGCTCTAGATCTTTGCACCTCACTTTGATTCCTTGGAACATGGATAAACATGTGATTTACATCTACACAAATCTTCCAGACTGAGTGGTGAAGGAACACATCTTCATGCCTACCTAGGTAGGTGCTCTTTGTTGGCTGTTCAGGTGCAGGTACTGTTGCCTACCTCTCACTGAATTGTCTGTTTGCACACCACTTTTCCAAGGTTGAGGCCCATCCGGGTACTTGAAGGTGGCCCTCCAAGGTTCTGCGCCAGAACCCAACAGGCTAGAACACAGCACATTTTGGAACTTCATGTCAACACTAAGTAGGTAACTTCAGATCGGCACTTCATCTGAATACAGTCGAGCTCAGCCCTGTCTCACCACCACACCTCAACCAGGAGCCCACCATCACAAAACACCATGGCCACTATCAGAACAAGGCGTATGCTGAAGGAACGGGAGACTCTGGAAAAGGAAACTACAGACTGTATGAGCCACATGTTTTTGAAGCGTATCAGCGGCTCCAGCACTAACCGTCTCACCAAAGACGTCTGCTTCTTCCAGGACGACGATATATTTCGCTTCTTCGTCTACCTGACCGCCCCCGAAGACTCTGTGTACTGTCACAAGCTGGTCAAGCTCGAGTTTGAGATACCTGACCGCTACCCCATAGTGCCTCCCAGCGTCAAGTTCATCCAACACCAAGGCATGCGCATCCATCCCAACCTCTACCTTAATGGTAGGGTCTGTCTCAGTATCCTCGGCACCTGGCCGGGCGAAGGCGTACGTACACTATGCCCACACAAGCTACAACCTTCGATGTTCCCAACTGCCACATATTCATTACTGAGAGCCTGAAGTGGGCCTTGAGCATGACTACGGACGCCGTTCTGCGAACCGTCCAGTCGTTACTAGACAACCAGCCGTACAAGCACGAACCTAACCAGCAACATCATCCCGAGTACAGCGAATTCGTCCGGTACACTACTTGGCGCTGGCTGCTGCTTGACTATCTTGAGAAGGAGACCCACCCCGGTGCCAAAGCCTGGCTGCAGATGTATGTCACCCAAAGAGGCGACAAGATGATGGAGGAACTGCTTCGCCAACAGGCTCTGCCTGGGCCCCCACCTGCCCGCACACCTCGGAAAACCGTCAGCGCCAGACCCTACGAGGTGAAAGAGATCGCCGTCGACTACACTCTGCTGATTCAGCAACTGCAAAGTGCTATCGAGTCTTCCAAAGCCGCGCAACCACCTGTCGTCTCGATGAATGATACCCACGACGATGCACCAGCGCCGCTTAAGTCGTCTCCAGGGAGTTCGAAAACGAGCACAACGCAGAAAACGAAGACCGCCAACACACCTGTCATCTTGCCAGGCGAACCAACAAAGGCGGGAACGACTCTGAAGCGAAAGATCAACGCTGAGGACCAGATGGAGTCGAGGCAGTCAGGAACCCAGGCAATGGCATTGACTGGTCAGCAAGCTAAGGACCCAACGGGCCAGTCTGAACCATCGTCCAAACACATCAAAAAGAAGAACGTTGAAGTCATCGACTTGACGTGAGATGGGTTATGCGCCTTCACATACCTACTCGAGGATAGGCAGGCGATAATGGGTCAGTCTCGCCCATCCCAAATGGAAACCATAAGGGAAGAATTCTTCAATCTCAGCGATGAAGAGGCCATCATCTTGCATGATCTTGACTCATAGGACTAGGTCATTTCACTATTCACATGCAGTCCCTTTCGCAACAGCATACCTTCTCAGAAGACAAACGTTGGGCAGACAGTAAATGCATCGAGTCTTGTTGGGATGCAAATTTGTTTGTCCTTTTGCCCTGGCCTCAGGACCACCTCAATTCACCATCCCACGGTTATTCTTTATCACTTATAGCCCTCAGCCAGAATCTGGGGCTAGCTACAGCAGCGACAGCTGGAATATGAATTGCTGTCTCAGTGGCTGCATCACAGTGGCACAACTGACTATGTGCGCAAGGAAGAAAGACAGAAAGAGCTTATATAGTTCTTTTCCAGTCACAAGGGGAACCAAAGACCACCCGTGTCAAGGATGAGGCAAAGTCTGAGTTCCACTACAGAAAGGCTTCACCCTCTGGAGATGAGGAATACAGAGCAACAGTAGCATTGCTGCAGTCTAGTTATGAACGATGAAACCATCTACATCAAAAAGCAACTTGAGTCGAGTTGCCTTGCTATCCTTTAGCTTTAATATTACTGATACCCAGCACATATTTTGCATCTTGGATTGATGCGACAGCCCTGACAGAAGCCTAGGTATTGAGCAACTGAGTATGAACTGTCGCAGTCTGAATATGGACCATTTGGGTCCATTAGGGAAATACTGTATGCTCCTCAATGGCTTGACAACCTTTGCAAAATACAAGAGTCAAGCTAAGCCTGATACAACGATTGAAGGATCACGTGAAGAGCGTGGTTGAGCGAGAAGGTTTACGCAACCAGTACCCACTCGGAGCCAAACAGTCATCACATGAAACACGGCCGTCTGTACCGACCGCATCGATCACGTACTGGCCACAATCCAGCAGAAAATGGTCTGCCTGGCCGTTTATCCCTGGCTGCTTCATTCATCGTGACGAGGACTGCACATATGGGAGCATACAGGCCAGTGCCACGAAGCATTTCAAGTTTGTCATGTCGATTGCTTGCGTGTTGATTTTCCATTGGGGTATGTAGGCCGTGAGTGAACGTAACATGTCTTCCAGCCGCAGCCACATCGCCTATAATACAATAATCGTTCGTTTAGAGTGGAAAATTTTGTCTGATCACAAGGCTTAAAAATCCATACTTGAGTCCTCCTTTCCGTGGTTTCCGGTCACTTTCGCCTCTGATACGCCTTCACCACTCATCACCATGCTGTCCAGCTGTTCCAGTCTGTCTTACGCGTCGATGAACTTCTTGACGTTCTTCAACCAAGCCAGATACTCCCTGCTCTCCTTCAAGTCCATGTAGTCCGGCACAAACACGGCCAGGGCCGAGTTGATACCACGCTCATCCAAATACTGCTCCATCAGCAGCTGAAGATCCTCGTCCAGGGTTCCGAACGCTGGGCCCGGGTAGATGTCGCGCTCCTTGTGGACGGCTTCGGGGCTGGCGCTGTGAGCGATGGCCGGATCGTGGTAATAGTACATGTTCTCGACGATGATGGCGGCGTCCTGGACGGAGGCGTCAATGTTAAGGGCTCCCTGGCCTTCCTTCTCGACAACGATGCTGAGGCGGCACGTGACGCCGGGCTCGCTGGGGCCGTCGGTGTCGTCGCCCTCCTCGCCAGCGGCCTCCTGCTGCTCACGGCTCGGCATGTCATCCACCAGCTCCCCGTCCTCGTCGGTCATGGACTGGTCCTCCTCGAAATTGCTGTTCTCAAGGTCGTTCAGGTCGGCGATAGAGAAGGTGATGGTGATACTACAGAAAGCCCGTGTATGTCAGTACTAATGGCGGCACGTCCAGGGACCGACTCCTGTTGTACTTACGTCTCGTTACCAAACGTGCGGGTCAGCACAACATCCTGCATACCGGGAGTGTCCTTGATGTCGAAAGGACCATTCTCGAGGAAGTCCTTGATGCTCACGGGCAGTGCCTCAGTCTCCTTGACGTCGCTCTCGAAGTCCATCTCGGCGCTGAGCTTTGCGCTCAGGTCACTGTCGACATTACCGGCAGGTGATTTCCGGAGCAGCGAGGTGGAGAAGGCTGAGATCTGGGTGCGGGCGGGCGTGTACTGGGCGGCGCGTACAAGGGGGCTTGGGCGCACGATGGTGGAAGGGCGCGCTATGCGATGGAGGGCACGGGGCGCAGAGCGCGTCAGAGCTCGTGCAGCAAACATGTTGGCTGGCTGTGTGTGGTGTAGAAAGAAACAGACAGAGAAGAATGAATAGAGAGAACTGGGTCTCAGAGCTCAAGTTGCTCTTCTTTACGCCCTGTTTAAGAACTGAATCGATGTTTTGCAAGATGGGTAATGTCGTGGAGGTGTTCAATATTTCTCAAAAAATCTCAAATGGGAAGGAAGTAGGTTCAAAAAAGTTTACACACTACCTAGATACCTATATGACAGGGGCTCCCTGACCTGCAGCTTGGCACTTGAGCAATGATGCAGAGCCCACTTGTTTTATCCCAGACCCCACTTTTTTATCTTTGAAGTACTATGGTATGGTACCACTTGAGCAAGGTACCTAGGTATATATATTGTGGGTTTTCACTACCTCCTCCAACAGACTGCGAAGTATCTCTTGAGACAGAAAGCTCAGAAGGTGGAAGTGAAATTCAAGGGGAGTATACACATTGCGATTTAGGGCTTGAAAGAACACCACACAAATAGCATCTATTTAGAGTAATACAAAGCAACTCTGTGAAATGGTCTCCCAGAATACATAGGCGTTTCGTTATACAAATACAAGCTCTACCCTTATCTGATTTTTCACTGACATGCTCAGCCAAGCCCAGCATATCATTTTTGACCAAGTCGTTGCTTACAAGCCTGTTGAGCCCTGACAGCAGCCTTATCTCTGCAACCCCAGCATCTGCTCGACGTCTTGCTTGTTTCGTTTTCCGTAGATCCGCATGCCCCGAACACTCCGTATTCTTCTGCGTAGACACAAATGTTCTCAGATATCAAGATCGTCTCCTGGCCATCGCAGATCGAGCAAACTCTGATATGAGCTGTGAAGGTGCACATGGCTGCTGTTGCTAGCTGCCTTTCTTGGCTGGCGCCGAACTCATACGACTCGCTGAGATAGACGGTGGAAGGCTGCGGCAAGAAATGTGTATGCTCTTTTTGTGTTTTTCAGAGGTCAAGTTGAGGACGAGGATGGTAGTCAGTGCTCGGCTTCGCGCTGTATGCCGGTGCGATTGGTCAACAAGGCACCATACCATTTTATTGACGGAGACTCTTCGCAGCTCTTGGTGAGCGGAACAGCGGGACCAGACCTCGCATTGCCCTCGTGTCTCGTTTCCTGATACATGTACCACTATGAGCATGGACGGAGAAGCCATGAAGCAGGTTGGCTGAACGAGTGATCTGGTGCTGATTCAGAATACTGGTTCGGAAGTTGCGGCCAAGCTCAGAATTCCTGTCGCTGGTAGGCTTCCGGCATCGAGCCCCCTCGGCCGGCCAAAACTAGCTAATGGCGCGAAAAGGCTGCCAAAATTTGAGCTAGATCAGGAGGCATGGACGTGGACCTATTGGCGTGAAAGATACAGTACGCAGTCGAGGAGTGCGAAAGACCGTGTAAGCCCCAGCTTGTGTCATGCTGTGCGCTCAGGAGCAGGGCTGCTGAAGTTCACGGTGGAAGAAGGACTTGGAAGAACGGAAGACAATTCGAAGACAGGCCAGCAATTGAGACGAAACCCAAGCATTTTGGCTAGGGGACGTCAACCAGGTCCGCCGCTGACATTCGGGTAGCTACCTATCTCATGTAAACGGGTCTCAACAGGTTAATGAAGATGACTGGAGGCAGCCCGCCTCAGGTATGGCCCACGGAGCGAGTTCGCATTAGCCTCGTTGCACGGCAGACTTTGGTTGTGTGGCCACAAAAAGTCCCCCGACTGACTAGACCGCTGTGCTGGAATATCACCCCGAGTGTCTGGTCTCGGGCTGTGAGCGCTGTTCGTGGTGCAGGTGCTGCGGTGTGCTCAAGCCCTGTCGCCACTTGGAGATTGTCCGTGGCCGAGTCTTTCGGAAAGACTATCTGAGCAGAAAAGCGGTTAAGGCTGAGGTCCAACAGCCAAACAGTCGCCGGCCCATCACTTCTGTAGCTTCTTCAAACTCGTGTCCATAGTTGGCAGTGCAAGGTGAAGATCAGCTGTGGCAAGCCGGAAGATTTCTCAGTGCTGTCTCAAGTCGCAACTGGAGGGAGTCTGGGTGAGAAGTGAGAGCCATCCACTTGGCTCAAAGTTGGGTATCATTAATGAATGTTGACAAAGACAGGAAGATCCGACGTCCAAGAGAACATTTACTGGGCGCTGGGAGGAAATGCAGAGGCCCTGACGTCGCCCGTCTTGGACACACGAACCCAAGACAAGGAGGACAGGCCACCCCAAGACTTTTCCCATCCATTCAGCGCATCAATGTTGTCCTGCGTCGAGAGATCTGGAAGATCTTGTCATAAAATTAGCATCTGTTACTGGGTTGGAAGGAGGCCACGGGTGGAACTCACAGAAACCATTCTGCTGCTCTTTCTCCAGGGCCTGAATCTTCATCTTGAGCACATCCTCCCGGGGACTTGGCCCTCTTCCGGGTCTGCGTGCTTTCTTGATGGCGTCATACTCGTCATCGTCCAAGTGTACAAACCTGATGAAATCGGTTAATATAGAGATGGAGAGCAATGGCAGTGGCACATACTGATTGATGACACTCTGAATCTTGTCTGCATCGAGCGGCTTGCTGTCATTTTCCTGCACAGCCTTCTGGAAGAAAGCAACTCGCCCAACTGAAGCAAAAATTTCCGTCAGTACGAGCGACAGACTGAGGACCATTGTTTCACGGACTTAAAGGCTTGTCTTGCTTCTTCCTGGCGGCAGCGATTTTCTCAAGGCGGTCGTCCCGGACTTGTGCCTTGTGAAGGCGTTTGGAGTCACGAGAGAACTGGTGCAGGGCATCGATTGCGCCGTGCCTCTTCTTTGCGATTTGCTTCCTGGTTCTCTCGAGTGTCTTTGGCATCTTGTTGAAGTTATAGGGAGGGAATGTGAGCGAACTGAGCGCTTGCGGTCAAATTGATGGTGGTGGTTTTTAATGGACGCAATGGATGAGGACCGCGATGAAAATGTGCTGACTTTGACTTTTTGTTTTGGGGGCCCTCAACCCTGCACTTGGGACTCCCCATCATAATCCTCTAGGTACCTAGGTATTTCCCCTGCTCCTAACCGATACGCTAGCTTGATTGGGATGCAAGTACTGCAGTACATGCCTACCTAGGTAGGTACCTAGGTACTTGCATGCTTGTTTACCTCGATTCGATTAGCCTATCAGGGATGCCCAAGTAAACTTGAGCACGTCGCGATGGAGACGGGACTTCACAGACGCGCCTGCACACCGCAGACCGCACCGCAGACGGGACGGCAAGGACAATTTGAAATTGAGATATCCGCGTTTTGGTATTGTCGATCCAAGATTGACAACAACTTCTACGTCTCTTGCGTCTCGGTGTCACCCACAAACAGTATACCATCGCATCTTTTTCTCTTCCCGCGATCATCAGTCAATCGGGTTTGTACCACGGTGTGCGGTACAGAGTAACATCTTCGCCATCCGCTTTCCTCTTGCCGCTTGCCTCTGTCTCTACTCCCGTGAAAACACGACTCCAACTGCGTGGGTAAACCTCTCGAATCTGTACAATAATAGAAACAGCCATCAGAGCAACAACCAATCATCACAGTCCACACACATGGCCTGATTGACCATCCGCCTGCCGTCGTCAACCCAGCTCGCCTCGGGTTAGTTGACCCATCAGCCATTTCCGCCGATTTGAAGGTCAAGATGGGCATCCAAGGTAAACAACGCCAAACGTCGCCGATTTGCCACAGTCTCTAACACTATATTTCAGGGCTCCTTCCGCTTCTCAAGTCCATCCATAGGCCCACTGAGCTCAAGAAGTTCTCGGGCGAGACTCTGGGTGTCGACGCGTACGGATGGCTGCATCGAGGCGCTGTGGGATGTGCCATCGAGCTTGCTCAAGGCAAGCCAACCAGAAAGTGAGACTATTGTATCCTTGTACCATCCACTGGGCTCCGCCACAGGCTTGCGCCCGTCTAATCCGCGTCTAGATATGTCGACTTCGCCATGCATCGTGTCCGTATGGTCAAGCATTTCGGCGTCATCCCCTACATGGTCTTCGACGGTGATTTCCTGCCCAGCAAAGCCCGCACCGAGTCTTCTCGAGCCAAGCGCCGTGAGGACAGCCAGAAGGCTGGTCTTGAGCTGCTGAAGGCAGGCAAACCCTCTCAGGCCCAGGCCGAGCTTCAGAAAGCCATCGATGTCACTCCCGAGATGGCCCGGCACCTGATCGAGGAACTCAAGAAGGAGGGCGTGCCCTACATTGTTGCCCCGTACGAAGCTGATGCCCAGCTCGTCTATCTCGAACGCCAGGGCCTGACAAAAGGCATCATTTCCGAAGACTCTGATCTGTTGGTATTCGGCGCCAAGCGTCTACTGACTAAACTGGACCAACATGGGCAGTGCGTCGAGATACAGCGCAAAGATTTCGGCGCTGTTCGGGAAATCTCGTTGACCGGATGGACCGATGACCAGTTCCGCCAAATGGCCATCTTCAGTGGCTGCGACTACCTCGACAGCATCGGCAACATGGGACTGAAGACATCGTACCGCATGATGAGGAAGTACAAATCGCCAGAACGCGTCATCCGAATGCTGCAATTCGATGGCAAGTTCCGTGTCTCCGAAAACTACCTCGCCCAGTACACGCAGGCCGAGCTGACCTTCGTGCATCAACGTGTCTACTGTCCCAAGAAACAGAAACTGGTTCTCTTGACTGAGCCGCACTCATCCTCGCAGCTGGATGTCGAGGAGATGCCTTACATCGGAGCGCCTGTTGAAGATGATCTCGCCAGAGCAATCGCACTGGGAGATGTCAACCCCATCACCAAAGAGCCGATCATTTTGACCGCCTTGCCAGAAAAGAGGAGGACCAGCGCTCCAACGACAATGAGAGCAACAGCCGCGGCGCCTGGCCAGGCAAGACAGGTGCCGGGCAAGCCTATCGACTCTTACTTCAAGGACCACAGACGCATTCCCATGGGGGAGATGGACAGGAACTGTTTCTCGGTCGATGCCAAGAGTGTGGCTGCTCTTACACAGAATGGATTGACTCCGCGAATCTTTCCACTGCCTCGACCGTACCTCGACGATACTGGCGTGCCGTCTTCGGCCCGACCTGCCACCGGTTCGTTCACGTCTCGCCGTCGCACCGAACCGATTACCAGAACACTTCGAGAACTCGATCCAACATTCATTTCATCCACGAATAATCACAGAACAGCCAACTCTGCAAGGCGCGTCTCGGATATCGAAGCGAGACCGACAAAGAAGGCACGACTATGCGAGGAAGACGATGCAACTAGGCCCAAGGATTTGCGATCCGAGACGAGCAAATTCTTCCAGTCCCACGATGACAGTCACTTGATGTCAGATGACTCGATCGAGGAGGCCCTGGCCAGTTTACCAGATATAGGCGATGATTGGCACAGATCAAGACGGTCCGATGCACGACCGACATTGGAAATTTTTCAGGACAAGGCGGCAAGTGAGCCGGAGACGACGTTGACCAGCCCAGATGCAAATGACGAGCTCACTGAAGAGGCTTCCGGGCAATTTCCCTGTACAGCACACACGACTGAAGACGAACCGAAGACGCAAATCGATATCTCATCCGCAGAGACATCTGGCAAGTCGCTGCGTAGAGTGCTTGAAAAGTTCTCATACACACCAACTATGAACAAGGCCACGACTGGGACCCGCATGGCCTTTGGTCTGCCTACGCCTGCACCCAGTATTCAGGCGCCGCAAACGCGATCGCTTCCTCCCACGCCTGTTGAGACTCCGATGCAAACACCACTTCAACGCATGGGGGCCGTGGCCCTGCAACGAAACCGGAGCACTTTCTCGCCCATGACCAAGACGCGAAAGCCCGGAGTCCCGAACAAACGATCTAGCTTGGCGGAGTCCCTGGACAACTTCCCTATCAACCCCGCCTTCGTCCCCTTGCCGAAAGTGGACATGGAAGAGGTCGAATCATTGAACACGATCAGAGGCAGCGAAGATTTGATTCTTGGTGATAGCGATGAAGAGAATGAGCCACCTGCTGAAATTGTCCCGGACAAGGCCAACTTCCGCCGTCGACTGGACCTGTCGAAGTTTCTTCTGACTCGGCAGTGAGACGGGCACAGTTGGTGCAAGCACAGGAGGCGCCTATATGAGGGATGGTGGCGGGCGAGACAAGCACAGCTCGACTTGACCAGTGTATCGGCTGTGGGAATATTGCATAGAGCATGTAACTTTGAAAGGAATGGTTGCGAAGGCTGGCAAGACATAACTATTGCAGGGGTAGAGCTATGGCCGGTGTTGAAAGGCGTTTGCGACTTACGGAAGTATGGACGGCAATGATGATGAACGCAGTACGGAAAGAGCATGTTGCATGTTAGAAGGCGTTAATGACTTGATAGAAAATTAAGCACAGAAGCAGTCCATATACTATAACATTTACACTCGTATTCAAAGGACTGGATTTTATGGTCTCTTCTTGCTGATCTCGAAAGGACTTCTAATAAATAGGTTAGTACTTCGCGCTTTATTACAACGTTGGCAAGGCTTCAACGTCGCAAAGTGCATGTTGATTTGAACCTGAGCTGCGCTACGGGAGCGGAAACGGGCCATTTCATGGCATCTAATCGCATCTCACCACCTTTTGGGAGCTGACACACCGCCTGACGTAAATGTCCTCGTATAGATGGCAGCCTGTGACCTCTCTCTCTCTAGTTTGGCGAGACCTATCCGGTCTGTTATTGGCGTTGCCGCGATAATATCGTCGAGTTCGTCCTCCTCGTCCTCTTGACCGTTGTCAGAATCTGGTTCGGCCTCGTCGTTCACCTTGAAAGTGTCGTGCTTCTGTTCTGGCCTGGGAATGAACTCTGGCCGCTTCTTGTCCGCTTCGGGATTGGCAAAAGTTTTTGAAGCGAGCACCTTTCTCCGTATCTCCTCCATGGCGGCGGCGTCGTCGTCTTCGTCGTCGCTGTCGTCTGATAACGCATAGGGGTCTTGGTCGTCGATGTCTGCTAAGGTTGGCTCGGGTTTCTTGCCGAGGTAGATACCATCTATGCTGTCGCTGTCGTGGTCGTCGTCGGCGCTGTCCCCTTCTTCTTCCTCGTCATCCTCTTCCTCGTCATCCTCTTCTGCATCCGACTCGACCAACACCCTGCGATTCGTGTTCCCTGTAGTCCACATGTCATCACCGTTGCCCTCTTTCCGACTTTCGGCGTACTCATTGTCCAGCCTCTCCATCCAATCTTCCTGTGCCCGCTTGACGCCTTCCTCATCCTCGCACGCTGCGTAACGCCGCAGCAACTGCGCATTGATCTCCAAAAAGGCCTTGCCGTAACTGAATGGCTCGAGAACGATCTCGGCCCAGTCTAGGTGCCCGCAGATGGCAAAGGCAGCGGCCAGAGCCTCGGCGCAGTTGAGGCGCCACGGCTTGCCGTAGTTGACTGTGTTGGCGGCGACCAGGTAGGGCAGCAGACGCTCGCACTTGCCGCCAACCTTATTCCACTGGACCTCGCCGGTGCGAGCCCAGCTGCACTCAACGACAGCGGCGCCGTAGGTATCAAGCAGCGGGCGGTCGGCAGGCGAGATGGTGCGCTTGCCATTCGGAGTAATGATGACGCCGCTGTGGCGCTGGCCGAGGTGCAGGTCACGCATCAGGCCGGCGCGCATGAGCTTCTTGCCCGAGCAGCGTTTGGGGTCGCAGTGGCCGAGGTCCCAGCAGGCGGCTTTGAAGGGCGGCTTGGTGCGGCCAGAGGCTGCGGCAGAGGCATCTTGGGAGTCGCCGTTCGTGTTGTGTTCGCGTGGAGGACCGGAGCGTTTGGCGTCCTTGGGATGGACGCTGAAAGTCTTCTTGCTTCGGGGGTCTTTCTTGTGGCGGACCATTGTGATGTATGCACAGTGCCTTGTGAGGAAGGCAATTGCAAGAGCTCTTGTCTGTGCAGTTGTGGTGAAGTTGCTGGACGGTGTGGGAAGAACCTTGTGAAAGTGGCGGTATCGATAGGGCCCCGGACGACAGGGACAGCAATAAGCAGGGGGGCCTTGGGGGCGCTTTCCCCTCTTCCAAGGTTCACCTGGGCAACAGGGCCAACAGGGCCAGCCTTGAGCACTGGGTCCTAGCCATTGACAGCAGATGTTCCTGGCTTGGCGGTTTTGATGCCGTAAGTTCATGAGAACAGCTTACGGAGTTCTCCTCGTGCACCTCACCAACGGCAGCGTTGACCTCTCTGTCTTTCACCTCCCCAGCTCAAATTCCCAGCTGGCTCTGCCGCACACACTTGCATTGAACCTTGTTGACCTGCCTGTCTCTACTTGTAACTGTTGCAGCCAAGCTGTGGTCTCCAACCCGCCGAGTGGTTGAGAGAAACAACGCCAGCCTTTGAGGTTTTAGACAGCCTAAGGCAGGCTGCATCTGGCTCATCATCGGTCCTGTCCTGCGGCCCAGAGCCCGCCACCCAAGGACATCTACAGCAACCAAACCGTACTACGCGACCGTCACGATGGAGGCGGCCAGCGCACGAGCGGCCGCCCGGGACCCGTGGGGAGGATGGGGCGGCCATGCTCCCTCCCAGCTCCAGCGCTTCATCCAAGCCGCCTGCAGCCCCGAGAATTACGAGCCCAACTTGGCATTGAACCTCGAAATCGCCGACCTTATCAACTCCAAAAAAGGGACCGCCCCGCGCGAAGCCGCCGTGGCCATTGTCAATTACATCAATCATCGCAACCCAAACGTCTCCCTGCTCGCTTTAAACCTGCTAGACATCTGCGTCAAAAACTGTGGCTACCCTTTCCAGCTGCAAATCGGCACAAAGGAATTTCTCAACGAGCTTGTTCGTCGCTTCCCGGAGCGTCCGCCTCCTCGGTTTAGCAGGGTGCAATTGAAGATTCTGGAGGCGATAGAAGAATGGCGCAGCACCATTTGCGAGACGAGCAGATACAAGGAAGACCTGGGCTTTATCAGAGATATGCACAGGTTGTTGAGTTACAAGGGCTATACGTTCCCAGAAGTCAGGAAAGACGATGCAGCCGTCCTGAATCCCAGCGATGTGAGCTTCTGCGTTCCACGAGCGTAGCAATCGTGTCTTTACTAATGATTCGCAGAACCTGAAGTCGGCCGAGGAAATGGAAGAGGAGGAGCGCGAGGCTCAGTCTGCGAAGCTGCAGGAACTAATTCGACGCGGCCAACCGGAGGATTTGCAGGAGGCCAATCGTCTTATGAAGATTATGGCCGGCTACGATACCAGGTCAAAGGTCGATTATCGCGCAAAAGCTGCCGAGGACGTTTCCAAGATTCAGGCCAAAGCGAAACTTCTCGAGGAAAGGCTCGCTGAGTTCAAGCCGGGCGATACTATGACCGATAACGATGTCTTCTCGGAGCTCGCCTCCTCACTCCAGAATGCGCATCCGAAAATTCAAAAGATGTGTGAAGAGGAATCCGACGATCATGAGGCTGTGGCAAAGCTGTTCGAGATCAATGACAGCATACACCGGACCGTTGAACGCTACAAGCTGATGAAAAAGGGGGACTGGGAAGGTGCCTCAAAGATTGCCAAGGGAGAACATGTGGCTTCAAGTGCAGCTGTCAAGAGTGCTGCTCAAGAGCTCAACTTGATTGACTTTGATGGTGATGCAAGTGCCAATGGATCTAGCAGTGACAATGCAGGACCCAGTAGTGGAAGTCAGGCTCAAGCAGGTGGCCTCGAGGATGATTTGCTAGGGCTGTCTATTGGGGAGTCAGAGGCCAATTTTGGCCAGACAGGAGGCATCTCCCTGGGATTTGGAAGCAATACTAGTAAGTGATGGTACTCATACTTTGTGGTAGACTGGCTTGACTGACAAAGTGATACAGATATCCCGGGCCCAGCCTTGCTATCTTCCATAACAGACGACAACGGTGCCAGGGCCACTCAATCAGCCCCTACACCACCTCCACCGTTTTCCGCCTTTTCCGCCTTCAACTCCGGTCCCTCCACATCCAAGAACAACACTCCCCAGCCGCCCAACTACTCCTCCTCTGCCTTCAATCCTCCCGCGGCACCAGCGTCTGACCCGTTCGCCGCTCTCGCCTCCTCAAACTTCCCACAAGCACACTCGGCAGCGCAAGCGAATGATGATGATGAGTGGAATTTTGCCTCGGCGCTCCCCGCAGAGGCACCCGCCGCGCTACCGCGCGAGCAGAAGCTTGCCGTCAGCAATACAAGCCTCAAGATTGACCTGCTGGCGAACCGAACCACGGCCACGTCGAATAGCATCAACCTTCTGTTCGCCTTCAGTAATAGCACCGCACAGCCAATCAGTGAAGTTCATTTTCAATTAGCTGTAACAAAGGTAAGATTTCTGCTCTCGATCTCTGACTGCAGAGGACCATGACTGACGCACATGGACTCAGGGATACGAGTCTTCACTCAAGCCACAGACGGGAAGGTCACTGGAGCCCAAGCAGAGTCGTGGTATCACACAGGCGATCGAGGTATGGCACGCCGATGACAAGACCAAGAGAGTCGAGTCGGTCAAGCTGAGATGGAGGGTAGCGTATAAGGTCGGCGGGGTGGCAAAGAGCGAGATGGGAGAGATCCCGGAGTTTAGCATTGCGTAATATTGGCAAGCTGCTGTGCAAGCCACATCCGATCATTATACTATGACTATAATGATATCAAAATGTTGAGCGTTTGGGACTTTTGAGCGAGCGATCGATTTTGGAGAAGGAGGGTGAGGCCTAGGTAGAGTTCTGGGCTGGCAGGGTGGGTGAGGATCCACAGAGACTGGTTGGACTTGTAGTGAACATTGCTACTCCGTAGATGACCTAAGTAGGTATACGTGAATCATGTGCTTAAGCATTCATTCATAGATACAATAGCAAGTCACTCTTCAAATATCACACTTTGAGCATGATCATATGAACTTATACTTAAGGGTCAAATACTTACAGTTACTCAGTGACTACCTATGGGTGACTTGATCTTAGTACAATTTGTAGTCATAAATTAAAAGACCATTCTCCCATATGACCTAGCATTTCACAACTGACAAAAGATAATTCATTACAGAGCATCTGTAGAATACTGGACCTGCATTTAGTATAACCTTATGCCTACATACTATGCCTACATACCTGAGAATTGTTCCTAGATAGAATAATCGTTTGTACTCATTCAGGCGTACAGTACTGTGAATGCAGAGGCTTCGGGGGGCATCAATGTTAGGTACCAACCTTGGTAGGTAATGGCCCGTGCACGCTAAGCCTACTAAGCCTAGAGAGGCCTTGCCAACATTTGAAAACCCCCCGGCACCACCTTCTAATTTACGCCCCAACCATCGACCTTGACCTTCCTACACAACCTTACAACATATATATTTGCTGGGGATACCTACTTACCTAGCCTGTCTCACGCATATATTCTTTGTCGCATAGGAAACAAGGCATACCTTCTTCACGACACCCTTCAAGCACAAGTCCTGCAGACAATGGACGCCGACAGCAAGACCTCTAGGCGCGACAAGTCTGGACATCGAGACGATTACAACGATCGGGAGCACCGGCGCCGCTCTCGAAGTCCCGATTCCAGGCAACGACCGTCACGCGACAGAGATGATCGACGCGATCGGAGATCCAGAAATTCCCGCTCGCCACAACGGGTCTCACACCGACATCGGAGGCGCAGAGATCAAGAGGAGGAGGACTACGACGAACGCTCCAGAGACTCCAAGCTGAAGCACAGACGAAGGCGATCGAGGTCGCCTGCGGAAGATAGCGAGCTCCAAGACATGAACCAGCGGCTGCGGCGCGATGGACGGTCTGTGGAGGACAACAAGGCAGGAGACAAGCACATTGCAATCAGGCGAAGTGGCCCTCTCCCTTCACAGGCCGACTCCTTCGCCGTCCAGACCGGAGAAGAACCCGAGAAGCCCAAGGAAAAGCCAAATTTCGGTACCACGGGCCACCTCGCGGCGGCTTCCAACTCGATCGAGCAAGCAGACGGCACCAAGATCACGCTCAAGTACCACGAACCGCCGGAAGCGCGCAAGCCCCCGCCGCGCGACCAGTGGAGAGTTTTTGTGTTCAAAAACAACGCCGTCGTGGACACTGTCGACCTCAGCAGTCGGAGCTGCTGGCTTGTGGGACGAGAGACAGCAGTTGTGGACATGCTCGCCGAGCACCCGTCCATCAGCAAGCAGCACGCCGTGCTTCAGTTCCGTTACGTGGAGAAGAGAAACGAGTTTGGCGACAAAATCGGCAAAGTCAAGCCGTATCTTCTGGACCTGGAGAGCGCAAACGGAACGCAGCTGAATGGCGAGGGAGTTCCCGATCGAAGATACCTCGAGCTGAGGCCCAAAGATGTCGTCAAGTTCGGGGACAGCACGCGAGAATACGTGGTCATGCTATCCAGAGAATGAAGCGGCCCACTCAACCTTCGGCGACAAGCTGCTTGGGCTGAACGGACACTGCGACAACAGCTGCTTCTCGAGGCACGAGAAGGGCTGAAATTTATGGTTGTGCAACGTTTCCGTGGTCGCATTCAAGCCTGTGTCCCACGAGTGCCTGGCCTCATGAGGCGTCAACAAACAGACAGCAGTGTCACGGGCGTAAGTAGACCGAATAAAGTCTGGACCACAACCATGACGTTCTGCCCGCCAGCCCAGTCACGAATACTCTTTCCCATCACCTAGGACAAGAGGTCATAAATATGCCAGGGCAGACAGACACACGAGAGATGGTCATACCAAGGCTAGACCGACTGGCAGTTGCTGTGACCCGCCGCAGCACCAAATTATGTCACACCCTTGTGTTTGCAACATTTCGTCTTCGGTCCTTGACATACATCACCTTGGTTCGACTTGAATCGCATACTGTCAAGTGCAGGTCTCGTGCGACACGGGGCAAGTATTGTACGGCTTGCCGCGGAACACTATAACTCAGAATCTGATCAAAAGGTCAGAGACGGGTGTGCATCCATCCTCGCGCGAAGCAGGGTGTCTGGGAAAATAT
This sequence comes from Ophiognomonia clavigignenti-juglandacearum, assembly GCA_003671545.1. NCBI lineage: Eukaryota > Fungi > Ascomycota > Sordariomycetes > Diaporthales > Gnomoniaceae > Ophiognomonia > Ophiognomonia clavigignenti-juglandacearum. The sequence continues at coordinate 56,022 of PYFS01002039.1, read as the reverse complement.
AAGAGCATGTGCCTTATGGTTACAGGAGCTTCTGTAATGATCAGGGGTTTCAACTCGCAACTCAGGTGCAGCACACCTGCAGGCCACCCCACCACCGGCAGTTCGAACAATGAATCGTCAAGCTCGACGATTCAGGCTTGCTTGCCCTCCAGCTGCCTGCATGACAAACCGGTCTTGGTTGGTTTGGGCGGTCTGCAGGGGAGTAGGGAAGGAACGCAGGAGATGGTTCCTGCCACGCGCGAGCTCCCCCCCCCCTCCTTTCCCCCTTGCGCGCACAAGAACAAGTGGCTCAGCAGGCCAACAGAAAGCAACCGAGCTGCGCCGCATGACCACACAGGGCACCGGGGGCCGGGCGGGAAGGTTGCCTCCTGCATTAGTACCCGGTATTTGGGCTGGAAATAACCGATTTAGGAGTACCAACGTCACATCACATCCGTTCATTTACTTGCCTGCATCCTCCAGTCGTTATGGGCTGTGTCACTTTTCAAAGTCTATTTCCATCAGTAACAGTTGTCTGTATCGGTCTCTTCATGGTGGGTTGGGCACTTTCTCAAGTCTTTCTTTGTTTAAAGCTTCACATTTCCTGATGACGCTTTCATCTTGTGCCTTGTCTTGTCTTGCCTCGTCGACTCTGTTTTTCCCTCTCTTTTGGGTTGTCAACATTGTTGTTCATTCTGTGTTGCAGTACACAGTTCACATCTTGTACTTTCACGATGTGCTGTGTGCCAACCCATTGATCCTCACTTTCTCACTATCCAATTCTCTACTCACATCCCTCGTCGGAAGACTGCTTGCCCATCTTGCACGGAACCTCGCCTCTCTTGTCATCATCAGCCTGTGCATCGACTGCCATTGGACATAAGAACTCGCGGCCCACATTCAACACTACCAGGCAAGCAACTGCCCAAGTGCACATTTTCTTGTTGGTGGAGCAGCTTTACCCTTGGCACAGACAGGACGATTTGAAGCAACACTGGCTGCATAGCACCAATCTTCAGCTCGCAGCGGATTCCCTGGGCACACCACCACTCTAGGCAAGGAGGCAGCAGCACGACCTTGGGATGCATGGTGGCGTTTACAAATTGTAACAATTTCAAAGTTCAGCAGATCTCAACTCTCAAACATCCAGGCTGTGTCTACTCTATCACCTGAGGCGGACACTACAGCGCAGGCGTCTGGAGGCAACGTTCACCCTCCAAATCTACTGTCAATCAAGGCTTAGCATAGCTGAGCATTCCTGCCACGCTGTGCTTCGATCAACAGCTTACTCTGCGCCCGCTGGAGCTGGTACTCCTCCTGGTCAGACTCAGAGACAATACCAAGATTTCTTCTTGTGGGGACGACTCTACAGGACAACTTGTTGTGGATGCCCAACATATCTGACCTTTCAGCTCAAGGCAGATCTTTTCACGCCAACCCTGGAGGCTCAGTATAGCGCAAGCTGCTCCTTACTGGGTGAGTGCTCTTACCAGACCACGATCAAGAGACCCAGCCTATTGGGACCTCCTCCCTCAGACCAGGCGCTCCTGTCGATCACATCCAGCGGGTCCAGTATATCTGAGTCTCACACATCAGAGCAGGATCACGCCAGGACCTTGATTAGGAGGTTCTGTGCATACTTAGATCTACCACACAAAGCAGGACCTTCCAGGACAAGTATCAGATGGTACAATCTCTGGACGACAGAGTCTTCAGACTGAACACTTCAGACGGAACCATCAACCAAGATCCAGTTTACCATTTCGCAAAGGGGCTGCTCAGCAGCACAATCGGGTTCCTCGCCATCCCACATATCTCTTCAAGCCTGCTGTGCTCAAATTTGCCTTGCAGCAGACGCTATTGAGAGCATCTTGTGGGGACAATCACTGTGCTGATGTTAGTGCTTGTTCCTGGTCTTGGGGACTTGCTAAGTTTAAGTTTGAGATTCTTGTGGAATGAGAGGCTTACTTGGTCTCTCAGAACGAGTATTGCCCGGAATCATTCCTGAAGGACCAAGTTCCTTCCCATCCAAGGAACATTTTCTGAGGCAGATACAGCATTCTCTGGAGAGATAGTTCGTCCCTAATTGGGACTCACATTTCCGCCGTGGACATATTTTGTCGGCCAGCTTACAAATCCAACACCAGTCTGACTACGCTTCCCGGTATATCAGCTGACAGAGGCATATTTGCAGTATCGGCCAGGCTAATCCGACTTTCCACTACAGCAGCCGCAGGAGGCCTATGTGCAGTGCCGCAGCAACGTGCACCAGTGACCAAGGACCAAGGACAGCCTCATTGCATTTCCACAACGTGCCGCATGAGCGTGTAGGGGAGCATACGAGGATACTGGCTTCTCCTCTCACGATCTGGAGCTTTGGTCACCTGGTGGCTTATACCCTTTTTCTATCTCGAGCCCAAACTAGCCTGGTGCCCTTCTGGTGCCAACTTCCCAAAAACAACAAATCTCCAACAGTCATTTAACGGCAAAGCTCACCGTCTCGCATCTCAACTCTGGTCCGTACCCAAAATCAACGACATCAGCGCGAGGGAAGCGTCTGCTTCTATTCGCTGCTACGACGCCGCTTAATATGGTGAGTCGCTCTCGTCCTCGCTACCCTCGCTTCAACACAAGACCACGCACGCGCCTCCTTGGCTTGCCTCAGCCCGCCTGGACTAGCATTCTGCGACGTGAGAGACAAGTCCCGCAAATTCCAGAGGATATGGCATGGCGCGGACCGCGCTCACGATACCTCTCTTGTTTGCACGCTGTCCACCGTGCACACACACACAAGCACGCAATCATGTTTGATTTTATGTGCTCGTTTAGGGGCAAAACTGCTCTCGAACTGCATTTGCATATCAACTCAGCACTAAGCTCAGACCACCCCTCCTCACTTGTTTCATTTATCCAGGCGGTTTTTCTTCTTTCCTGTCAAAAATACAAAGCACCCTGTCATGCATTTTTCTATTTCGAAGTACATCGGAAGGGCCTGCTGTTTCTAACATTACTATAGGGGACCATCAATCGCAACATCGCGCGGTACGACATCACAGCCGTTTATACCCACCCAGAGGCCGAAGTCGACATCATCTTGGTTCACGGCCTCAATGGTAACCCCGAGAAGACCTGGACTGCAAGCAACAAGACGTACTGGCCAACCGATCTACTGCCCGAGACTTTCCAACAGGCCAAGGTAGCAATCAGCGTCTACGTGTTCGGCTACAATGCCGACGTCACTTCGAAAGAAAAGCACCATCCGAGTCATAATTTTCTCCACCACCATGCCCAAAATATGGCCGATCATGTTGCCTCATACAGACGAGACAATGGCAGACTGGAGAAACCCATCATCTGGGCTGCTCACAGCCTTGGTGGACTCGTCTTGAAGGCAACCCTGCTGCACGCCGATAGATGCCGCGATTCCAACCTGGCACATATCCGTGCACTTTTCGTATCTACGTACGGCATCGTGTTCCTCGGAACACCACACGAGGGGAGTGGTCTTGCCAAGTACGGCGAGATGATCCAGAATATAGCTGATATAACCATATCCAAGCGCCTCTTTGAGACTCAGTCGATTCTTCTCAAAACGTTGCGCAACGACAGCGAAACGCTCGACAGCATCAACTTCGGGTTCATACAGATCTCGCAAAAGTTCGAGACATGCCTCGTCTATGAACAGGCCAGCACCAAGATCGCAGGAATCACCAGGCGAATAGTTGTGGATCAAAAATCAGCGGCTCCGACCTTTTGGGCGAGAGCCCAGAAGTTTGGCATCGACGAAACTGCAAGTCTTGCAGTCCCTTCCCAGCGCACCACTCCTTGCATGCACACTGCAATAGCATTGTGTAAACTTTCTAAACTGGACGGCCCTATTCTGATTCCATATTCTACTCTAGCATTCTGAAATGTGCAAATTCGCCGATGCTGAAGCTACAGGATACCGGAGCTTGTCTTCCTGTATTCTAGACTGTAAGCTTGCGGCCCCCGTCTCTTATGCCTGGTATTGGAACGTATTAGAAGTATTTGCGCTGACCTCGATGTACTGAAAGGGGCGAGAAAAGCACCTGGCTTCATCAAAGCCCGCTGGGTCACAGAAATGGAGAATGTTGAACTCCAAGCAAGAGCGGCCTCAAGGGAGACGGCAACATCGACTGGTCCTCAAAACCTGTCAGGTATGTCTTCTGACCTCCAACACGAGCGAGGCTCTTATAGGCCTTGAGAGTCGCATGGCTCAAAGTTTCATGGGCCAACGAACACGTGAAAGAGGCGTTCTCAAAAGCCACTTTTCCACGAGCCCAAGGGCTGACACGCTTTTCTTTCTAGTGCAACAAAACAACAGTGCCTCTCCGACCGAGCACCCTGCACCACCATCACCAATACCCACTTTACAAATGCCAACGTCGGTCCCGTCGTCACAGCAGTCATGGACTTCCGGACTACCCACTTTGCAAAATACTGCTTTCTTCTACCACCCGGAAGTCTTTCGCCCCAATTCGTACTCTGTTGGACGAGATAAGATGTTGGTTGAGCTCCATAGCATGCTACAGAACTCTCATCGCAGAAAATTTGGGACGTCAGCGGTTCTGGTCAGGGGCCGCACGGGCGGCGGCAAGACGCACCTGGTGCGTAGTTACGTATTTGAGCACAAAGACGACTACAGCGGCGGGGTGTTCTGGCTACAGGCTCACACACTCGATGAGCTCACACTCGAGCTTTCGCGCTTGTGGCAGCTCGTCGGTAAGGACCAAGACCCCGAGGGCAGCTTCGACGGCCTTATGATCAAGGTTCAGGCCTGGTTCAACGGCCGAGAAAACTGGCTCTTGATTCTGGACGGCGTCATGACCGACGAGGGCATTGAGCGGCTCGTCCCGGACGCCCCCAACACGTTTCTCATCTACACGTCCACAAGTCCGGCCTTCACCGGCAATCACCTTTACGACAATCCGAAGCTGCTGGAAATCCCTCCACTGAGTATGGAAGATGCTCAACAGCTGCTTCTGGAGGAGATGGAGCACGAGAAACCATGGACACGCGAAGTGCTGCAGCAAGCAGGAGCCGTGGTACGAAGAGTCGAGTCGTTACCGCTCATGGTACACGTGCTAGCACAACAGTTGAAGACAACGCGAGAGCCTCTGTCCGGATTCAACAAGCGCTACAGGGACAAACCTCACATTCGTCGCAAAGTCGATCCGTTCGACTTTGTACTGGAGCGCCTGGAGGAGAGGGGTGCACACGCAGCGCTCAACGTGCTCTATTTGGTGGCCTTCTACGATAAGCTATTGCCCGTGGAGATGCTGGCCCTAGGTAAGTCTGCAAACACCACGTGAACGTCCTCACGTCCAGTGACCCTGCGGGTTTTGAGACATGCTGCATTCTGTGCTGACTGGATGAACCTGCACAGGTCTACACGTCCTTCCACTGCCCTGGAAGACTGGAGAGGCGGGCAGCCACGGTCGGGCGTCCCTCAACAATACTCTCGGCGTCCTGATTGCCTTTGCGTTCGTTGAGCGAGACGACAACCATGAGATCTCGCCCGTAAGCTCTCGGACTTCTAAGAAAAGCGTGGAGCTTTCTGCGCCACCCATGGACACGCTCAGGTTCTATCCAATGTTGCAAGGGTACATAGTCGAACACTTGGAGCGAGAGAACGAACGCGAAAATGGGGAGAAATTGCCCTTCTACTGGCTACAGAGAGCCGTCGATGTGTTCTGTAGGTCTTTACGAGATGCGGATGCTAAGATCAGGGAGAGTTCGACTGTCGGACTTCCCGTGGACTACCAGCGTTACCTCATCCATGGCCGTAAGATTCTGCATCACATCCAACACTACGAGTCGCGCACCACCACTCGCACCACGGAAATGGCAGCGGGTCGAATGGTTCTGAAGCAGAGACTCGACTATGTCAAGGAGCGGTTCGAGGAGCTCCAGTCGCAAATGAGCAACACAGGGACCGGCGCGCCGCAAAGGTTTTCAGTTTTTGACCGCGCTAACAGCCTTTCTGAATCGGACTCCGGCACAACCAGCAGCCAAACAGTCAGTCAGACAGCCAGCCAAGAGGCAGTCACGCCACCGCACGTCGAGGATGCACAGCACTACTTGTCACGGTTACAAGATCGATTTCCTCCTCATGACTTGCCTTACCCCGTCGAGTACGAGGAGTCTGTGGACGACAATGGTGGAGTCACGCCTCGGGAGGACTTGGTAGTTCAGCACAAGAGGAACAGAAGCCTGTGGAGTCCCGCGGAGGTCGGCGTCAGTCACGATCACGCGGCGATCTCCTCGTTCCACGCCACGGGGCGCAAGCCGAGCCGAAGATCGGTCTCCGCAAGTAGTGACGCGGAGGTATCGTTGCTCAAAGTCCGGCAGACATCGCCCAGAAGCCCTTCCCGTGTTGGCGGGCTTGCCCTTCACAAGGGACGATCGGCTAGTTCGGGCTCACGAACCACTGCTACGGACCTTTTCAGGATGGACCAGGGACACTATGCGTCGCTGACCCCGGCTGGGCTGACGCCGTCTGAAGAAGTGTCTGGCGCAGAGTTCTACACGAGTATTGCAATACCCTCACGTAGAACGTCGTCAACATTGGTCGCTAAAGTCAAAGAGAACTGGAACTGGGTGCGGCGGAGACGGGCCTCATCGGGTACCTCGACCAGCAAGCCGACCCTGGAGGCTCCCACTAGTGCTAAGAGCTCCCCTGGTATCAGACAGCCGGCTGTCATGCCCAGTTTCTCGGCTCTTGTTGACCGGTCTGTTAGCTCCAGTCCTGGTCAGGGCATTACTCCATTTGCTTTCCCAGAGACAAAGTCGACATTGACCGAGCCCTACCTGCCAAGTCTGCCAAGGGTTGATTCATCCAGTCTTGACCCGATGGCCATGTCGTTTCCCACGCCTCAACACGCTCTTCAACTCGGCGGCGCGTTTAATCCACTAGAAGGCATGGAACCAACCTCCATGTCACGCGAATCTAGCCGGCAGTCGAGCAATGCGTCTCGCGGACGGATGTCTGGTGATTACAGCCGTGGCCGTTGCAGTGGCACATCTGTTCCACATGGTAGTGCTATCTACTCTCATCGCGCTGCAAGCCCATTCCCGGGCCACATGAGCTTAAAGGCCCGTTATGGAGGAGATATGTCGTGGGACGAACAGGACGCCACATTGCTTTCGGGCATGACGGAGACGACTTCACAATTTGACTTTCGGCGACCCATGGGTCCGCCGGACCTCAGTCTACGTACCCGCCGCGGATCGGTAACGAGCGCTGTGGCTGCAGGAACTGGTGGCACGGCTGCTGTATCTGACCCGTACGCCCTTGGTCATGCCAGAACGAACTCCCAAGCTGGCAGTGCTCATCAATTCCGATCCCGACAAAACTCCAATGCGAGTAGTGTCGCCGTCATGCCTCCAATGCCGTCGCCTTCCGAGCCCTCAGCACCAAACAGTCGCCAGAATGCTAACGCCAGTCGTCGCGCTGTTGTTTCGACACAGCGCGGCGGTGGGCGCGGGCGTGGGCGAACCCAGAGCCAGAGTCCAAGCACCGAGCTGAGAATGCTGCCACCTGGTTTCGAAGCGTCTCAAGGGAGCCCAGAGCCCTCTAGTGAGCCAATGTCCCGGGGTGGTTCGGGCGGACTAGTGGTGGGCAGCGGGTACGACAGGACACTGATCCCGTTTGGAAGTTTTGGAGACACTACAGCCGAAGACTTGCACGATGCCTCGCGTAGGTTACGTCAGCACCGTATTGATCGACAGCAGCCACCCGGAATCCCGCCCCGTAGGGGCAGCGTCAGTTCCAGTCGAGGAAGTTATCGGACCCAGATCAGCCCGCCCTTGATGTCCAGGGGCAACTCGACCGGCGCGGGCGCGGTTGCGGGCTTGGGACTGGGCATCATGCCTGGCGGCAAGACGGAGGAGAAGAAGTGAGCTTGGCTTGACTCGCTCGAATCGGTGTCGTTCAGGACAGAAGAAGCGTATTTCGAGACTCGGCTTCAAAGTTTTACCAAAATAGGTGCGTTTGGACAGGATAAGACTCGGATCGAAGTCTTGACAAGCCACTGGTTGCTCTGAGGCTAAAGATGATACTCGAACAGCTTTCTTGCGCATACTTGGCGAGATCTTCATTGTACAAGTTTGGACGAGGAGGGATCAAGTTCAGCAGCATTGCAAAGGCTCGACGATGTCAACTGGATGCAATGGGACAAATGGCAGACGTCACTGAGCATTCACGATGGCGGTGTCGCCTTCATTTCGGATAGGATGTCCACCGCAGTCTTTCGATCTTCGAGCATCGTACTGCATGCGTCTGAATTAGACAAGAGAGCGCGGAATTTCCGCGCCATATACCAGAATTGCAGTTCAAGGTGGCGGTTATGGTGTGGAAGGGAGGTCTAAGACGATTGGGTTGATTTGAAACGGACGTAGAGGGACAACGTCCAGCCAAATATTGGCATGTAAGATCAGGAGCAATATGAGATGGACACACAAAGATACAGCTTCCGGTGATACATCCTTAGTTACAGCATAGTTAGAATCTCAGGCAGCAGCAATCATCCACTTGACTGTATCAAGGCCCAGCACCATATCGCGTGATTGGACAGACCGTTTTGAAGGGGTGCCGCCAACCAAAGATCTTCACGAAACTACACATACATTTCCAGGGTTGCAAGTACAGAAGCATATTGTCCAAGATGATCAATCGTGTCGACGGTATTACTCCAGATTGTGTCCATGACTGGCCCGCGAGGTACCCTTAGCTCTATGTTCTTTCCACGCTTCCATCAAGCTGGGCCGGCGTCCCCACGGAAAGTCCGCAGAGCTCATAAACCGCCAATGCGACTCTTCCATAGCCGGAGCACTATCTGATCGCACTGATGGCGCCCTGTGCGGACTCCTCTCCGGGATGGTTGGCATCGCAGACAAGGTTATCTCCGAGACGCTCGACAGCTGCGCCGTGCTATCCTTGGAATGGATGCTCTCGTCCATGGCGCCCCAAAGAAGTGGACACGCGGAGCAGAACCACTGGCCATAGACAGGCGTGCGGACGCCCGCAGAGCCCTCGCGCGGCCCGGTTTCCGACGTGTCTTGGTGTGAACGCAGGACGAGAGCCAGTTCGGGGATCTCTAGGTATACGGTCGAATCGTCGCAGGGATGTTCAGAGGACCCGGCGTGGCAGCGAGGCAGCATGTCTTTCCTGGCCCAGTACGCCTCGTCTCGGGAGGCTGACGTGACCGGCTGCAGCTGCTGGACCCTCGCTGTTGTCTTGGAGGAAGTCCGCCGGTGGGCTTTCCTGCGGAGACGGACGCTTCGCTGGAGGTGCTGGGGAAGATGCGCCTCACACAGCCATGGCAATGTCTCCGTATTCGACGTGGCTGCATTTTCTGTGTGGGTAAAGGGGTCCTTTTGTATTTCCATGTGTTCCGTCTCGCTGATGATCAGAGACAGGCCTAGTATTGCGTCTGCAGCCCTTTCGTTCTCCATTCTCTGTCTGGAGCAGATCCGGCTCGTGCAGACGTGGCTGAGGACTTGCTCGAGGGCCGCGGTAGCGCCAAAGACGGCGTCGAGGGAGCGCTCTCGCAGACCCGCGGCCCACGGGCCCGAGGAAATAACTGCATCGTGGACTTGGCATATTCGCCTTGTCCGAGACCTCCGGCTTGCAGACGTGGTTGCAAAAAGGGGATGCTTTCTCGGTGGCCCGATCCTATGGGATAAGTCCAGGGCTTGGAAGACACGCGTGATGGTGTGGTGGAAGTCCTTCCATAAGCTCGCGGGTGCGGTGTCCATCGCCAACAGTATGACATCCCACGCTATGGTCTCGAGGTCTTTGTCATAGTCGATTTCGAGACGGGCCGGGTCAAAGTCTGGGTCCAGGCGGGAGAATACACCTATGAGACCATAAACACGATCCGCGAGCCTAGTGCTGCTTGCCCCCGCCACTTTCCCCAGGACATCTACGAGCACCCTCCTCCCACCATCCTTGACGTCTCTTCGAAGATCGTGAAGCTTCCCGATCCACTCGGCTGCCACGGAAAAGGGGCCTTCCTGCGTACCCGTGCTCCAGAACTGATAAAGGGACTCCAGCCCCTGGCACTGCAACAGCTCTTCAAAGTCGACAGCTACGGGGCCACATACCACACTCGCGGCCTTTGCACAGGCGACCTCTTGCAGAACCCAGGCCCGCTGCCAGTACTCGGAGCTCTGTAGACGCACGAGCTGAGTCCAGGCACGGTCCAGGCGCTGGGCTGCGGGCGTGCGCATGTCCAGGACATAGACCCCCCGGGACCCCGCCTGTTGCTGCTGGCGCTGCGTAGTCAAGAGGTCGGCCATGATGCGCAGAGCGTCGACCCCTTTCTCGCTCTCGCCCAGCCAAGACACGACATGGTTGGCGTGGGCGTAGATGTCACCGATTCGGGCGATCTGAACGTTGAGCTCTGGGAGTGAGTGTTGGTCGAGACAGAGGGCGTCTATCCAAAACCAGGGCGTGGCATTGTTGATCCAGGCTCTGCGCAGAAAGAGCCATAGATTGGTGTGAATGAGACGAAGGAGGCCGTTGATGTAGATGGGGTGTCTAGGGGTGGCGTCTCCCCAGACATAGGACAGTGCTACATATTCAGGGCACGTGATGGAGCGAACGTCCTTGTCCTTGGCGTTGTCGTCGGTGTCGTTGTTGCTGTTGTTGTTGTTGTTGTTGTTGTTGTTGTTGTCGTCCTCGTCGTCCTCGTCGTCGTCCTCATCGTCGTCAACACTGTTGAAGACCTCGAGAGAACATGCGAGCCTCTTGGCTTGAAGTTGTGAGTGGACCTTGATGAGTCTGATGGAGGTCTTGCTGGGAAGAGGCGTGTATTTGTATTCTGACGTCGCTTCTTGGGGCATCGTTACGTTTGGACGAGGGAGTGTGAAACGGCAAACAAGGACATTATGTACTATCTGCACTGTACCTGTCCTCAGTGCGAAGGACGAGAGAGAGGGAGAGAGGGAGAGAGAGACGGAGACAGAGACAGAGACAGAGACACCTACCTATTTTGCTAGCAACAGGAGGTAGCAGAAAAGGAGGTCTGGAAGCAAAAGAAAAGACGGATGGTTCGGTGACAGTGAGTGAGTGAGTGACCCCTGAAAGTTGGCGACCTCACCGCAACTGGGGCTTTGCACAGCACCCTGGCTGCCTGGCTGTGTCAACCGGCACCCACAATTCTTGGGCCAAGTCTTGCTGAGTAGTGAAGTGAATAGCTTCATCACCACTATACCGGTATGTACGGTAGTTCCTCCCGTGATACCTACCTACCTACCTGTGGACCCAGGCAAGTCCTGTATGTATAAGTACGTAAACAGCACTCACCAATCCAAATAGTACAGTACAGCACGTGTTCCTAATATAATGTTCCTGCTCAGTCCGTCGAGCGGTCCACATCTTCCCCAGGGGCAGTAGCAACAGGAACCCTCCGTAGAAAATGACACAAAGGTATGAGTAGTGATTTGCGCAGCTGTGGAAACAATCTGACACTAGCTAGGTACCTAGTAGCTATAAATATTTATACATGAAAAGTTGGAGGTGGTGAGCCACTCACCCGTCTGGGCGACGTATGTACATGTTTCATGAGCCTGGTGTGGCTGGTGTCTGAATGAACAAGGTTCAGGTGGTGGTGATAGTGGCTTGGGCCCTAGGATCTTGGCGGTTAGCGGCTAGCGGCTACCTAGGTACCTACGTGCCTACCTGCACTTTGTAGCGAGGCTCGCCAGGCCAAGGTGCCTGTGGGACTTCAAGGACCCGGACAACTTCGAAGGTCCAACCAATTGTACGGACCGAGCAGCTATTGTAAGGAGTACAGGCCGTACAGTACCACAGTAGGTATCGCCCGTGCTGTACGACGACGTCGTCTTACTGAACTTTGTTCCCAACCGTGCAGCACGCAGCAAGCACACGACCTGACCTGACGACAAGTGCCTTGCATCAAGATACAGCCATCAGCCCAACCGAAAGGGGTCTCTTCAACTCTATACACTCCGTGCTGGATCCCAAACTATTCCGACTTGCTTTACTTAGGTATCAAGCACGCAGCGGGAGTCGCCAACCTCACTACTTTTGGTACTTCCCGCACCTTGTTTAAGTACGGCAAGTACGACACAGCATCAGCAGCAAACAGCAACTTTGTCCAAGCTAAGCGCGGGACCCCTTCGCGACGCCTCTTTCACACGCTCCCCCTCCCTCTCTTTTTCTCTCTCTCTCTCTCTCTCCCTTGAGCCTGAGCTTGAGCCTGACTCTGTATTTGCTCGTCCGCCCTTTGCCTTCTCCGAAAGGCCTGCGCCTGTCCGACAGCGCGTCTCTTGACTCCGAGTCCCAATCTAATTTCCAGAACGTCTTTTCTTGGGCCGAGTGCTCGCCAACCGTGTCTTGGCACCTGAGCGCGACAAAGTTCCCGCCACATAAACCCTCGCGATCCGCTCCTCGACCCCGACCCTCCCTTCGTCCACTCAACCGTAGCATCCTTCCATCTCGCACATTCAAACAATATGTCTTCGGGCTTGACTCGACGTAGGGGCGGCGGCGGAGGCGGAGGCCCGTCCAACGAGGGCGAGAGCAGCAACGGCTTGCCTCGCACCGACTCCTCTACCAACTTCAAGGACACCCAGCCCGAAACGAGCTACGAGAACAGCGAGAATGGCCACAAGATCGCCTTCGACCCGAGAGACATTAGCGAGAGTGCAGAGAGGAGCAAGCAGCCCAAATTGACTCTCATGGAGGAGGTCCTGCTGCTAGGCCTCAAGGACAAGCAGGTTCGTCCGCGCCCCATCGTCGCGTGCTCTTTTCCATCATGCCCTCTGTCTTCCGCCGACCCGAAGTGATGAACGTCACTAATATTACTCTTTCCCACACCAGGGCTATCTGTCCTTCTGGAACGACAACATATCATACGCCCTCCGTGGCTGCATTGTCATAGAACTTGCCTTCCGCGGCCGCATCAGCATGCAAAAGGACGCCTCGAGACGCCGCTTTCCCCTGCCCGACCGCGTAATCGAGGTCATCGACGACACCCTGACCGGCGAGGTTCTGCTGGATGAGGCTTTGAAGATGATGAAGGCGAGCGAGAAGATGAGCGTCAGCTCCTGGATCGACCTGATGAGTGGTGCGTGCGCTTTCCTGTCCTCACACTCGCCCGAGTTCGCCGTTGCTGAGGAGTCACTAACATATCCCTTGCTACGACAGGAGAGACGTGGAACCTTATGAAGATAGGATACCAATTGAAGCAAGTCCGCGAGCGCCTCGCCAAGGGCCTTGTGGATAAGGGCATCCTGCGCACCGAGAAGCGCAACTTCCTCCTCTTCGACATGGCCACCCATCCCGTAGCCGACGGCGGCGCCAAGGAAGAGATCCGAAGGCGCGTGCGGAACGTGCTCACGCAGCGCACCGTCGTCCTGAGCGGCACCCAGTGGCTGCCGGAGAACCTCGAGTTCCGGTACATGCGGACCATTGCCATGGTCTGCGCTGCTTACGCGGCTAATGTCCTTGAGAATGCGCTATCTACACTGGGACACGAGGCGAGGGAAAGGGCGTTTGCTCAGACCGATGAGCTGTTGGCAGAGTACAGCCAGTGGCCGTTTGGGAAGAAGGCTACACAAAATGGAATTGGCGCGAACTTGCCACAAGTAATCTCCGAGGTATGTAGTAATGCGGCGTGCTGTGGATGGTGCGATGGCTAACCTCTGTGTCATGTTTTCAGGAGGCCAACAAGGCGAAGGACAAAGAGCTCCAGCTTGAGGTGGTTGCTGCTTGTCTCAGCGTCTTCACCCGCCTCGACTCTCTGCTGTAATAGGTCACCTAATGGCCACAGCGCAACACTGCATAATAACCCAAGCCCCAAAGAACGGCTTAGGAGAGCCAAGAGAAGACAGAATGGGGCCCATGGAGCAGCAAGCGAAGGACATGTACTTGGACATGTACTTGGATGGCGGGACGGCATTCACAGGGATGGATGCATCAAAAGGAATCTTCTGGGGCGACAGACAGACTATCCAAAACCTTGAAGTCATGGGGTAACGAGACCGAGAAGGAAGAAGGGCAAATCTATTGTGGGTGCCGAATGAGTTGCGGTCCAGGCTCAGCGGATGACATTTCAATTGACAAGTTTCGCAAATTGGCCAGGCGTCTTGTTGCTCTGCTTGGCCGCAGGTACTCTGGGGCAACAGGAAGGAACGAGGCAAGCAGGAAGAAGGAAGGCCATGATGAGTATAGTCTTGCATGAGAGTGCCATGGGGACAGCGGACCAAACAGGATCACAGCATGGGGTAAATGGCTTTGTTGTTTAGTACTAAAGTATCTTGGGTATCTGAACATGGACCAGTACTTGAAGACTGGCCACTGGTGGCGGGCTTTCACCAAAGTATTGTTCTTGTACAATACGGACGTCGCCACCAAAAGTCTTGTCCTGTGCCCCACTCTTGTGCCTACCGCCTTTGAGGACTTGCTCCACTCTTCAGCGCTGCATGCCTTAGCAACAACCGAGCAACACTGCTATAAGAGGCCGATCTGCCTAGCAGAACAATGGTGGAGTAGGGCGGTGTATATCGAATCCCTATCGCCTGCGGTCAAGACTTTTGGCGACGACTTCCGTACAAGTGCAATGGTCAATGTACCAAAGGGTAGCTCGGCGCTTAGTGTTCCTCATCGTGAAAACCCCGGTTTGGTAACCAGAAGAATCACGAAGGGGAACACCCAGAATCGAGCACGCAGTATCGTGCAGCCCAATCCGAATACCCAAGTGGGCTACCCAAAGTCGACTGCTCCTCTATAATGAGAAACACTGCCGCTGAGCTACCCTTTTGTTAGGTACCCCTGAAAATTGTACGCAGCTTTGCAGTCGCGCCCTGAGCTCTGTCTGCATTATAACACTGCAACCTTTCCGTCTCGTTGTCTCAAAGAGAATGAATGCAACTCAAGGTAATAAACCTGTAGCATGCTTGTGATAGCTGCAGGGAGTACGGAGTACAGTACTGTGCACACATGTGGTTTGGCGGCTCCGTGCGGCTCATATCATAGGTACCTATCACCGCGGTATTTAAGTACCTAGGTAGGTACGAGCGGAGGCACTCGCCTAGATGGGCACTTTACGTACTAAGTACATTACTTAGCATATAGCGGCACCTCGTCTCTCTTCCAACATCATCATATCCAACCTCGTCTCTCTTGTTCTTTATACAGAGTACATAACATACAGCTCCCACGTACCTGCCACAATGAGCAAGAAAGCGTCTTCTCCCATCACCAATCTTGCTCAGCTGCCGCCCGAGATTCTGCACGCGGTCGCCGCGTTTGTCACTGAGAAGGAGGCACGCGTGTTGCGGTTGACGTGCAAGAGGATCGGGGCCGTTGCCAACTGCTATGCCTTCCAGCAATTGACTTTCTATCTGCATCATGGCGACTTCGACATGCTCAGGTACTTTGCCAACCACGAAACCTTCTCCAAGTACGTGAGATCGCTCGTCTATGTCACCGACATGCTGCCGGAGCGGCGCCTGTCCTTGAAGAAGTTTGTCCACAACAAGACCACTTCCGATGACCTGTGGTACAAGACACTCCAGCCCATAGTGAGGCCCGAGGCCAGGTCCAGGCTTCCCCTCGAGCGCCCAAAGTACTCTCCTGATGATTTCGAGGCCGTCTATCACAACTACCTCGACGCCCATGCGCGCCAGACAGACATCCTGGCCACCTCCAAGGACTTTGCCCTCTTTCAGGACATCATCCCCAAGTTCACCGGCCTGCGCGACATCATGGTCTCGGCCGAGAGCTGGTTCCGTGAGTTCATGTGGGCCAGAAGACCCTTTGATGCCATCTTTGTCCAGGCAAATGACGAACTTCGGCCCTCCGCCTGCCGCCATGTTGCTTCACTCCTGCTGCCTCTGGTCGACCAGTCTCCCTGCCTCCAGAGTCTAAGTCTGGGAACCGTCCACTGGGCTTTTGTGCGCCAGTTGGAGGACCCCACCAGGCTGTCCCAACTGTCCCATATCTGCCGCAACCTCACCACCTTCGACATTATGATCGACACCGGCATCAGCCACCGCGATGAGCCTGGCATCTGGGTTACTCAGTGCAAGAACACCGTCCGAAAGGGCCACATCCGGTTGCTAATCGAGGCCATGCCGAACCTCGTGTCCTTGACCGTTGGATTTTCCTTTCTCAATGAGGAAGAGGACCTCTACCCGGCTACCTTCCGCGATCTGATTCCCGAGAACGCACACTGGCAACACCTCAGGAATGTCAAGTTCGACATACTCGAGGCCCCTCGGCAGGAACTCGTCGACTTCTTCCGTCGCCACAGCAGCACCCTGAGGACCATTGAGCTGAAAGATCTGCGTCTGATCAATTCCTCCTGGCACGTCTTCCTTCCACAGCTCCGTGAGCTGGCAGACGACATGTTCCTCGACGACATCTTACTCACAGGCTGGGTACAAGGCGAGGACGAAGACGAAGACACGCCGCCCGATATTAGAGATGAGCGGTACGACCTCGGATACCCTGCACACTCCAGTTCTGCGCCTCTGGCTGAGGAGATCACCGACTATATCATATGGGGAGAGGGACCGAGCCCACTGGAACCCTTCCGCTATTACTAAGAGGGGGTGCAGTTTTGCTTTGGAGGTGCTTCGTGTTGGATCAAGTACAATAGTTTGGTCGTGGGGCCGTGGACTTGTTGGCACAAGTCCGCTGATCAAATGAACCTGGTGATCGTTCCAAGCTGTGTTCTATAAGCCCCCGAATCCTTGATATTCCGCCATCGCTGATGCAAAGGAAGTGTGCACACAGACACGCACGCATACAAAGAAGCACACCAGCCGTCTAGCTTGAGTGTAACGAAACGCTCCGGCTGTTCTTGTCTTCGGTCCTGGCTTTCTTCGATGGACTCGTCTCACCACCCGCCCTTGCGTGACGTCTCTTGGATCCCGTTTCCACTCCATTCAGCTGTGCCAGCACCGCGTTCAACCTCTTACGTGCTGCCAACTCTCGACTCGTGCTATCGCAATGCGGCCTGTAAAACTCTTTCACCACCGCCATCGTTGCGTGATAGCACTGGTAGAGCAGCATTCGCACATTGGTTTCCTCAAAAAATTCGAGAGGACCGCCAGCCGTCCCGATACAATCCCTGGGCTCGCTGTCTATCGAGTCGTGACTCAATCGCCTACTTGGGCGCCCATCGAACCCACGTAGAAAATCTCTTGAAGGCTTGTCGTTGAAGACCGTTGCCACCAAAGGATCGCCAAAAATGCAGTTGGACCAGTAACGTAGGCCAGTGATGCGTATGTCTGGTGATGCTTCTTTGCGGCTCTTTCCACCTGTGCTGATTCCGCTCGCACCATGCGAGTCGTCCGGAAGATCTCGTAATGTACTCGTATGTTTCGATCTCGTCTCCGGTTCAAGCCCTGTTCTCTCCGCCAGGAGGTTGGAATCATGCGCAGCATCCATAACCACCAGCCGAGGTACAGTCACCTCGTCCAGATAGTGACTGAGCCTTCGAAACTGCTTTCGTATGGTCTGATAGGGGATGGTGACAGCCATGTCCTCCGCATCCCGCAGGATTCCTTCTAGCATAGCGTGAAAGGCCAGAGACCAGCTGTCCACGCCTCCCGGTCTGCTCATACTCCTACCGGCTCTACTTGATTCGAGAGCTGTAGGACTTAGGACGGAAAGGGCTGGCCCAAATTTCCCTGAAGGCGAGGGCAGGTGGGAGAGTCGACGTACAAGCCTGCCAGCTTGAAAGTCGACTTGACTGCGCTCGGAGGTAGACAGAACATTCGAGAAGGATGAAAGCGAGAGGCCGCTCAGGTGGGATAGTAGATTGTAGGTAGAGCTGAGGTCCTTGGTAGACTGCGAGTGGTCGATGAGAGTCGGCAGCAGTTCCGAGAGGTCGAGGTCCTTGAAATGAAGTTCGTCTTCAAGTCGACAAGGCTGTACAAGTTGTCTGGGCAGGGAAGACGAACTTGTGCTATCACTTTCTGAGTCCACGCGCGTTGTGGTACTCGGCATTACTGCGCTTGTCCGCGCGCCACCAGCAAGGAGAACACTCCGGATCCATCTAATCACAACGGCCTCCGACTTGACGATCCACTGCTCTGACCTGAGCAGCCTGAGCTTGGCGGGTGGAGAGAGAACCAACATTAACATGCCGTGCGTGCTCGCGGCGAGATCATCAGGCACATGAGAGACGCGGAGCTCGTATATCCGTTGCGGCTGGAAATGCATAGGGTCAGAAGCAACGGGGTGAATACTCTCCAAACCGAAGCGGGGCCGCGCTACACTTAACAGCGACCGGACAAACGAGTCATCGAGAGGTGGCTCCTCGCCGCCGGTGCACATTGGTATGCTCAGAGAGGAGGTTGACAAGACGGGATCGGGGGCAGACACAGCAGTTGGCCCGCTGCCGTTTCTCAGCAGCCACAGCGGCTGATGTAAGGCGGGCATGTTGGACAATGCGTCCTTGCTCAACAGAGCCTGTCACACCTAGGAGATACGCGAGCTCCGCGCTGACAGGCAGCTGAAGACAAGCGCCCGGCGAGGAGGCTTCCTCCCCCAGGGGCTCTCCTAGGCTATGCTAGCTTGCCTGACAGGTCGTTACAAGCGAAATGCAACAAGCCGGACAGGAGCTCAAACAAATAAAGACAGCCAGTTTGGACGAGTTTGTGTACGGTGTAGGATATTGAAGAAAGGGTTTGTGATCCGTAGTGTTGGCCCCTTCCCTGGGCAAGGACGTAGCACACCTAGGTAACAGGACAGGGAACCGAGAATCAGCCACTGGTCCAAAAGACCGCACAAAGATGACCACGGTCCCAAGACTATGGCTCCAGGGCAACTATTCCGAGGTGTAGGCTGATCGAACGTGCTTAGATTTGCATATAGAGATAAGTGCGATGTGCTAATGTATAGGCTTGCATAGCAGGAGGCGTGGTTTCTTCAGCTGACATTGAAGTGCTCCAGATTCACACAAGGACACCTCCATGAGCATCGCTAGGCCCCCGGGCTGAAAGATATGACACTGTCTCATCGCCAAGCGTCGTGCTTGGTGGCGTGCAGAGCTTCTGAATGACAGCGATTGTCTCGGATCGCTTCGAGGTCGGAAATAAAATCGACACAGGGGCAGGAAGTGAAAATGAGTGGCGTACGAACTTTTGCACAAGCTGACAGACATGTGCGCGTGGAAACAGCAAGACAAACAGCTATGAAATTCACGCAAATGCCTTTCCAAAAAGAGCGGAAAGGATGGCAGGATAGAACAGGAACTGGTGGCCACCTGCGTGAGGTTCTCCCTCACAAAGTACCATGAGCTTGTTTGCAATGTCTTAGCAATGCCTCGCAGCTAGGCCCTACGCAAGAGATAGAGCCATCGCCTTGTATTCTTTGGAGATCGGCAGTCCGGAAAGAGTTTGAGACTTTCCTGAAATGAGTATGTCGTCAGGATACGATGAGAGATGAGGATAGCTGACACAGCTAGGTTTCTTTAAGCGAGCAGCCATTTCAATGTCCGCCGGCAAAAGACCGTAGCCGACCCTTGGAGACTGGCGCAAGTGGTTGAGCCTGGCGAGCAGAAAGATAACTAAGGTGGTGATGATGTCGTCCTCCTTGACGCTGTGATGACATAATAGCCTTGTGGATCTCATCTTCATCATCAGACATATTGGCCATCAGATACAAGGGAACACGCAACTCCTTGGGCTTAGACGAGGCGTAGCACCGAAGCGGCCTGTGTGTCGCGAGACTGAACCAAAACCAGTGTAGCCCCCGACTGTAATCCATGTTGCCCGCACTGCCTGCTGCCAGTCAGCCAGCGCCAATACATTGTTCGAGAAGACGGCGTGTCCCAAAAGTAGATCTCATCTGGATCGTACCTGTGCTACTAAATCTCGTTGCTGAACAGCACGTGGAGGTAAGTTTCGACCGGATCAAGGCCCAAAGATACAAAATATGTACAGGGTATCCATATTGCGAGGCAGGGAATGGGAACTCAAAGTGAAGCACGTGCGTTCCACATAACGAGAAATTAGGTTGATACCCTCTTTACGGTTGAAAGCGTCCTTGTTCCTTGGTAAGAATGCACACAGACCCAGGCCATTAAGCGAGGCCGTACCTGTGTTGGCTGTTTGCGTTGTCAGACGACAGGAGGCTCTGCGACAGGCTCGTGGCTCACTGCGCGAGCCCATATCGAGTAGTGCAGATGATTGGGTCTTTCTACCAGCTCAAGCGAGGACTGGTCTGTGCTGTGTGTTCGCACTCTTAGAGGAAGCGGCCGCGGCTAAAGTGGTTTCTCGTCTGTCATCTGGCGTGCTCGACTAGCCAGATTATGACGCTGCCGTCCTCGCTTTTCAGCTGTCGGAGGGTTCCACGCATCTTTCGCGTCGTACATGTGCCAGCGTCGAGAATAAAAATGGCTTCCATTTCTGTTGCTCAGGGCTTTGACGCCACAGCGTGCGGTCAGGTCCATTGATGGTCGGCATCCTCAGACCTTCGTCAACTTTATCGCAATAAGGCTTAGCGCCCATCGTCTGTTTCGCGTAATTCCGCGATGCTGCATGGATGTTTGCTACTTGATTCCGCACCTGCTGGTGGCGTGCATGTGGGTCGCCTAGGGTCCCATAAGCACGTGCCCATCCTCGCACTCACTTCTTGCATTCTGTCGGGCAAAGTTTGTGCCGAGAAGTGACAGTGCCCAGGCTGTGGATAAGAGGAGACCGCGCCTCGAGACATTCCGTGAACTGCTGGGTATGATTCGGATCCCAAATGACCGTTGCTTTAGGACGACACTAAGCTTGAGAGGCAGCTCTGGCAATAAGGAAGTGATAGAACCTACTGGCTTCATTTATCTCTGGGTTGGGAGCCCATGATTAGACTGGCGACCAAGGTGCACAAAGTATCTGTGTCACCTCCCCAATTCTGGCAAGTCTCTCGCCCCGAGACTGTGGCTCGACACCTGTTGAAAATTTGGGACAAAAAGAGGGTATGCTGCACATCAACACCCGCTGCTCTAAGTCTCTGCTGGCGCCTCGACCTCGTCAACGGACTCCTTGATTTGGCCGTCTTCCTTGACCTTCAAGTCATCGCTCGACGAGCTGACCTGGTTGTACAGTGCTGTCAAGTTGTACCTCTTCAGTGCCTCCCAGTCGCCAGGGACAACGCTGATTCCAAACACGGACTGCAGAAAAAGTGGTGAGGAGACGCTCATGAGATGTACGGGTCCTGGGCGTACCTGATAGATTTCTACCACTATCACCTTGTCCGGGGCTCCGAGGTTGACCTTGTGCTGAGGGTCAACGAGTTTGGCAATGCTCTTGATGACCTGATCCCTCTGGAGGCTGTTGTGGTTGCGGATAGAGGGGCGAATGGCGAACTGTGGACACGTCAATCAGCGAATGATTAGCTAAGCCCAGTGAGGAGGTCTGCATCAGTGCGCTTACCTTGGCCGGCTGTGCCTTACCCTCGGTCTGGCAATCGGCGGTGGTAGGTTCGGTGGTGGCGGGTTCGGCAGTGGTAGGTTCGGCAGGAGTAGTGGTCTCTTTGGGCTTGAGCTTGAAGTGGTCGGCTAGGGCTTGTCTGGATGCTTTCTCCAGTCCGGTCTCTGTCGCATTGGAGATGACACTGATGGGCGTCAACCTATTCAGGTACCGGGCCTTGAGGCTGCTGCAGTCCGGACTCAGGATATCCTGGCAGATACGTCGACAGAACTCGACAGGTTCGACTGGTGCCTTGCACTTCATGAAGAGTATGCACTCCTGGTTGATGCGAACCTCGGTGAAGAGACTGTTGGAAGAGGACTTGTCATTGCTCTTCAGGTCGCCGACCTCCTTCTGTATCGCAGACTCGATGTCGCCTTCATCCTTATCCTCATCTGAGCCGTCGGCGTCGGCGCTGCCGGCCTTGATGCCATAGAATTTCTCGGCGTACTGTCAAGTTTCAGTGAGTAGTCTATTAAGTGTGCAAAAGCTGACTCAACTAACGTGATCGAATAACATCTCCATCTCTCTTGCTGCCTTGCCCTTCACGTGCATTGGGCAAGTTACCCAGATGCCCATGTCGCCTGCCTCGATGGCGTTGGCCTTGGGCCGATCTGAACCCTCGCTCTTTGGCACTTTCCACTTTCCACTGTTCCCCTTCTATACTCTCACATAACAGTGCCTAGTCAGCATATCTCCAACGCGAGCTGTTTGTCGCCAACGGAATATCTGTGGCCGACAATGCGATTTTCGGGGGTTGCTCACCTTCTTTTTTCTGGTGGAACCGCCGTCTCTGTCGTCCGGGGCTCTGCGTTTGCCTAACTTCGTCATTGTGGAAATGTTGCGACGAGTGACACTGGATATGCAGAGCAGACGAAGTAGATGTGCATGTGCAGTAATTTGCAAGACGGAGGGTCGTTGTTGATGCTTTGCATGAATTTTGGAGCAGCGCGGCAGCATGATCCCTGCAACTGCATCCCTGACTGCACCAGAGCAGCAAACCACGTGGGACCCCGGTCAACACTTGGAAGTGACGAGCGACGAATGTCACGATGTGCACCAAAGTCTTGGGATATACTGTAACAAACTTGCTCAGTATATTTTGCCTGTCGAATTTCCTTCTGAAATTCAGTGTACATGTTTTGGCCTTATATTCGTCAGGCTCATTACCACCGATGCAGGAGTGAAATGTACTTGGACAGGAGAGTCTGGATGAGTGGTCTGATAATCTGGTAAGACCACGAACATGTTACTAGGGACTACATGCCCCTCTTCCTTACTCGGCTCTTTCATCGCCTTCATCACCCTCGTCCCGGGGCAGTTGAATGCCCATATCAGCCAGCATAATTCCCACAGGGCCCGCGAGACCGGCCTGGCCCTTAAAGCTTTCAAGCAGGTTCTTCGCCAGGTTGTAGTCGATATCAACTTCTTCTTCATCCGCACTTCCCGCTCCCCCTTCGGGGTCTTGCGCCATCCCCTTCCCTTTGCCTTCCAAAATCTTGGCTTTCTTGGGTGTGTGGTCCAATGCGAGAGCTCCATGCCCCGCTAGCTCTGCCGCCATCTGCTCCGACAGTTGTCGAATTTCCTCATCCTCACTATCCTCTTCCAACGCATCCGGGCCTGGGTTTGACCTGACCTCTTCGCTCTTGTTCGAAAGAGGAACAGCTCCAGCTGGCATGCCCATCATCTCTCGCATCATCCGCGCAAATTCCTCCTCATCGAAGCTAACGTCGCGGTCCTCGCCTTCGCTAGCCGCCTCGTCTGATTCGTCCTCGTCATCGTCCTCATCCATCTCATCAAACTCAGCGCCATCAATACCGGCCTTGTCATCGTTCAAGAAGTCTTCAAATCTTGACACGATCTTCCGTAGATCTGCTTGTGTGTTGGCATCCCCGAAGCCTCCTTTCCTGTGCGCCGTGCCGCTCTTGCCATCAAGCTCCTTCTCGAAATCTTCAAAGTTGATGTCCATCCATGCATCATCATCATCTCGAGTGGAGTCCTTCCAGGAGGCAATATCCTTGTTGGAAGGAAGAATCGAATCCCCATCCTCCGCCAGATCGTCCAGTAGCAGAGCAAACTCCCTCGCGGTGCGATTGTTGCTGTTGGCTGCGCCCACGGCTAGCATTTCAAATCCGCACGCGACCTTCATCCCCAAGTGGATGGCGGAGTGTTCTTTGCGAGCGCTTTCGTTGCCTCCAGTAGCGGCCAGCTGCTCCGAGGAGGTGAATATAGACTGCCAAGTTGGCGGAGGTGAGAATTGTTGCGATGTGAGCTGTGCGTAGAGAACCTTGGTGAATCTGACACTTAAGCCAACAAGGTCGTTGGGGGGAAATAACAGATGGTCGGCTGTTGACGCCATCAGAGGCTTCAAAGCTATGGGCTCTCTCAGGTAGAATGCCTCGACTGCGGGTGCAATAGCCTTAGGCAGCTCGTGTAGTATGTATGCGAGTCGTCGGGGGATAGTGACTAGGGCATGGTGTAAGGATTCTTGAATTTGATCCGGGTATTTTTCTAAACGGTACAAGGCTTCAGCTTGGATGAATGTAGAGTGAATCAGGGAGTCGGAAGCAGTGCGGAGAAGATGCACAGCTTGAGGCAACGTGATCTTGTTGGATGTGGCCGGGGAGGTGGGTTCCAGGGGGATAATTTGTAGCTGGCCAGCATGTAGCCATGCCCTGTTGGCGTCGTTCTCTGGGCTCAACCACTTGGGGAGGACATTTGCGGCTTCGACGAGGAGGAACTCGCCGTCGCTGTCCGACGCCCGCGCCCATAGATTGGGAAACTGTTTGGTGAGTTCACGCAGGATGTAGACGATCAGCCACTCATCCTCAACCGAGTCGCCGTAGTCAGTGATGCCGTGAAGATAGTGCAAGCCTGGAGTCTGATTAGTTTAGGTAAGTCTGGAGAGAGACAAGTTATAAGAGAGAACTTTGAACATACCATTGTTGGACTTTACATCCAAACTGAAGGCCTCACGCTGCCAAATATAGTCCTTGGTGAGCTGATTGCAGAGCTGGATGGCTGCCTTTCGGACAGTCTGAAGGCCAGAGAGGGAGTTCCTAGGTTCTAGGTCCATTTCGAGGACGAAGAGAATATACTCAACGCAGTTTTCAGGAAGAATCCTCTCAAAGTCCTGAAAGGCATCGGCAGCGCCAGCCTCATCACCAGTAGGCTGGGTCGCGCTATGGGCGTCAAACTCAGCCATTCTTACTTGATGACCTGCCTAAACTCCTTGCATTTGACGCGCGAAAAGTTCAAGCACAGGTCCCGAAACCTGTTAAATACAGCTTTCTGAAACCCTTTGTTTCCGAATGATTTATTTGATGTTGGCGGACGGCAGTGAAAAAGCAGGCAGGCAGTAGTGTCCACGGATTGATGGCTTCTTGAACACCGCCTGCCTATTTGATGGGCCCTACCCTGCAGAATAACTTACCCGTGAAGGTGGGTCCGTCATCCCCGCCAACCCTTCCTGCCCTGTTCTTACCCTGTTAGTGCCAAGCACACGCGTCCGCATGTAAGGTTCAACGCGGTCGCGTCAACTTACAGTACAACCACACCCATCCCATCCCCGTCTTTTCTTCACGCTCACTCAACCCGCACCCGCAAATGCAAACGCACAACCACATTCACCAATAGCCAGGCTATTTCACCGTCCACTCTTCAGGCCTTGGTGCCTTCTGGGTTCTTCTCAGCTTCTCCACTGCAAGCTGAACGTTGCCCAAGATGCCTGCTCGCACTATCAACAACCTGGGCGGCAGCGCTGGTCGAAAGCGCAATCGGCGTGATGAAGAGGTTGACGAGGTCCGCCAAGCAAGCTCTGGCTTGCAGAGCGATGCTGTATGTGTGACCTTTACTGCTGTAATCTGCACAACTCTCTCTTACCTACGACCCTTTCTTTTAGCTCTTATCACATGTATCACCTTGAAGCCGCTGACCATTTTTTACATAGCGTCGAAAACGCGTTCGTGTTTCCGAGGGCAAGCAATCCTCCCGCCGCAGGGCTGAAAGCGAGTCTACCAATTCATCTAGTGAAGAAGACGAAGATATCGAGACGCAAGCCCCAGCTCGAGACGACGCACCTCAAGCAACTCAGTATGAAATCTTGAGAGACGCAGGATTCGAGGATCTACAACACGCCGAAGAGGACGACAAACGCTGCCACGACAGGCTACAGAAGAAAGCGGGGCGTCAGAGCAACCGTGCCGAGGCCCAGAGGAATCGTGCCGCTCCCAACGGTATCCTCAAAAGCATCACCTGCATCAATTTCATGTGCCATCAGAAGCTGTACGTCGAGCTCGGCGCCAATCTCAATTTCATTGTTGGTGAGAACGGGAGCGGCAAGAGCGCCATCCTGACTGCCATCACGCTCTGCCTCGGCGGCAAAGCAAGCTCCACCAATCGTGGAGGCAACATCAAGGCATTCATCAAAGAGGGTCAGAATGAAGGCAGGGTCAGTGTCCAGATCAAGAATGAGGGAGACGATGCCTATCAACCCGACATCTATGGAGACACCATCACCGTGGAGCGTCGCTTCAAAGTCAGGGGCAGCAACACATTCAAGACCTTCTCCGCCGCCGGGGCGATGATAAGCGACCGCAAGGCGGAAGTCAACAATATCACCGAGTACTACTGTCTGCAGGTCGACAATCCATTGAATGTGCTATCTCAAGACAACGCCCGCCAATTTCTCAACCAGGCGTCAGCCAAGCAAAAGTACAAGTTCTTCATGCAAGGCGTGCAGCTACAGCAGCTTGACGATGACTATCGAGTCACTGAGGAAATGATTAATACCAGCGAGAGCAAAGAGACGGACCTCGAGAACAAACTGGACCTCTGCAGACAGGAATACAACAATGCCAAGAAGGATCACACTCTCCTCCAGGAATCCGATACCATGCGCCAGAGGTATCAGCTTCTGCGGCAGAAAATTCTGTGGGCTCAAGTCGTAGAGCAGGAGCGCAAGATCACTGAGTACACGGGCAGGCGCGCCGATGCAGACATGGCCATTGGGCATGCCCAGGAGGAGCTAGCCGCCGAGACCACAGAACTGGAAACTCAGGATGCTAAGATTGCTCAGGCCACCGAAGCGGCCAACGCCGTCAAGGAAGAGCGTGGCACACTGGAGACAGATTTAGAGGAGGCGGTCCAGAAGTGGGAGCAAGCCAAAACGGACCTACAAAGGCTTGGCAACGAGGAACGCGACGCGCATACTCAGCTTGCACGTGGAACTGCGGACGTTAGGGAAACTGAGAAACAGATCATCGATGAGGAGCAGCGATTGAGGGATTCACTTGGAGATGCGCACGCGCAAAAGCTACAGGCCTTGAATGTAGCTCGCGCCAATGTCCTGCAAATTGACACTGAGACTGAAGAAGCCGAAAAGCGAGTGCCAGGACTGAATGAGAATTGCGACAAGGAAACGAAAGAAGTCACAACCGTCGACACATTCATCAAACAGAAACAAGGCGAAATCAAGGAGGTTCAAAAGAGACTGCACGATCTGGGCCAAGGCCAGAGATCGCTATACGAAGGGTATGAGAATCAAATGCAAAACCTGCTGCGGATGATCGAGGGGGATAGCGGTTTCGAGCATAAGCCTGTCGGCCCCATCGGTGCTCACGTCCAAGTTGCGAAGCCCATCTGGTCGCCCATGTTGGAGAAGATGTTCGGAGACAGTCTGAACGCCTTCGTTGTCACGAACAAACGCGATCAGCAACGACTGAGCGCCATGATGTCCCGTTCGCGCATTGGCAGAAGTCCTATTCTCATCGGCAACCCTAGACCAATTGACACGACCAGCAACGAGCCAGACCCAAATTTCGACACGATCCTACGGATTCTGAAAATTGACGACCCGCTGATTCGCAATCAGCTGATCATTAATAACCGGATTGAGAAGACCATTCTCATCGAAAGCCAGCACGAAGCAGAAGAGGCCATGTTCAAATCCAGTCCCCCCCGCAACGTCGCTGCGTGCTATCATCTTCTCCCAAAGAAAGGGCGCGGGTGGACTTGCCGGCTTGGTGTCAATGCTAACGGCGTCAACTCTTCGCCCCAACCGCCTCCATTTGCTCAACAAGCGCCGCGTCTGAAGAGCGACTCGGTGCAGGAGACATCTCACCACAAAGAACAACTGACTCAGCTCCAGACGGAACTGAGAGAGCTGCAGATTGAGAAGCAGGCACACCAAGGGAAGTTCAGCCAGTTTCAAAAAGAGTTGGCTGACGTCAACAAAAAGCTGGACAAAAATAAGCAGAGAAAGAGGCTGGCTCAGGTTGAGGTTGACGATATCGAAGGGCAGCTTGACTCATACGAAGGTGTCGATACGCGGTTGCAAGGCCTTCGTCAAGATTTGGTCAAAGCTCGCGGGAATGTGGACCATTTCGGGGCCCAGTATGGCGCCCTCTCGCTTAAGAAACAACAACAGAACGAAGTCTGTGAAAAGTTTCGAGAAAATGTGAAGAGCGAAAAGAGTAGGACCAAGGAATATGAGGCACAGCTGGCCAAAGCCGAAGACAAGGTCAAGAGGTATCAGGCCTCGCGGCAGCTCATTGTTGTGGCGAAGAACGAGGCACATGACAGGCATCAAATTGCTCTCAACGAAAGAAATCGCCTCGAGAACCGGATTGGGCGCCTTACGCAGACTGTGGCCGAATTCGAAGCAAAAGCCCTTGAACAACATGAACGGGTGCATATTGCCGACGACGAGACGTACCTCTCCATCGAGAAGAAGCTGGACTCAGTAGCTAAAGCAATGAAGGATGGCGAGAAGAAGAGGGGCAAGTCTGACCAACAGATCCGTGATCGCTTAGAGGAGACCCGCAGGAACCTGGACACCCTGCAGAAAAACATCACCAGTGTTCAGCGGCGGAACAAGCTTCTGAAGAAGTCTCTTGAAGAGCGATTGGACAAGTGGAGGAAGTTCCGCCGATACATCTCCTCCAACTCCCGAGCGAACTTCATGTACATGCTTGCTGAGCGCAAGTTCAGGGGCAGATTGATCCTGGACCACGAACATCACACCTTGGAAGTTCAGATTGAGCCAGACGCGACTCGGAAGGACGCGGCTGCTCGGAGTACCAAGACACTTTCAGGAGGAGAGAAGTCCTTCGCTTCCATCTGCTTACTTCTTGCGATCTGGGAAGCCATGGGCTCTCCGATCCGCTGTCTCGATGAGTTCGACGTGTTCATGGACAATGTCAATCGAGCAATCAGCACTGATATGCTTGTAGGTCTTACACTTCCACGCATTTTGCTGGTCGCCATTCGCTAATGATTTCAGTGTGATGCCGCGCGCAACTCCGTCGGCCGCCAATTCATTCTCATCACCCCCAACGCAATTGAAGGACGAGCAAAACTAGCCGAGGATGTGAAGATCACCAGGCACGTGTTTCCTTTCCACGATCTTTGCGAACGCCAAGTAATAACTAACCTGAGACTGCAGATTGACGGACCCCCGACAACGCCAGATCCCAGACATGATTTGATGCTATGGCTTTGCATCATAGGAGGCTGGTTCGTGCGTTGCGATTCGAAAGGCATAACATTGCGTGGCTCGTGGCGTTAAAGCCGCGCAAGAATGAATGAGAAGCGGAAATGGAGTTTGGGGCTCGTTTGTTATGCTCGAATCGTCATCCCCACATTGATACCCATTTTCAAATGGTCTGGGACGGGTAGGACTTTCAATTCGAGGACCGCGATTGTTCTATCAATATCATGCACGATTTTCCTTCACCTCCAAAGACGAGCTCTGACACGTGCGAGAGACTCGGACAGTCCACTGATTTGATCTCAGTCAGGTAATTATTAGGACCTTCTTAAGGGCACTTTATATCCCCATGCCCTTGCTCCTCAGCACATTCAGGCCTGAACTGCCGGTGAAGCTTACCCACTGCCCAATCGATCTCAACGTGCCGCCGATCCCTTGAATTTCCTGTAGCCTCCGCTGGAGGAACTTCCTGGTTTCCACAAAGCCCTCGGACCGATCCGTCGTCATGAAAAGCTCAGTCGATGAATACACGACGGAAAGGGATGCACGCTTGGTGTACCATGACATGTCGACTGCAGTGTCGCCCACAAGGAACCAGATCTCGTCCGAAAGTTTTGCAAGCTCCCTCAGAGACTCTGGGACGTAAGATGGCTGGGCCATGATGGCGAGAGCCTGTGGACACAAGGCGTCAGCAACATTTTATCTCCTTCCAAACGCTGCGGGCTTCTGCTCAATTGCTTCTTACCTCTTGCCACCTGCCAATTACTGCCATGTTTCCCATCAACCTCTCCCACACCAATGCCTCGACCTTCCTCCCAACGCCCATCTTCTCCTCCCCGGTGAACAGCGCCTGGGCCCGGCCAGCCAGGGCCTCCCGTTGCGCAACCATATGCCATTGTACCAAACTGAACACGCCATTCGGAAGCAGATTGGTGCTGATGTCCAGATAGCCTGCATCTCGCGCGCCGAGGGCCAGTGCCTCGTGCGAAAAGCCATGGTTGCGGACGTGCGCGTATGCGGCGGTCAGGATGGCGCGCTCGGTGGAGGAGAAGGGCGTGGGCGGGGATGGGTGGTCGTAAGAGTGGTAGGGTCGGCGGAGGGAGGCGGGGACCGGCGGTGTGGTAGGGAAGAGGAGAGACGTAGGCGACCGGGAGCAGCGGCGTGAAGGGTGCCTTGGTGTGGAGCTGGTTGTGGCGATGGTGAGGGTTCGGCATGCGGCTGGCATTGGTGCTTTGCGCTGTGCTTGTTGCGCGCGCATAGCTGCGCGGCAGAAAGACGGCGCGCGAGGCATGAGTGTGGAGGGCATGCTGGCGGTGTTTAGCTGTGCTGGTTCGCGTTGTGTTGTGCAGGACAGCAACGCGACGCTCTATCGGCAGGAAAGTCGAATTTATGATGATGCGGTAACTTGACAGAGTAAAAAAACAGTTTTAAGCTTCTCCAGTTGCGGGAGAGCCCGCCTGGCCGCCTGGGTCCCGAGATCCCCGCGGCGGATCGAACAGGGAAGCTCCTTGTTGATTTTGCAACGGTCTCACCACATACTGTACGCCGACGGAGCACTCCGTACATCTGCTTCTTCCAGGACAACGACATTTTCCGCTTCTTCGTCTTCCTAAGCGCCCCCGAGGACTCTGTCTACTGTAAGAAGCTGCTCAAGCTCGAGTTTGAGATACCTGAGTTATTAGATTGTCTGATGATATTCCAGCCCAAATGTTCATTATTCCTTCCAACTAACCCCGGAAGTCTTAGCGTTGGCAGGGTTGCGCGGACCACCGTGACTAGTCCTAATTTGCAGATGACCTTTCCGGGACCCTGCCCTATACACCACGCGTTCCTTGACCAATCCCCGAGATAATATTCCAATCCACATCTGAATTCGACACCGTTCGACTTCGCAGCTTCAAAATGACGTCAACTCGAACACGCTAGGTAGTTTCAATGATTTATATTGCCCTCACTACAACTTCAATTTACTCAGGCGCAAACGCTTGTAGTCCAATGTTCTCGAATCTCAACGTATACCACACTCTCTTCATGCAACCAACCACCTTTGGTCATGAACTTGCTTAGAAGTGGACCACGCAACGCCGAGATCCCGGGGCTTAGTTGGAAGGGACGCAGACGGTCAAATGCAACCATTGTACTGTGTTGTGTAGATCAGACCGGAGATCTGGTACTGGATATCTTATTTTGTAGCCAAGGCTGAGTTCAAGAGGACCCTAGGTCTTCAACCAGAGGCTTGGCCAACCTTCTCGGTAGTTGCTCTAAACTCTATTCGGCCCGTGGTATGTATTTATTTCTCCCCGTTTCCACGTATGGCAATTTCTCGCCAATGTGGCCTTGGAATTTGTTGTGACACTTCCTATTCCAATGTATATTTATTCTCTGGCTGCCCTCAATCTCTATAGTACTTGCAAGCAAGCCACTCACAGTTGAATTGCTCGGCAAGATGGACAGGAAGCCAAACGAAGTGACTGGCACAGACACTGTGCAAACGGGCCTCGATGAGAAGTCTCCAACCCTCACATCAGCCAGAGAATTCGTCAAATCAGAGTCTGTTCCCCCCAGTGCTTTGGAAAACAGCTCCACCGACGAACGCAGGGATGCATTGACCCGGAATCCGTTCTTGGACCCGGCCACCGCAGCACACTGGCTAGACGTTTACGAGAAGTGCCAATATGAATGCCGCCATCAGTTTGATCCAACCTTGACGTGGAGCAAGGAGGAGGAGAAGAAATTGATTAGGAAGGTCGACATGCGCGTGTGTGCGTGGGCTGTAAGTCTTGGATGCTTTCTTGCATTGGGACTGAAGGACACATGCCCTTTTCGTCTTCACTCACGCGGATAGCTGAACCAACACTTTTGCAGTGCATCATGTTCTTCTCCCTCCAAGTCAGCCGTGAAAGCTTGTCCCAGGCGCTGTCGGACAACTTCCTCGATGACTTGAACATCAACACTGATGGTGAGTCGCATTGCCAATCTCCAGTGCGAGCTATATCTTGGGCACTTAGTAACGCAGTGCGTAATTTTGAAAAAGACTACAACGTGTCCAGGATGATCTCGCTTCTCTCGTTCATGTTTGCGGAGCTCCCTTCACAGCTGGTTTCGAAAGCCATTGGGGCCGATCGCTGGATCCCGACCCTCATCACTTGCTGGTCGGTCGTTTTGATGTCGCGAGCGGGTCTTACTGGGCGAGCTGGTTTCTTTGGGACACAGTTTCTGCTTGGAATTCTGCAGGTGAGGAGGAATATTCCTGATTCCGTGAGATGCGATGTGACTTGAGACTTATTGCAACGAACAGGGCGGTTTCAGCCCAGACACAGTTTTGTGGATGTCGTATTTCTATACATCTCGAGAATTGCCAACTCGCTTAAGGTTGGTCTCTTCGTTCTCAGCCTAAATGCACTACCCACAAACTCATTCCGCACGAGGACACTGATCTGACACTTATCCTTCAGTATCTTCTATATGACGCTGTCCATCACGTCGATCATCACGTCTCTGATGGCCTTCGGAATCCTGCGCATGCGAGGCCTCCTAGGCTGGAGCGGCTGGCAATTTCTGTTCCTCATTCAAGGCTGCCTCACCTTGTTCGTCGGCCTTGCGTCCTACTTCCTCATGCCGCCGTCGATTGTCCAGACCAAGACATGGTACCGGCCCAAGGGATGGTTCACCGACCGTGAGGAGAAAATCCTCGTCAACGCGGTGCTTCGTGACGACCCGTCGAAGGGCGACATGAACAACAGGCAGCACATCACTTGGATGCAGCTGTGGTCCGCTATGAAGGATTATGATTTGTGGCCGTTGTACGCCATTGGTGTTGTCTCGTAAGCACGCACTCACATCCAACACTTACATACAGCCCCTTTCCCCTTACCCACACATCTATCTGAGCACCAGGGCCACTGACACTTTGGGCTGCAGAATGATTCCCACCTCTTCCCCCGGCCGTTACCTAACCCTAACACTCCGCGCCCTCGGCTTCAACCCCTTCACCACCAACCTTCTCACCATCCCGCCCGACATCATCCACATCGCAACCCTCTACCTCCTCGTGCGGCTCTCGGAGCGCCTCAACCAGCGCGCGCTCGTCGCCATCCTCGGGCCCCTGTGGACGCTTCCTTGCCTTATCGCCCTCCGTTTCTGGCCCGGAGTCAACGTCGACAGCTGGGGCACGTACGCGCTCATCGCGAGCCTGCTGTGCTACCCGTCCGTCCACGGCCTGCTGCTGGGGTGGGTGTCCAAGAACAGCAACAACGTCGGTGCACGGTCCGTGTCGGTCACGTTCTACAACATGGGCATCCAGCTGGGCGCGATCGGCGGGACGTATGTGTATCGCGAGGACGACAGGCCGCTGTACCGGCGGGGCAACTCGTGGCTGATCGGCGTGAATGTACTGAGCGTAATGTTGTTCTTGTTTGCCAAGGGCTGGTATGTTTACAAGAACAAACAGAGAGACAGGGTCTGGAACGCGATGACTGCGGAGGAGCAGAAGGAGTATGAGACTAAGACGGAGCTGAAAGGGTCGAGGCGTTTGGACTTCAGGTTTGCGCATTGAAATAGGACCCGTGATGCATCAATGAACCATATGCCGTATTCAGAAGCCTTCTGTTCCTACTGTGAGTCTAGCTAGAACTCTCCCACCATTTGTAACGTGCTTCTTTATCCTTCCGCGTTGCTCCCTGTTGTCCCGAGCCACGTCCAACAGCCATCAGACAGACTTCGCTGGATTTCCAACCTGCATCTCAGCTTCTCTAAGCACCATAATTCCACCAGGCCAGGAAATCGTGCTCATGATCTCACCGTCATCTTAGTCCCACCACCATGGCCAGATATGACACAAGTGTAGAATACATAGGTACCGATACACGCGTACACATTTCTTCAAACTTTGCTCAAGCGTAGAGCTCAGGCTCTTCAAATAGGCACTTCTCCTGGTGTCGGGCGAAAAGTACAGCAGGGATGTTTCCCACCGAATCGTGATGGTGACCCGTCCGTTCACCTTCTGTGGCACGAATGAGACTTTGGGGCCGATAATGGGAGTGTCCGGAACCATTTTGACGTCAACGCAGTGGTGTTGTTGATGCGATGATTGTTGATGATGTCTGCTGAGGGCGATGATATCGCGGTGTTATTGTCGGACTCGCTGGACCTGGTGCAGTTCAACGGACGAAGAATGTGCGCGCCATAGAGGGTGGGTTCTGTTATATCTCTATACAAAGCTTCAAAATGCGGAAGAGGAGTGTCGGATTTCAACTCAATTTCGGGCGGAAGGAATGCGGTGAGTTTGGGCAGGTGAAGTGCCATTGTTGGTTCACCCGCGAGGGTACACACAGGAGGTGACGTCGAGATGGAAAGAGGTACATGCATAAGCACGTGGATTAGGATCGTGACTTCTGAAGTAGATGACGCTTCAGCGTCTTCCACTGGCTGCCTGAGGACGAGCTTGTGCTAATAATGCAGGAACGACTTTTCTTTACCCATTCACTTCGCATGTATTCTAGGCCCGGCTGTTTTTTTGTTTTGTTTCTTTGCTTGTGATCGATGCTAGCGTGGGGGCAGCGCAGGTTCTGCCTTTTGGTCGACAGCGCACACTTTGGGAAGCTGTGCTGTGGTGACTTGACCCCTGCCTCCAATCACCCCGTCCTCGTCAGGAAACAATAAATACATCAGCTTTACTCATGTTCAAATAACTCAGGTTTCCGTGAAGGTACATACGCTGTGTCTTCTTGCCCTGACAGCTCAGCAGCGCTGGCAGTGACGATAATGACGGCCATCCAATTTATCACAGCCTCGTTGTCTGGAAAGGTTCATTTTCAAAGGACAGGGGATCTGGGATGTAGGCCAATAACAGGCCACACATTGCCCATTCGATCATTCCAGGCCAGGTAATGCCAGTGTATACGCGTCGCAGGCTTGCTCGGCTGAGCAGTCACCTCATCAGAGCTTGGTAAACGCATTCTAGCATCCATCACGGAGTGAAAACAGTGGGATCTGATGCGACTCCTTAGATAGATTTGGCGGTAGCGGCGCTTCGGCTCTAGGAAGGGAACTGTGGCTTTTTCGAGTGCTGCCTCGTCTGCGCTTTGGCGGAGTGGCTTGCATGCTCGTATCAGTCTTGTGTTCCCCGAATATGCCACTCTTTGGTCTTCTTTCCCGATCAGGTGGCCTACATCTGCTGTGCTGCCCAACATCGAACCGCCTCGACAGGATCTGTTTCAGGGATGCTAGACTCTGGCTCCTCCCCGAACGGCTCATTGATACCAGGCATTGGAGTCCCCTAGGCTCTCTTATTGGTGAGCCCAGTCTGCTTCCTGGTGTCCATGGAGCCATGGTTATTGGCAGGGGACTAGGATAAGCCCAAGAATTCCCGTCCATGGAAGGGTTGAATGTACGGCAGAGCCATGGCCAAGATGTCCGCCTCCACTGCACTGCGGCAGGTGTCGTCTCCTCGCATGGAGAGCGTGACTAAAGTCCTGACCTGGCAGGCCGGGAGCCTTGCACTTGTGCTTGATTAGGTCCCATCCACATCCAAAACCTCTCTGAGCTGCAGCAAAGGCACAGTGTGACATGGACAAGACATAAAGTGTCTGTACTTCATGGACCCAAGTACCAGGGTCAAGATGTAGCCTGACAAAAGTATCGTTGATGGCTCTCGCAGCTTTGCGCATGCGAGAAACTTGTCTGGTATGTTGGCGAACTCTGCATGTGAACCAAGCCATACACGTGTGTAACTGCCCTTGTGTGCCATGGAAGTACCCCTGGATTCTGTGGGGGAATTCGAGACAATTGTCGGGGGAACTACGTAGTGTACGCTGCTGAGAGTGGTGTATCCAGACGGCCACAAGGAGTTTGACAGACCAAGGCAGAGTCTTTGGTCGCTCTTTGTGGGGTTGTTGTATTCGGAAGAAGTACAGCGGCTGTCAGAGAACACTTTGGAGTGCAAGATTCAGCCACGTGCTCCGATAGTGGGAGGCAAGCCTTTTATATAAACAATGGTGGGCAAAATAGAGAGCCGGGACGTCTACGGGCTTTAAGAAATATCGGGCACAGGGGCGAGCTTTGATATTTTCCGGCCCCTGTGCCCGTGGCAAGCCCAACGAAACGATCCAAGTCTCTTTTCATACCGCAGGAGTCAAGACGACGAAGGCTCACTTGGGCGCGATTAACAAGACATCCGAGCCGAAATTCTCAACATCTCATAGCCAGTCAACAGACTAGCATAGAAAGGCCTGCGGATGGGCACAGAGCTTCGACCGCAACAGCCATGGGCTCATGTGGTGTATGCATTGATCAAAGTTACTGTAGTATTGATAGTGACGAGTCGACGACCGGTGAGTGAAAAGAGCAAGGATTCATAACCGTAAGCGAAACCCAAGTCGTGAGTACCAAGGAAGACACCTACAGGGACATGCGTGCCCAAGCAACCTGAGATAGACGCTGTCTTCGAAGAGCCTTATATACACGTTCACGCAAGATGGTTGAGAATTTGGCGAGTCTGGTATGATGTGGTTCTTCTGCAAAATTGTATTACTGTATGAATGCGCATTGCCAGGTATGTCTATTTGAAAAGGAAGAAGGTATTCGGCAATAAAATGCCCCACTCACCGCGGCTGCGCAAGCAGGAGGACCGCTTTGTACACTCCGACCCGCTGCTCTCGAAGCACAAAATCCGGCTTTAATCAAAATGCTCATCACCGAGATGTTGACGGTGCATGTTTCCAAGTATGGTTGGCGAAGACGAGCTCCCATGTCCCTTTAACCTAAACTTTAAGCTCTGCATGCACGTACAGGTGCCTGGCATCCATCCTCTCGCAGCCTAGGCCGAGCACTCGGATCATTGACATTCGGTTGACACAGGACGGCAAGTTTTCTTGACGTCTATGGCATGATCCAAGAAACTACAATGGGCGCGAGGAAAACTTCTGGTACATGGTTCATAATGACTCCTTGGAGAAGCCGAGCAAACGTCAGGCGTTCAACGCTCCAACAGTGGCGTGTGAGATCACATTTTTGCTTGAGAAGCCAATGTCATTCTTTTCATCTTAGAGAAAAATTCAGATAGCCTTGCCGGTCTATATAGAGAATCCTGCCGGTCGCGCTTCATAAGAACACCGTATAGGGTACATATTGCGATGTTTCGAATGCCGGCCCACAGTACCACAGGGCATCCATCACGAGGCGACCATTCACCAGCGGGGAGTATCTTGAACATTATTTGATACGGAAGAGTGTCCAGTAGCATGTAGCCACTCACTGACCAGGTTCCAGAGGACTTGCAGGGGATCTCTTGTCCTATGGTATATCAAGTATCTCCCAGTCTTCGGCAAGGCATTCTGTTGAAATAGGTGGGGGATCAAAAGAGTGTTGAATTCGTATACAGATCCAAAAGACTAAAAGCTGTTTCTCGCAGGACCACCTCAGTATATATAGCCCACACGATCCTCACCAAAACCAACTCCTCGAGAGGCACAGCCGGAATATCCGATTCCTCTTATCTGAAGAAGCCGTTCTCGAAGACCTAAATATCCACAACGGCGTCTATTGTTTCCGTACAACGTACCGGAAATATCGTGGTTTCCTAATCGGGAGAACCGGGGCATTCTCAACACATTCCGGTCCTACCAGCTGCGTCTTGATGGATGGCTCGACACAAAGTCCTTCCGTCTAATGCCTCTACTCGTGAACAATCCCTGTTCACTCTGCCTAAACAAGGCATCGAGAAGTGGCTACTAAGTACCTAGATACCCCAGAGCCTCAAATGGAGGAGGGCTGTGGAGCAAAACGGCCAAGCATGCAGCCGATGAGAAGGTCCTAGGGCCTCTTGACTGACAGATGCACTGCAACCGATGGGTAGGTGGCCTGGAAGAACGCGATTTAGTCCCAGACTGTGGACGAAACATGGACTCCGCTGGAGACTGGCAGAGATGACGGCTTCCGGTACAGAGTACATAGCACCAGCACACACCTCTGCTCACTCGGGTATCAGCCGTTATTCTGCTCGGAAATTTATTCTTGCCAAAGCTTCAAGTCGTCACCACAGGAAATGGAAAGACTAGAATGAATTGTCACTTACCTAAGGGGTTAGGCACAGTAGTCACAGGCACAGTAGTCACATTGCTGCACCTGGGTATTGTCACGATACGATCTGGTCCAGTGGCATCCTGACCTGAAGTGCCGTACATCTCCGCTGAAACCTCCGAAAATGAGCGCCTGTCGAACGAATGTGCTGATTTTGTCCCGGAATAAACACTGTTACTGCGTAAAGAAGACACAGATCATGAGATACTTCAAGGACCATGTAGAGGTTTGGCGGTCCAGTATCCAAGTACCTACTGTACGGAGTAGGTATTGACAGACCTCGGGAGACAGGGAGTCCCTTGTCGACTGCTGCTGCTTACCTACCTAGGAGGTAGGTATCTAAGTACCTCCAAGACCCCTGGAAGATGCAAGGAGCTCGGACCATGCAGGTTTGAGAGAGCCAGAAAATTCGGCGAGGAGGGAGCTGTCTGGAGCTGTTCGTTTGATCGGGACCCAACTCCGTTTGTTGCCTCATCAATCCACTTGCCTTGACTTGTCCAACCACCGCACCTGCGCACCTCCTCGCCGGCCAGACCAAACCGACGCGCCCCGACGCGAACCACCGGCCGCATTGCCTGGACACGAAGAAGTCTTGTCTCTTTGTGTTTTGTTTGCACCTGCACGCACCATCGCCCACTGAGGAAACACCCTCACCACCCTCTCTCTTTTTCCTCTCTCTCTCCCTGTCTACGCAGTACGCAGACCACCTAGCCTCCTCGGCCCTCCCAGCAACAATACGCGACCATTCAAACGTAACCCCGTCATCTGATTGAGTGCCTCACGGGAACAAGAGCAGCACAACCACAAGCACTCGACCCTCTCCCCAGGTAGGCTATCCCATCTCCACTATCCCACTTCCAGTCCTTTCAATCCGTCCGCGAGGCTGTAAAGCTGTTCTCGTGTCTGTGTCTGTGCCTGTGCCTGCCTGTGCTGTGGACGCGGACCTCCTCCCCTTGCTGTTGGGTCTGGGATCCAATCCACCCAACCAACCATCCAACCATCCAATGCACTCGTGCGTGCTGCAAGCAGCGGCATCACGTTGCGGGAGCCCAGGGCGCATACAAAACATATTACCCAGCGTCAGCCAGCCACGGCGTGTTTGCCATACCTACACACATACACCCGTTCTGCCCACCTACCTACCTACCGCCGGTCTGCCTGTTGGCAGGAGTAGTTGTCGTTGGGCGTACTCGCTACCTGTTCGCTACTTCCTGGTCGGCCAACCTTCCTTGATCCTGATTCTGATCCTTCTTACACGTCTCAGTCACTGCATGTCTTCCTCGCCCTACTCTACCCTACCTACTCACTTCCTTTCACTGCCGCCTGTCTCACAGCCGCAATTCCTTCTTCTTCGCTGACATCCGTCGGCTGCGTCTCCGTCACTGTCGTTGGCGTTCCGCTCTATCTGTTTGTTGCTTACAAAGTCACCAGGATCACCTTTGCTGGTGCCGGATCATTCGCCATCCAGACGACAGCTCTCCTGCGCCCAGCCCAGTCAGAAGCAATATCTTCAGAAGAGAAGGCTTCCTGCCAGAAAGCCAAGTCTAACAACCGACCAACCCAAATCGCCACTACCACAGTACACCATGGGTAAGTTACAGTGGCTTGCCTCGACATGTATCCGTACTTCGGAAAGGCACCACACCACCACAAGCTGCCCCCCCAAACTCGACCTTTCTCCCCATGTCGAGGTTCCTCATCCAGCGCCAATCCGAGACACTACCTACTTAGGGTACTGCTATTGCTGGTCGTACCTACCTGCACGCTCAACGCTCTGCAAAGCAAATGCACAGCACTGCAATGACCCAGCGCTTGTAGCTGCAGACCTGCACTCTGCACAGATCTCACCTCACCTCACCCCACCCCGCCCTCCCTGCCGTCAACCCCTACTGGTCCGGCCCCAACTCTGCAGCTAGTCTCTGCCCCGTTCCTGCGACCCGCGCTCCCTCCCTGTTCTGTTCTGCTCTACCCAAGCAAATACCTGCAGCCTCCTTCTCGCACTATGCCTCTTGTCGTGTATCCCATCCCTCGGGGTTTCTCGAGTGCAGGTATCATACTACAGAGGGCATACTTACGATACCTGTACCATGTGTTGGGGGCTTGGCCCTGCAACTTGGTCCTCATCGCGCATAGCTGCCGTTAAGATGCACCGTTTCCCACGGTCCTGTTCTTTGTGTGTGTGTGTATTTGTGTGTGTCTGTGGTGTGTGTGGCAGGAGCACAACAGCCCACCCCATCCAACCACCCTTTGTGCATACCACACACTGCCCGGCCCCGATCCTCTCACACTAATCGGGTGTCACTTCCCCACGCTGCTCCCAACGCCTTGTTCTTGCGTTGCCTCGCCACGGAGCTACAAATCCAAACCCGGCGGCACTACCACTTCCCATCAGTGCCCCTCCCGCCCTCTTCCCTCTCTTTTCTCACACAACACCACAACCACACCTCACCTTTTTCTTGGCTTGTGTATCGCTTCTGGCTTACCCACTTTTGTTAACACGCTTTCTAACTTCCATATCTCTTGCAGCAGATTCTGGAGACACATACCGTCCTGTAAGTTCGCATACTAGTCGACTTCAACCTTTCCGTTTTCATTGGTCGGATCCCGACTCAGCTCAGGACGCCGGCCCAAAAATAGGGCTTCGGGCGGAGCTTTTGGCCATCAAGGTTCCATTTCAGAACTAGCTAGTGCCTTGAGCTCATAGCTCCCACTTTTTTCCTTTCAGCCCCGCAGAGTTCCTCTTCTCCCTTTTTTGCAAACACAGTACCAAAGGACGTCGGTCATTTTCGGCAGGGCCAGGGAGTTGGTCGTGTTTGTGAATTGGAAAGTCAACTGACACAGTCTTTACAGCGTGAGAGATCTCGCTCTCGTCGTCGATCTCGGAGCCCCGGTCGCTCCAACAATCGTGCCCGCTCTTTCTCCCCAAGAAGCGGTTCTCGCAGTCCGCGTCCGCGCCGCTCTCGCAGCCCCATGACCGGTCAAGGAGCCCCATCGGGAGGTTCGGGTCAGGGTTTCAGGCAGCAGTCACACCAGAGCTACGAGGACCGATCGCAGGCACGCGAACACATGATGAGCAACATCAGGGACAATTCGCAACAAGACCGCCGTGTCTACGTTGGCAACCTATCGTACGATGTCAAATGGCATCATCTCAAGGATTTCATGAGGCAGGGTGGGTCTTCCTGGGGAACTTCGTCTTCGGGAGGAAGTGGCGCATGCTGACGGGATGGTGTTGTAGCTGGAGAGGTTCTCTATGCTGATGTCTTGCAACTTCCCAATGGAATGTCGAAGGTGGGCGTCTACAAGTAGCTTTGGCTGGCTTTCATTTTACTCCCCTGCGGCCTCCCCTCCTCGTGGCACTTTTTTTTTTTTTGATGGAACTGTTGGATTGACGGATTGGGCGCTGTGTCCGTGGTATTTGTAGGGATGCGGGTAAGTTGCTAAACTCCCCTCGTAGTGGGTCTCCCCTATTGACATCGACACGCAGAATTGTGGAATATGCGACCAGGGACCAAGCCCAAAACGCTGTTACGACTCTGAGCAACCAAAATCTGCTGGGCCGTCTAGTCTACGTCCGCGAGGTGAGAGACATAGCGCTGGACAGAAACCTGGGGACTTGTGCTGAAACGAATTTAGGACCGAGAACCCGAGCCACGATTCAATGCACCTGGCGGCGGTCTGGGTCCTGGCGCCGGTCGAGGAGGCTTTCAAGGCGGCCATGGCGGTTACGGTGGAGGCGGCGGTTTCCAAGGCGGCCACATGAGTGGCGGCCCCGGCGGCAATGATCGTCAACTTTACATCTCAAACGTTGGTTTGCTGTCTTGATTCAAGAGGCTGGGTGGCACGGCTGACCTCTTTTAGCTTCCCTTCACTGTGGGTTGGCAGGATTTGAAGGACTTGTTCAGACAAGCCGGTGAGTCAAAGGCTTCGGCATACATAAGAAGAAGCAACGTCTGGTCCATACTAACATGTTTCTTTATCAGCACGCGCTGGTGGTGTCATTCGTGCCGATGTCCACCTGGGACCCGACGGGCGCCCCAAGGGATCTGGAATTGTCGTGTATGAGACCTCGGACGACGCTCGCAACGCTATTCAGCAGTTCAATGGCTATGACTGGAACGGCCGTGTCCTCGAGGTCCGCGTGGATAGATTCGCCAACGCCATGGGCGGCGGTTTCGGCGGTCGCGGCGGTTTCGGCGGCCGTGGCGGCTTCGGCGGAGGCTTTGGTGGCCGTGGCGGCTTCGGCGGTCGTGGCGGCTTCGGAGGTCGTGGCGGCTTCGGTGGCGGCGGCTACGGTGGCGGCGCTGGCCCCGGAGGACCTATTGGCGGAGGAGCCGGATTTGGCGGCGCTCAGAACG
The DNA here is from genome assembly GCA_003671545.1 of Ophiognomonia clavigignenti-juglandacearum. Taxonomy (NCBI): domain Eukaryota; kingdom Fungi; phylum Ascomycota; class Sordariomycetes; order Diaporthales; family Gnomoniaceae; genus Ophiognomonia; species Ophiognomonia clavigignenti-juglandacearum. Next base: position 13,653 of record PYFS01002039.1, on the reverse strand, counting down.
CGACGGTGGCTCCCAACGCCTTCACCGATTTTGCCACTGCTGATGGCGAAAGAAGCGAGATCATCTTCGTTCGCAACGTGAGTCTTCCCGATCACATCCTGTTTGGCAATCGCTGACGTGTTTTGTAGCTACCGTGGTCCACTAGTAACGAGGACCTGGTTGAGCTGTTCAGCACCATAGGAGACGTGAAACAGGCCGAAATTCAGTACGAACCTAGCGGCCGCTCTCGAGGCTCGGGTGTCGTCCGTTTTGACACGGCTGATACGGCCGACACAGCCATCGCCAAGTTCCAGGGCTATCAGTACGGTGGGCGCCAGCTCGGACTCAGCTTCGTCCGATACCTCCAGCCCGGCGGAGATGCCATGGATACGACTGAACAACACGGCGGTTTGACACAGAATGACATCATGTAATCCTTGTGGTACATCTCGAATCGCGCGCATCGCTACACGCCAGAGCGAAGACGACGTTTCCTCTCCCACCTATACACTCATTTCACACCAAATATGGCGGTTCACCGTTGTTCCAGCTTCTCAGGCTCGGCTTGATCATCGATACGAACACACGCACGTATGATGGCAATGTTAGCAATTTCCAAGGGGGTAGTCGGCCCCCAAAAAAGGTGAGGGACAGTATGAGATGGCATACTCCTTAGGCGGATAGCGGTACAGAACGCGCACTTGCAGGGTGCCCTTTACGCCAATCCCTTGCAAAGGATTTGATGGAGAGATTGGAAGGACATTTTGCTAGTTTGGAATTTCATAATGATTGTTTTCGACACGGAGGCGTGGTAGGGCCGGCTGCGGGCGTGGTATTACGGTGCAAAGGACGACGTCGGTGATGTGAAGTTGCGTAGGGAAATTACGTGCACAGGATGGACCTTCTTTTGTCTGGACAGGAGTATCAGACCCAGAAAGTAGGAAATGCTGCACCCATTGTGGTAGTTTTGGCGAGAGCAGGTGACCTCGGCCTCGTTCTCAAGGGCATACATAACGACGACACGATCCAGGGATCCTTCCTCTGTGGTACACGCCTGGGGAAATGAGACCGTTCAAGCGGTGGGCGTGTGCGCGGAAGGATTGAGGACAGGTTGGCGCAACACCACAAAAGTTACTATCTCCAATGATACCCAAAGCTCGTTGAATTCAAAAAACTGAAGCCCGTCAATCAAAAACTGGCGCACGGTCGATTCAATGAAGAAGGTACTGGATTACCTAATTTCTTGCTTGGAGCGGGCCTACGCATTGTCAAACACTCGCAGAGCAAGAAGATTGAGGTTCTCTGAAGAGGTTGCGCTGCTGGCAAGTCGCAGTGTGTCCTGTTGCTTGTTACAGACACTGGCCGCATGCATGCCCCAGGAGGCAGATCGTGCCAGAGCCGTTCGACACAAACAAGTCCCTTGACAATCATCTCACCGGGGTCTCTTTACCAATGCTCGTACTCTTCTTGACTCAAGCAGACGCTTCGCAAGCGACCCGAAACGCAACGCTTCCTCTTGTTCGCCCAACGCAGTTTGCTGTCCAGCTGATGCCCGTGGGCTGGTGGAGGAAGGCAGCCTGCTTGGGCTCTTGTGCGACGAGTTCCGTAGTACAGGAGCGGCAGAGCGCGAGCTTGTGCTTTTGTCCACCTGGAGAGAAGGGACTGTGGGAGTGTCGGTGGCTTTGTGGTATGGTATTAAACCTGGAGTCGCACCCTCCTTTTGATGATGTTTCTCTGCACTGGCACAGGCACTCGTCGTTCTAGCTCTTTGACTGTTGCAAGCCATCTTTCCCACGCCTTGACATCCAATACTGAAAAGAGCACTTCAATTTTCGTGTATTAATCGATCAAGGCGTCGGCCTTAAAATCCACTCTTTCTCTGTCTTCAAACCAAAGGAGAGCGTACGCAAGACACTACCCTCTTTTGCCCAAGCGCCGGCGACGGCCTACCTCTCGGTTCCGGCGTCAAGAACTACGCGTAAACCGCCACCATACAAGCCACCCAGGCACGCGGAACGAAGCACAAGTCATCGAAAGGGGAGGGGACAGGTGTGTATCCTGAGAGAGAAAGAGGGAAGAAGGATGTGCGAGATACACTTCCTCAAGTGCACCACATGCAATCGGCGATGGGAGGCGCACAAAAAATTAGCCAGCTGTGAGGACTTTGATCCGCAGGCTCGCTGCCCCCAGGATCTGTGCATGTATGCTGGGGTGGCAAGGAAGCCGGAAAAGGGGGAGTGCGAGGAGTGTCGAAATGTGAGGGAGATGTTGGAGACTCTGGATGATGATATGTGAGGCAGCAAGGCGGTTGGCTCGGTTGGAAGCAGACATCACGGCAAACAGAAGATTGGCCTCGCGGTCGGAATGAGCGACGAAGCCATGGTCATCGTATATTGCTTGGGTAGGAATGGCAGCTTGTTGCGAACTGTCCCTGTCTGTCGCTTTCCTTGTTGACCCGTGAAGTGGGGATATCTCGTGGGCCAGGCCGGCACTGCTGTAGTCACTGTATGCTCGTGCGCAGGTATGCGCCTGAAACGACATGCCGCAGATTTGGTGCAGGGGATAGCAATGTCCCGGGTGTTGCCCCCCTTCAGACCGATCGTAAGAGAGGCGCAGCGTTGTGGGGTGACTGGAGGCGCAATGCCGGCTTCCAGAGACCACCGCTCCTGGGCTTCAACACGCTCCTCTTCATGACGTCGAACATAGCTCAGCACCCACATCCCAGCATGGATGACCGAGACCGATGATGGTAGGATCCAGTTTCCTAAGCAGCCACGCCCTTCTTCTTCTTCCCCTTGGTCTTCCGCTTATTCTTCGTCCTGTCTCGGGGCTTCAAGGCCATCATGCCGGCCTTGCAAATCTCGGCATAGCGGGTGTAGAAGGTATCCAAGGCGTCCGAGTCTACCACAGTGGAAAGTTTGATCTTCTTTCCGTCTTTCCTAATCTGATAGCCCTTGCCGTCTTTCCTGGGCTCGCGAACCTTGCCGTCGGTGGCATGCACAATGACAGGGTAGGTTGAGCTTGGTGTTGATTCGTCGATTGAGAGAACGGAGGCGATGTCTGCCAGTGGATTCTCTTTGTTTGGTAGGGCGGCACCAGTGCCATAGATTACTGATGAATGAGTCAGTTTCGGTGTGTACAGAGGATAGGCCGCGGAAGAGAGAGAGAGAGGAAAAGGGGTGGGGGGGAATGCACGTCGTTTCTGGGCCAGAAAGATGGAGCCATTGTCCTTTCCTTTCCTAGCATTGAAGAGCTCTCCAAGTTGATCAAAGAACTGAGGATTTGTCAGTAAGTTTGAGCCTAACATGGGTACTGGTGTGGGCTGGCACGAGACAGACCTCATCATGAGAAAGATGCGAGTCGGGCATGGTGAGAGAGATGTAGTTGCTTGAATGCCACCATGTAGTGCAGAAGACAGCTGGCTGTGTACGACTAGAGTGGGTGACAGTAGAAGCTAAGCCTTCCTTTCAGTATGTTGGGCGTGGTAGGTGTGATTTGTGGGGTTGCTCAGGTCACAGAAGGGGTGGAAGTTGTCTACTTAGTACTTTGTAGGTGGAATGATGGAATGAGAGGTGAGCCTACGGACTACATAGTAAGAGGTTGCATCTGGCCCTGGGCCCACTTGCAGGGAGTTGAACAGGGACAGGGGTTACAGTGGGGAAGGCGCACCTGACCCACTAAAAAGTGCATCAAGTCTCAACCTCTGGCGCATCTCAAAAAACCAACACTGATCATCCCACTTCCCAACTGCGCCCACAATATTAAACCACAGCTCATTCTCCAGATACCCAGACCAGTGCAAGATCCCAGGCAGACTACTTTTCTGTAGAAAAATCGGCTCATGGGTCCCAAAATGTCGCCGTTACGGCCGACCCTACCAACCTCCCTGCTGGAGCAAGTGGGCGGCCATCACGCTCAAAAGTCATCAAGATCCCGAAGTCAGCATCAGAGTCGGAAAGAACGTCGCAAACAGGACCGCGTGCAAAAGCGCCAGCACCAGCACGAGCGTCAAGTTCCCCACAGGACTCCATCAGGTCCCATCAGAAAACCAGCTTCCCAGCAGACTTCGGCATCCTCTGCCCCAGAGCAGCTGGCTAAGACAAAGCCAAAAGCCAAGACAGTCTCTAAGCCTGTATCTGATGTTGAAGAGGAGGAGGATGATGACGAGCAAGAAGATGGCGGGTTTGAAGGCCTTTCGGATGATGATGACGACAACAGCCACAATGATGTGTCAGAGTGTGACCAGCCCAGTCAGCCAGTTGTGTCTAAGGCAACCAAGGAGAAATTGGCAAAGGAAAATGCCAAGATCGCAGAACTCGAAAGGAAATTGGGCATTAAGAATCGCAAATCGCTGCCAAAATCTTTTCAAGAGGATGGGCTCAGTGACCTTCTTGGTGACCTGAATGAGGATGACGATGAGGACGATGCCCTGAGTGCCAAAAAGAAGAGAAAAGCTGAGGCTGATGAGTGGTTGGCGCAGAAAAGGAGGAAAGCCATCCGCCAGGCTGCTTCAGAGACCTCAGATGCAAGCGACAATGACCTGGACGGGCTGGACGACCTTCTGGAAGAGTCTGCTTCAGAGAAAGAAAACGATTTCGACGATGACGATGTGACCGATGGAGACTTCGACAGCGACGACGACGCCAATGGCTCTGGTTCGGGCGCTGTAGACGACGATGAGCCGGTCCGGAAGCGAGAGAACCCATATGTGGCCCCGGTAATTAAGGAGCCGGTTCAGAAATACATACCGCCCGCTAGACGACGACAGGACACCGGCTCTGACGCAGAATTGCTGTCCCGGATCCGAAGGCAGATACAGGGTCTCATCAACCGTCTGACCGAGCCAAATCTGCTCGTTATTCTCGGCGACATCGAGAAATTGTACCGTGAACACCCCAGGCAACACGTTACATCCATACTGATCGACCTCATTCTGGTTCAGATCTGTGAGCCTACGAGTCTGCCGGATACCCTCCTGATTTTGTATGCGGGCTTCTCAACCGCCGCCTATCAAGTTATCGGACCAGACTTCGGAGCACAGCTGATCCAACACACAGTGGAGCGATTTAATGACTACCATGCACAAATTCCCGAGAAGGAGACTCAAAATGTGGCCAAGTACACTTCGAATCTGATCACATACATTTCGCAAATGTATAACTTTCAGCTGATTGGATGCACGATTTTGTTCGACTACATCCGCCTACTCCTCGGCGACCTCACCGAGCTTCATGCGGAACTATTGTTGCGCATAGTTCGCATGGCCGGGCAGTCACTCCGACGCGACGATCCCCTGGCACTCAAGGACATCGTCGCCTTACTCGGGCCGGCGGTCAAGAAAGTTGGCGAAGCAAACCTGTCTGTTCGCACCAAATTTTTGATTGACAGTATCAACGACCTCAAAAATAACAAAGTCAAGACTGGTGCCACTGCATCTGCCATTGTCCAGGAGCACATGACGCGAATCAAGAAGCTACTGGGTTCCACGAAAACTCGGAAGTTGAAGGGCACGGAACCTCTTCGCATCAGTTTGAAGGACATCGAGGATTCAGACGAACGTGGCAAATGGTGGCTCGTGGGCGCAAGCTGGACGGGCCGGGAGGACGCCGATGGAAAGCCAGGCAAGGCAAACCAGACTACAGAAGAGGATGATGAACTGGACAGCATCATCCTTGGCAGCGACGAGGAGATGCTACCTGATCTACACACACTAGCCAGGGAGCAGAACATGAACACAGACGTTCGCCGATCGATATTCATCACCATCATGTCATCCTTGGACTACGAGGATGCATATGCGCGGTTGATGAAGCTGCGACTGAACAAGAACAGGCGGAAGGAAATGGCGTATGTGTTGGTGCAATGCGTGGGTTCTGAGAAGCAGTACAATCCATACTATGCATACGTGGCAAGGAGGATCTGTGGCGATAAGCGGATGCAATTCGCCTTTCAGGACAGCCTTTGGAAGTTCCTGCGCCGGCTGGGCGAGTCGCCGTTTGATGAGGATGCAGACGATGAGGACGAGTTTGAGACGCCTGACGCACGACGGATTCTCAGCGTTGCCAAGATGTTTGGGTTCCTGATAGCCAACGGGGCTATTGGGCTGAGCGTGCTGAAGTGCATCAGTCTGGCGTACGTCAAACCCAAGGCGCGTGACTTTGTCGAGGTCCTGCTCAATACCTTGTTTCTGGAAGTAAAGAAGGCGGGCAAGAAAATTGCGGATATTTTTGGGGCTGTCGCTGACATGCCGGAACTGTCCAAGGGCTTGCAATATTTCCTCAAGAAGAGGACGCAGAAGTCGGACCTTGTTGCGAGCAAGAAGGACCGCAAGACGATCAAGAAGCGGGCTCAGAAGGCGATTGATACGCTCAAGGCTGACCCAAAGATCCAGGATACAGCGGGACTGAAAGAGTAGTTGGTAGGGAGGCTTAGGCTGATCACACCGTAACCTAGGTATTCAAACGGCTCATTGCCAAGTACGTACCATATTCAGTAGGTAGTAGTTTGTACTGCAAGTGCCCAGGTGCGCCGTGATGGAGACTCGGGATTATTATTAGTGATATTGACGCCCCTGGTGACCCTGGCGCGACAGGCCGGGAACGGGAAAGAACGGGGATTGGGGCTGGGCAGCTGGGTATCCCCGGCTCAGTGCTGGATTAGACGCGCCTCTCAACCATTCGCCCCCCCAGCAACCCGCCCAAAAAAAGCTCAATCCACTCCGGGCTGCCAGGCCGGCACAACAAGGTGCACTGACGATACCTTCCTTGACAACTATTTCCACCTGCGCGTTGTCTCCCTTTCGCGCCTTCCAGTCTCGTGCCTCTGTCGCTTGGACAACTTTCTCCGAAGGCATTCTATCTTTGCCACTCCGCGCCCGCTACAACCGCCTCATACCTCCCCAGCGCAAATTCCAGCAGAAACGATGCTCGCCAGATCCTTGCAGCGTACGGCAGTACGCTCTGCCTTCACAAAGTCCACCCTTCCTACCATCGCACCGAGATGGAGACGCTCGTATGCCACCGAGGCTGAGGAGAAGGACCTTGTCATTATTGGCGGTGGCGTTGCTGGCTACGTCGCTGCTATCAAGGCCGGCCAAGAGGGACTCAAGGTATGCGCTGTTCGGCGTGTCACCGACTGCTGTGTTGGAATATACTGATCAGTTTGATTCTAGGTGGCCTGCATAGAGAAGCGCGGATCTCTCGGTGGCACTTGTCTCAACGTGAGTAGTCTTCTCCAGTTCCTCTTCTCCTTGTTGTAGATCCAAGCATACAAGCTGACATCGAAGCTTCCAGGTTGGCTGTATTCCCTCGAAATCGCTCCTCAACAACTCCCAACTCTACCACACAATTATGCACGACACCAAGGCTCGTGGCATCGAAGTCAACGACGTCAAGCTCAACCTGGCCAACCTCATGAAGGCAAAGGACACCTCTGTTGCCGGCCTCACCAAGGGTGTCGAATTCCTGCTCAAGAAGAATGGCGTCGAGTACATCAAGGGCACTGGCAGCTTCGCAAGCGAGCACGAAATCAAGGTGCAGCTGAATGACGGTGGCGAGCAGAGCATCGTCGGCAAGAACATCCTCATCGCCACCGGCTCCGAGGCCACCCCCTTCCCGGGCCTGGAAATCGACGAGAAGCGCATTGTGACGAGCACCGGTGCTCTGTCATTGGACAAGGTTCCCGAGAAGATGATTGTGATTGGAGGAGGCATCATCGGCCTCGAGATGGCCTCTGTTTGGTCTCGGCTGGGCGCGAAGGTCACGGTCGTCGAGTTCCTGAACCAGATTGGTGGCCCTGGCATGGATTCCGAGATCGCGAAGGCTTCGCAGAAGATTCTCAAGAAGCAGGGCATCGATTTTAAGCTGGGCACAAAGGTCATCGATGGTGACAACTCGGGCGAAACCATCAAGTTGAATGTGGACGCTGCCAAGGGTGGCAAGGCCGAGTCCCTCGAAGCCGACGTGGTCCTCGTGGCCATTGGTCGCCGCCCATACACCGCTGGTCTCGGCCTGGAGAATATCGGTATGGAGCTGGACGAGCGCGGCCGCGTGATTATCGACCAGGAGTACCGTACCAAGTACCCTCACATCCGCTGTGTGGGCGATGTGACATTCGGACCTGTAAGTCAAACACGCTGACCTCCGTCTCTTGCTCTCTTGTGGCGTCTCAGTCAGGATACATACCAATGAGGGCGCCGTGACAAGACTCTAACATGCCAGCAGATGCTTGCTCACAAGGCCGAGGAGGAAGCTGTGGCCGTCATTGAGTACATCAAAAAAGGCCACGGCCACGTCAACTATGGCTGCATTCCTTCGGTCATGTACACACACCCAGAAGTTGCGTGGGTTGGCCAGACTGAACAGGACCTCATTGCGTCCAAGACTCCCTACCGCGTCGGAACCTTCCCATTCTCTGCCAACAGCCGTGCCAAGACCAACCAGGAGACCGATGGTATGGTCAAAGTTCTCGCCGATCCTGAGACGGATCGCATTCTCGGAGTGCACATCATCAACGCCTCTGCTGGAGAACTCATTGCGGAGGCAACGCTCGCGCTGGAGTATGGCGCATCCAGCGAAGATGTGGCAAGGACTTGTGTAAGTGCATCTATCCCATGCGAAATGGCTGCAGGATTCTGATATTTTACAGCACGCACACCCTACCTTGTCGGAAGCTGTCAAAGAGGCTGCTATGGCGACTCACTCGAAAGCCATACATTTCTAAGATGTATGGGCTAAGGAGTACGGCACGAGAGGATACTTCGAGCATGTACAGAAACCAAGCATCCCCATCACCAGGACAACCAACTGGCTTAGCCTAGGAAAGGTGTAATGATAGACTAGGAAATGGTAGAGTTCTCGACGCTGTCCGTGTATTGACTCGTGCACATGCGCACCTTCTCACCCCAAGCAAGCTCTTTGGCCTTTCTATCCAGTCACATTTGAAAATTGCACCCTCTGCAGCTGAAGGCAGGGCCGTTGTCCATAGCCACTCCTCCCGGCCCACCGCCAACACCAGCCAGATTCAAAGGAAATCCGCCACAATCATTACCCGAATTTACAGTAAGCCCGAGCGCGTTGAGGAGCATATTCAGACCGTTCTGGCTTAGGTTACAGTTTCCGAGACCGGCACCGGGCTGCTGCTGCTGCTGCATTTGCGCGGCTGGGATCACAAACACATTGTTGGCGCCCATGTAGGCCCTGGTCGCTGCCGGGCAGGTATGGCAGCACAGGTTGATGTTATTGGTGCCACACATGTTGATCCCTCCACAGCCCGACGACTGCCCCTGGCCGTGGGAGCGTGCGTGTTGGCCTTGGCAGTTGGGTGCCGACGACGAGCAGGTATTCTGGTGTTGGTGTTGTGGGGCTGCGGGTACGCTGCATCCCCAAAGTCCCCGGCCGCCGAGGTCGAGCGTGTCGCCGGCGAGACGGGTCAGGTGGTTCTGGAGGATGAGGCGCGTGAAGAGGTTGCTGAGAGAGTCGAGACTGGGCAGCTGGTCGTGAACTCCGCCGCTGCAGTTGATGACCCATGGGAAACTGAGACCGTTGCTGTGTTGATTGGTAAGTCGTCGGGTCATGCCGATGTGGGAGGAGGAGGAAAAGCCTACGGTCTTCCACCGGGTCGCTGTCCAAATCCGAAACCCGAGGCTAGAGGGCGGAGTCAGCCATGCCAGCTAGATGTGCGTGAAGATGTCAACCAATATTCACTCACATTGTTCGCACCAGCCATTTGGCTGTTGGCCATATACCATGAAGGGCCAGCCAGCGCCGCCCCATACTCCTCTCCTGTGGCGCGACATGGATGTGTGTAGGCGTGGGAACAGGAGCCTGATCAAGCGTTGAAGGGGGCAGTGGCGGACTGTTGTGTGCTGATAAGGCGCTGCACCATTTCTTCAACAAGATCGATGCGAGTTTAGGTGCACATATGGAACATAGCCGTCCTGTCGATGACACTTGAGAGGGAGAGGCAACGGCGGAGAAGTTTGTCGATATTTGTTTGCTCTCGACACGGTCCCAAGTCCGACCTCAATGATCTGTGTCACTGCACATGATCAGAATAGGCCGTCTCGTGTCTGACGGCACAAATAACAAGGCGGGCAGCATTATACCAGGCTCCGAGCTCTAGCTGGTGCTTGTCCCGTGAGAGTTGTGGAAGAAGGATCCCGAGATGAGCCATCGGCGGCCAGTGGCTTGTCTTGTCTATGGACGAAAGAGCGGTCGCAAATCTTGGTGTTTGTTGATACAAGTACAGTATATTTGTACAAACACGATGGGATGCTATGAGCATGAAGGCATATACCGGTATCATCTTGCACAGCGAACCACAGCGAATAAGTTTTCGCTCTGTAGACTTCATATTCGGGTCGGTTATTTGAGTATCTACGTATCTAGATAGGTAGGTATACTTAGTATGCTCTTACGATGTTGAGACTTCCTTCCATGTACTGTAGGCCGGGGCCGGCCCTGGCACCGGGTTAATGCTACTGTACCTACATACCTAGGTATGTATGTAGTGACTGCACGTCGGCCCCGGGCCGGAAGCCGAGCCGAAGGGTGATGCCGGGGCCCCTTGACCCGGCTCCGTTCCCCGGCTATAATACTACTGCTATGGTATACAGTTCCTACCTAGGTAGGTACTTATACATACTCCGTACTCGTACTATACGGAGTAGTGCATATAGCATTCATTCCCTCTGCATATGACTTCTCTCTTCCAGGTGGTTACTAAGGCATGCAGCAGCTTCGAAACGTCATGTCTTCGAGTACCGTGCATATCCCACAAATAATGCACATACATTCTGTCATGCACAGAGTACAGTACGTTGCTCGAGGTGCCCAGTTGCACGTCGCAACCTTCTGGTCTTCACCGCCACCCGCCATTGACGTACCTAGGTACCTTGAACATTGAGGCACATACAAGCTGTGTTTACTCCAACCCAGGACCGGCAGACCGCGGTACTGGGGCGTCGTTCCGAGCAGCAAAGCAACAAAGCACAACCATCGTTATTGTCACACCCTCGCTAACTCTAAATTTGCCTTTCTTTTTCGCTTTTCAATCCGACCGCCCCCCTCCGCCCCCCTCCGCCCCCCGGGCCCTTACGAAGACAGTAGAATGGAAAGGACCTGGACAAAATAAATTTCTCGGGGGGTGCTTTTCATCGCTTTGGCTGCTCCTAAAGAAGTGCATTTTATAGATCTCAACGCCGGACTCCACTCGCTGCCCAATTATTACAGTAATGCTGCTTCTTCTCACAGTGCTAAGCCTCCCGCAAAAACCCTAATTTCCCTGACCGTCCATTCCCCGAACATGCCCAAACATCGCAAGCTACGTTGAAACTTGGATGCTCGTGGCCCGGTCCAGCAAACCCCTTGATACTGCCGCGGAGGTACTGGTTCTGGACCGACCCGTGCCTCACTTCTTGTGCTTCACTTCTTGCTGGCTCCTCCGCCTCCTTGTTTTGTATCGCTGTTGTTCCCCCGATCCGCATTCTGTGTTTGCCCTGTGATTCCCTTGTTCGCTCGAGCCGCGAGCGCCGCCCGCCGTGCAAAGTCGTCCTAGATGGTCTGTCAGAATCTTCAGCCCACAGAATACCATGATACTAAATGCGCAACTGACCTTGTCCCCCCTGGCTTTTTTTATCCGCTCCGCCGCCGCCTCGTCCATTTTCCCTTTTCCCATGTCAGGCTTTGTAGAGCTACTGAGCCAGCTCGGGGAGAAGGGATATGGCAGCAGATAAAAGGAAGGCCGATAATGGGACAGGTCGAGAATTCCTAGCTCGTCCTGGATGTCGAGAGCGTGTTGTCGGGGTGGGAGCTGGAGTCGTGCTGGATCGCGACGGCAAGGCCTGTGTTATCTGCGTGCTTGGGATGATGGGTAATCAAGTCTGTCTGAAAGATTGCATCAGAGCCTTGATGCGTATATGTACAGGCAGATGAACAATTCATGGGCCACACCAGCATGGTCACTGGTCAGCTTGTCTTTATACACCTGTCCATGTCAAGGAAACTGTTGACTTTGGCCTGGGATCGTGTTTCTTTTCTGGTCCGAGCAGAAGGGTAGGGTTCGAGCTCCATATTAAAACGAACTCCATGTCCCCAGTCGCAATCCGGGGTCGGTAGGTTTGAGCACGGTACAGTGACAGTAGTACAATACTGTGTATACAGTTCTCTTGCAAGTCTTCACCACTCGGACGCGACACGGCGGACCCCAGCTTGGTGTATATCGTCACAAAGCATCCGCCTCATGACGGCGAACCGGGTACATGCAGGAGGAGAAGCGAGGGATATGATAGCTAGGACAGCCGTCCGGCGATAGTACTACCCCCCGGCCTGGCATTTTCTCCATGGTCTGTCTGCCCAATTGCTCGAGCACTGAACCCTGCCCGGCCATGTGTGCGCTATTCTGCGGCGTGAGACGCCAATATACGTGTGACTTTGATCACGGGAGCTTCACCCGTTGGCCAGCTGGGCAATATGCTTTGGCCCAGCCTTATCTGATTCTGTGATGCTGATGCAAATTCCCCTGTGCAACAAGAAGAAACTCCGAGCACCGGGTATTCTATCCCCGCCTCCTCCTCATACAGAAGGCAAGCTTCCGCCATCCAGTCGCAACCGCATTACTCACCTCTTGCTTCTTCATTTAGTGTCACGTTGTTTCCATCAAACGTCGCGTCGCCTTCGCCCTGACTTGGCGAGCTGTCGTCGTCTGATCTGTAACCACGAAAAGTAATAACTGGAATAGAAGCGTCCTGGAAACGAACACTCTTCCCCCCACCCATCCCCGCTCAAAGCCCCTCTGGTGCACTCAGGTAACAATAAACTTTCTTGCCTGTTACTAAATGTAGCAGTCACAAGGGGATCTATCTATCTCTTCTGCCACTCCTAAGAAGATAGGACGTCCGGTGGTGCTGAATTTCCACATGTACAGTACACCAGCCTGATCCTCATTGATACCCAAGTCACGCAAAACGACTCTTGGCAAAGGAAAACTTTCAAGTTGTCAGAGCAAAAAGCACAACCCATGATCGCTGTCGCCGTTTGTTTCACGTCTCAAGTTGATGGTGCGGGATCGGCAAAGTGTGGACACTGTGGAGCCAGGCATGGGGCTTGGGGACCCATCCATTGAATACTGGGACGAGGCTGAAAGGGAAAAATAAAAGAAGAAACAAAAGGAGAGACCTAGAATTGTTCTTCCCAAGAGATTTAGGAAACAAAATAAGAAAGCCAAGAGCCATCCAATAAACACGGTCACAAATTGGCAGTGGCACGATCCGGGTTTCTGTCACATACCACAGCACCCATCCCTGTATCTGCTTCCTGTGCCTTGCATATTAGTACGGGGTACATACGGATATAGAACACTGGAGTGATACCCCGCAAAATACTGTTCTATGTATGGTAGCATCTAGCATCTATCGGCCACGCAGTCCATGTCGTCCCATCAGGGAGGGAGTCTTGGAGCCACATGGCAAAACTGGATCCATGGACCGCAAGGCTGCAGCGCTGTCACAGCCCGAACAGGTGGGGACACGGTCTCCAGAAAACCTCAGCTGGAAATGGAAATAAGTATACACAGTGGCGAGAAGTAAAGTGGACCTTGGGGCTTGTGCCAAAAGCAAATACACATTTGTCCCGATCATGAAGCCCCATCCCCCCCCCCCCGCCCCCCTCCGCCTCT
>PYFS01002038.1:0-92370 GCA_003671545.1 Ophiognomonia clavigignenti-juglandacearum | reverse complement strand
CCGAATCGATGTAGAACGAACGAATACATATAGGAAGGAATTTCCCTCTCTTTTAGAATTAGATTTCAACAATACAACACACACTCTTCTACTTCTACCACTACTTCTACTATTACTACCGCTTCCGGACTAGTTCCATATTACTCTTTACCTTTTTAGGACTAGTGCCTTTTCGCTTATTAAGCATATCGACCTTCTACACCCTGTATATAGCAATTATAAATAACTTACCCGGCAAGCGTAATAGCAAACTCGAATTAGATTATATCTATACGGTCCGCTATAAAAAGCCTAGCGGAGGAGATGTTAAATAGAGATTGTCATTTTAAGATAAAACCGGAATATATTATAGATAGATTACGGATAAGATAAAATCGAGGATCGAATATTATATATTCGACCGGAAGATTATTATATAAGTTACGATAATCTTTATTAAGAAAATCAAATAGAGGGTGATATAAAAAGGCATATTAAAATCTTGGTTGTGCTCGCGAGGGTATTAAATCTTATTAATAGATTAAGCTTTAATATTAATCAAACTAATCTATAATACTAATTATCAATATAATATCCTTCCTTCGGATATCTAGCCTTTTAAATAGCTTGCCTAAAGCCGTAATATTTATTAATATAAAGCCCTCGTTAACCTCAGTAAAATCTATTAGCTTATTTATTAGTTTGCGATATATTAATAATAGCTTTACGCTTTATTTCCGCTGCGAGCTTTATTACAATATCCTCCTCTTTGCGGAAATCAGATTATTGCCGCTTAGCCATTAAAAACTCCTTTATAACTACGTTAAAATACTTGTCCGCCGTCTTTAGCTCGCTCGGTAAATCGTTTTCGCTTTTAGGGTCGAGAAACTCGTCGAAATCTATCTTAAAGTTTATACAGCCGGCACTTAAATATATTATAATAAGAGACTCTTTATTAAGTTTATTTAAGTCGGCGGAGGATGAGTTAAAGTTAGCGAGCGAATTTACTGCTATAACACAATCGAATATTATACCTCCGTCGTCCTTTAGTAATGCAGGTACGGATAGTATTATTAGCTAGACTAGTGCCCTCGGATAAATTCTAAATAAGTTTGCTAATATATTCGGTGACATATTATTTAATCTTATCGACTTGCGCTAATAATTAAATATAATATAATCTTTAAAATTTAGGAATTAAACTTAGTATAATTACTGGACGGCTTTTCGCATTATTATAACCTTTATAAGGTCATCCGCGTTTGCAACCTCGTTATATACCTAGATAAGAAATAGCCTCCGATATTAGATCTTAATAATAATAATAATGCTTATATTTAATGGCTAATAAATGGATATAACGTTAGCCGGTAAGAATTAGATATATATATTATCTGGAAACGGGGCGAAATCCAATCTATACTAGTAAAGCGCGAAGTTAACTAATATAAAGACCACCTTCTAGCCAGGTTTATATATACGGCAATACTTATAGAAAGTAAGGTATTAATCCTTTATAATCTTTATATTAAACTAACTCTTCTTATTATAATATTATATACTTTTATACGCCTTGAATTAAAATTCTTCAAAACTCGTAATATTATTGCTTATCCGATTAACTAGATAAGGAAGCGATCCGTCCTAATAATGTTCGTATAAAAGCCGAAAGAAATGTATATTTTATCCTAAAGAAAAGCAATAATATTAGCTATATTCCTTATCTTACCTTACCTTTCCTTACCTTACCTAATATAAAATAATATAATATATAAATATAAATATAAATTTCGCTCCGGGCCGGGGATCTATAAAAAGTTTACGCGAAGCTAACCTATGCTAATATAGACCCGATTAATTAAAGTTATAACCGTTGTTTGAATTAATGATGCTAATATCCTCCCGGATATCTTCAAGCGCTCTTTAATATTCCGGATTAGCTACATATACTACGGTACTCTATGCCTTTCCGTAGAAAGAAAACTGAAAAATTCGGTAGCGTCGTTAGAATTTCCTATATTATTTCTCGCTAAAGGTAAGGCGAGGAATAAGCTCTGTAATAGCCTTGTTATTGCGTACCTCTAGGTGCTTCTCCTAGATAACTAATGCTTTAACAGCTAAGACCTCCTTTAATATTAATATAGCTTTAGTGTCTATTAATAATTGTTATTTATAAAGTATCCCTTTTATTTTAGGCTAACGCGCTTCGCCGAAGCGCTTTGCGTCTATCCCGGGTATTATGATCTTATAGCCGGGTGCTTTCTCGTTGGCTAACTTGATAAAGCGTTCGTTGCTAAAGATACGAAAAAGGGGGGACTAGCCGACCGTGATATTATATTTGCGAAGGATATAAGCTTAAGTTTCCTTTTAGCTGGGCTTATAGCCGCGAGAATTAACTTATTAAATAATCTTAATCTGTTAACTAACGGTTAATTCAGCTTTACCTTTGCTTATAATAATAAGTGGTTATAGTGGTGGAAATAGGGTGGTGGTATAGGTATTGTATTGTATTTGATTTAGTTAAGTTGGCAGAAGAACTTTATATACCGCTAATTATGGAAGAATTTTTAGGTTTTGGAGATTAAAACCTTTACCGGAGGTATAGGTATATACCCTGTCAGCCTAAAACAGGGGGTAAAATGCGGGACGGTATATGCCGAATAGGGCATTGATCTTATATATTCCTACAAAAGCAGTTGCATAAATGTTATATGTTACTCGCCCGCAAAAAAAACAATTTCCTACGGATTCTTATACAATTATACCTATTTATATTAAGTAGGGATATGTTATATGGGGTACCACCACTGTAAATGGATATTGGAACGTGACTAATTTCAGATTGAATGCTTCGCAAATCTAATATACACTGGGCTGGAAGTATTCCATTACCTAGACACTCAAGTTCCCGACAAGCTGAAGCTAGCATTTATACTCCACTCATTCAAATGATGTCTTTAAGTAGCAGCGGCAGTACTCTATTCAGAATGACATATCTGTTAATTTAATTCCCAAAGACTATTGTAACACACTCACAATGTTGTGATTGTCAAGCCACTCCAGGAGCCAGTTGATCTCGAGGCGGTCCGAGTACTCGTGGATGAGCTCAATTTTCTGGTTTGCGCCCAGCCAGAACAACATGCTGACGTTGTTGACGTAGTACAGGTCGTATGGACCCTGTCCTATGGTCTGGCACTCGATGGATGTCTTGTGGCCCTCGGTGATCTGGTTCTTGATGGTCACCGAGTAGTTATCATAGTCGGCCGAGAACTTGAGCACAGCCAGGTGGTCGTGGGCGTCCTGCGGGCCCCCCGAGTCCCCGGCGAGGTCGGGATTTCCGGCCGTCCACCAGGTCGAGTTGGGCGCCAGGTAGGCAGGGAGGGCGCTGTAATCGCGTGCGCTTATCAGACTGATGAACTTGACCACGGTGGCTGCCGCCGCGGCCGAAGATGAGATAGCGACCATGATGTCGAGATTGGTTGATATTTTGATATCTTGGAAACGCAGTAGAGACGCAAAGATGTATAGATACGCATCTGATATACTTCGTGGCTGTCATTCGACGATTGATCCTCACCGCGTAGACAACCACAGTTCATTCAATGTTCTCGATCGTAGCCCTAACTACGAGCGTGATCCAGCCACCTCAGTACCTCAAAGTACCTATGTGTACGGCTTTAGTCCCAAAGGTCCGTCATCCAAGGCTTGAAAAACTCGCCGAGGAAATTGTTCGGAGACTTCCCGTGTTCGGAAAAGGCCGTACAGCATGAGCGTAAGCCACCCAGGAGTAAAATTGATGGCCCAGTATGTACCTAGGTATCTCGTCCAAGGAAATAGTCCCCTTCTGGACTACTCGTTCTGTCAAGATGACGGGTTCATGCAGGTGGTGATGCAACTGTTGAGATGGCTTCGCACGGAAAGAAAGATGTGAGGCTCGCACTTGAGCTATTCTAGAAACATATTGCAACCCGTTTCTCGCCTTAGAAGGTGGTCTGTTCATCTCAGATCCCGAATGTTGCCGAGGAGAAAGTTACCAAATAATCTCATTGTCATAATCTAATCCGATATCAACTTCAAGTTGGTCAATTTGAATTCATACAACTTGCCTCGAAGTGTGCCGCGTGACAGTAACAATGCAAACGAACCGATTATCAGAATGATGACATGTCGTGAGTGATGCTCATTTTGCTTCGCGGGCACAGTTATACATCGTGACATGCAGATACGGCAACCTTGGTAAAGCAGCCTTATGCTACTACCTCCCGCTCTAGCAATTTGCCCGTGTCGCCCATGGTCTCGATGAGCCTTTGGCGGATGTGGTCTCCCACAATTGTCTCTACTCCAGATCCGTCCAGTGCCTTGGCATGCAGCCCGAGATTCCCGTTGAGGAAGAAGGCGATGCTGTGCCTGTGTCTGTCCTCGCTGGTGAGCACCCGGTGGCGGGCGCTGCGGTAGTACCCTGCCGTATACTTCTGCATCATATCGCCCATGTTGATGACGAAGCTCCCCGGCGTCACCGGCACTGGTACCCACGCCCCGGTCGGCGGGTGAAAGACCTCGAGCCCTGTCGTGCCAGGCTCCTGTAGAAGGATGGAGACACAGCCGAAGTCTGTATGGTCGGCCACTAGAGGGGAGGGCAAGCCCGTCATGGGCACATGTTAGCAATCAAGGCTCCGGCAGTGATCTGGGCATGGCATGGAACATTGGACATGCCTCCAAATTGACGGGAGTCAGACTGCGGCACTGGACTGTAGTGCAGAAAGCGCATCGGAATGGACGGCTTCTCCATCAATGAGTCGAAAGCATCGTGTGGACAACCCCACGCCTGCGGAAGACCGCGCGCCAGAATATCGAGGATGGTCTTGACGAGACCCAGCATGAGGCCCTGGTATTGCATGATGCGGTCTTGGAAGTGAGTCTTTGGCAGGCTCGAGGGCCACAGGTTGGGTCCGGTGGAGAACGATCCGCAGTCTGGATCGTCTTCCGGGACCTCCCTCCCGACCATGAAAGTCTAGATGGCGGCTATCAGTCACCCGCCAATTCCAACCCTCACACGTAGTAGACTTACCTCCTTGGTATCAGGCAGCAGGCCTTTGTGATGCGTCTGGATCCCGGGAGGCTCGTAGCCTCTGAACGACCGGCCGACAGATTTGTTGATCCACACTTCCATCTTGTCTTCCTCGGGCAGAGCAAAGAACATTTTGTTGCACTCGAAGGCCTGGCTCAGTATATCCTCGGGGATGCCATGACCAACAAGAGTCAAGAAGCCATACTGGTGACAGGCGTTGCTGACAGCCTCGACCACAGCCCGGCGCTCTGGTTCAGAAGCCATGGGTGAGACAAAGGCGCTGATGTCCACGGTAGGGATGGAAGGCCCAGGTGCTTCAGACTTGCCGCTCATTTTGCTTTACAACTAGGAAAGTCTGGGGATGGTTGTTCACTAGAGTCCAGCGGGATGGTGAGGTTTCTTGGAACGCTTCCGGTGCGGGTATTTCAGTTCAACATCAACCCGGGTTTCGAGGGAAGATAGCCTGAAATTGCAGGCTCGGCTCTGGCGCCACTCTTTTATTCAAATCTCCACGACCGCGGAGCAGCTCGCTGGCCTTGAAATGATTAAATGCCGAAGCAGGCATCGACATGGGCTTCGGAGACTAAATTCACAAAGCCTCTGAGCCCACCCAACCGCACCAAACATAGTCCAACCCCAATAGGTAGGTATGACAGCTGAAGATGACAGTCAGTCAGCTTTCTTACCGGGACACCTCACATGACATCTCCGAGACGACCGTCAACTGACGTGAAGCAGATGCTCTACGCATATTCGCTTACTGTGAGGACATTGGTATGACGAATACATGGGTTCTCTGCGTTTCTAGGCATGTTCTGATCATCATAGATCTGATAGGACGTAGATACCTCTATTCATGCGTATCTAGGTTATCGGTAGGTATTGCGCCACTTGACCTCCTGACAGACTCATGGCAACATGCCCCGTGCTGGACACACCTCCCCTACCAAGGCTGCGGCGCATGAGCCCTAAGTACCTTGCATGGCCACGCCTGTTTGTCTCTCAAGCCCTCCACGACGTCCGCACAGAAGGCAGCTCCCACGGCCGGGTCACCGGCGCCCAGGGCGGCCAAATCCTTGGCGATGCCCGTGGCGCGGTCGTGGCCCAGCCCCGTGTTCAAGAAGCCGGGCGAGACGTCGAACACCAAGACCCCGTCGTTGCGCAGGACGCGCGCCCACTCGGTTGCCACCATATTCAGGCCCGTCTTGCTGGCCCGGTACGCGAGGAATGGAAACAACGAGACTCCACCGTTTCCTTCTAGACCCGGCTTGGGCCAGCCCGCGGGCGGGTGGGCGTAGCGCGGGCTGAGACCGCCGGCGTTCTCCGCGAGCGACGACAGGCCGCTAGTGAGGAACAGCAGACGTGGCGCCTGGGGCGCGCGCGAGGCAAGTAGGAGTGGAACGAGTGCCTCGGTCAGGAGGTGCGTGCCCACGACATTGACGTCCCAGGCTTGCCTCCAGCCTTCTCGCTTGGTCAGACGGCCGCTGTCCACAGCGGTATCAAAGTCGGCACCTAGGCACAAATACACCTGATAAGTATGAAGCGGAGAAAGGTACCTGGGTGGGGGGTCTAGAGCCTCGCTAAGTCAGGTGGTGGGTGCGTACCAGCATTATTGATCAAGACGTCTATGTAGCCAAACTTGTCCTCGAGTCCTTTCACGGCTGCAGCAATCGACTCGTCGGACGAGATGTCGATCGATAACGTCTCCGCCGTGGACTGGGTATCTGGCGCCATGGCGTTCAGCCGCGAGATACAGTCGCTCGCACGGCAGACATCGCCGCGGTAACCGATCAGAATATGGTATGGTATGGGTCGCGAGAAGAGACACTTTGCAATCTCAAATCCTAGCAAGACATATCCAGATCAGCCGCCAGCTGGGTTGGATTGGAATGGTCAAGAACATTTGCTTACCCAGACCCGTATTGGCTCCAGTGATAACGACGAGAGCCTTCGTTCCAAGCGACATTACCAGGTGTGAGAATAGCAAGTACCTATGTATAGGGTCAACATCAGCTGGACTGAGTTGAAAAAATGCGTAGATCCCCAGGTTTCAGTTCAATATGGATGAGAGGTCAGATCTTGAGTTGATTATAATTTTCAGAGTAACCAATATTTGGGTTTTATGTGCGAGTTGCATGCATCAAGGGGTTGTACGTAAAGGGGTCAGTCGATTTGTCCGAGCCTCCGGGTATGTTAGAATGCGTACAGGATACTCAAGATTGGTTTATGAATACTGCCCGAGCAAAGATCCGAGGATATGTTTTGGCTTTTAGTTACTGCTTATACGGCTGTATTTGAATTCTGGATAGCAAAAGGAATAATCCGGGGCGATAGGCTATACGACAGCCGAGTTATGCATGCTCTTGAAATGTAGTAATTACGAAAGGTAAATATGCGAAGGACATATTCCTGGGTGCGAATTGTTTTTTCTTTGGGCTGTTGAAATTTGTTCCTACCCAGGGATGTTAGTACAAATTCCCGTATTCCTATTTACACACAACTTTCCAAATCCTCTTCAACGGCAAAGCACTGGATCCGTCTCTACACATAATAGCACATCGAATAAGCCCCTGGGTCCATCCGAAGCCCTCTCCAACATATCACTTTATCCCCTAACGACCAGCTTCCAAGCCCAGATCTATCATCGCCCCTCCAGCAATCACTCTGCCTGAGCAGCCAACATGGCTCTCGAGTGGATCGTCCAGATCCCAGACAAGGGAACCCAAGGCACTGCCGACCACGACGGGGGCGGCGTGGACCCCAACAAGATCCTACAGACCCGGCGCGCCCAGTTCGCCGCTCACGCCGCGCACAACAAGGCGCACGTGGACGCGGGCCACCTCGCCATGGCGGGTCCCGTGCTTAAGGCCCACCCCGCCGGACCGGACGAGCCCATCGCGCCCATCGGCAGCGTCATGATTTGGCGGGCGGCTAGCGAGGCCGAGGTCCGCGCCTGGCTGGGGGAGAATCCCTACGCGACGGCTGGCGTGTGGGATCTTGAACGAGCCTCCGTAATGCCCTTTGTGTGTGGCGTTATGAAGCCGCTGTGAGAGTCTGAGACAAGGTTGCTCGTGATGTGGCGGGGGAATACTCAATGCTGGCACGTATCAAGGCGTCAAGGACCTAAACTACGAAACGTCTACTAGAGGCTACTCCAGATTCTGGAGATGGACCACCGCATCACTTGGGCAGGTACGAGAACGACAACGTTGGACACACATGGTGGTGAGGGAGTATCGAGCTCTGCGATATTACGATCAAATTACAATCCTTTCCTCCCGTATCTCGTGCATATCGTGATGCAAGCAATGGATGAAAATTACTAGGTAATAAAGGATACAATAATTCAATGGAGCACCTGGGCTGCAGTATCAGAAGTATATCCTAAGGTCCCAAACCGGACCTTGCCCATCAGGTAGCATCTAGTCAAGCTTACGCTGCACTGCCGCCAGAATGAAATATCCAATAATATAATTAAATGGTTTACTTCGGCCTGATGACCAGGTACGTACAAGATGCTGGCTACCCATACAGCTATCTAGAATCTACCACAACCACTTTAGCAAAGCCACTTGAGCAGGGATTCTTTATCATATCTAGACACTAGCAGCTTCGTGCAATTCCACCTATGTTGAAATATGGGGCCTAGACCTCTGCTATTTAGGCGTCGAATCCCGTCATAAACGACATTGGCTGCATGTCAGGAGGCCAGTCCATGTCGAGGTCAAACGAGCTCCAATCGAACTAGAACACAGTCAGCTGAGCCCTGTGAACAATGTGATGTGCGAAGAAAGGGGAGGACCCGCTCACATCAGTATATTCGCACTCAGAGGCTGGCAAAGCCGCAGTGTCGGCCCCAGGCGTTGGAGGCTGCGTGTTAGTAGGAGCATCCAACTACATGTCTTGACGTCAGCCTGGGCCACGCCATACCTACGTGAAAGGGGGAAAAGGTATCTGTCGCCTCAAAAAGCAGGATGGTGGCGCAAGGTCCCTTGAGTTACACGAGCACACGAGGCAAGCCGCAAAAAAGTACACGGGACGGGAGGAACTCACGGTGCCGATCGTCTGCTGCGACATGGAGCTGTGATAGCTCATAGGAGACGGCTCTTGCCTTCCATGCACAGGATGTCGGTAATAAAGGTCCAAGAACCTCCGTGCACAAGCAGACTGGGCTGCTGAACGCGCCTCCTTTCCGAGATGCATCTTGAGCAACATAATGGAACCGCACATGGTGAGAGGACACCACGGCTCGCCGTAAAAGCACCGTAGATATCTGTCTTCCATGAGGGGCAAGCACTGCTCCAGGAGGTCTATACTGGACTCGGAATTGGCCATGGCCACTCCTGTTGAACCTAGATGGCAGCCAACGTCAGCAGATGTCGAACAGACTCTTATTTTGGCAGGACCGATACTGGGGAGGACATCCACTTGGTGTTTGTCATCTCTCAGCCATCATCACAGAAGCAAATTCCACCAACCTCTGGGCTGAAGTAGTGTGAGTCGGGTGAGGCTTAGCGAAGCTACCAAGAGGTCCTCCCGGAGCAGTGTCACGCTCTGGGCCTCGGTGCCTGCTAGTCTCTGGGTCATCAGAAGTATATCTCTTGTCGTTTGGAAGCACACCATGTCAGAGAGCGGAAAGCCTCCAGCAGGGCTCAGGAGATAGGGTCGATGAATAGCCAAGATACATTCCTTCAGCTGGAACTGCAGCATCACAGATGGGAGATTAACCTGTTCCGGGTCGATACCACTCTCGCCAAATGCTGTGGACCAGGATTGAACCGTTGCCAACGCCTGCGTGAGTTCGTGAGTGTATCGCAGGACGTGGTCATAATCAAGTGCCCGGGCAGTGCCCGCGCCGAAAAGGCGGCGGGATATTTCGAGTCGCAGAGCCCAGGTGCGGGAGCTGTGCTCTTGATAGGACGTACAGGTGAGCTGTTTCGTGGGCTTGGTGGGAGGCAGCGCCGTCACTGTCTCGTCGAAGTCGTCATCGTCGAGATTTGCGGGCGCCGCCACATCGGACTCGATGTTATGGAGGAGGGTGGGGAGCTCGTACTCGAGCGAGTTCTGCAGATCCAGTTCGCGCAGGACAGCCCATATGCGTCTCCTCATCTCTCTGACGTAGGGGGTGTGAAAGCTCTGCGGGGGATCGCAGTGTAGTCCATCCAAGATGGCGTTTTGGATGAGCGAGCCAGTCTCGATCCAGAACCTCTTCTTCCTGATCGTGTTCATCCGCTTGGCCAAATAGACCAGGCACGCGATCTGGTAGTAGACCAGCTTGCGACCTTTCAGAGTCTGCTGGGCGAGCCAGCCATCGCTTGCGGCGATCCATTGCGGAGGCATAGCTCTATGAGCCGATGCGGCAGGACTGGTGGAGGCAGCCGTGGCTATTGACATCATAGCCAGCAGCAGAGCCGTCATGGCCGGATGGCGGGGCCGCTTGGGGTCCCAGAACCGAGCATATTCTTTCTTGAATGTCGGCAAGTGTACAATGCGATGGATCTGCTCGAAATGGACAAGGTAGAACGTGACGAGCTGGTCGGCATCACGTTCAGGCGGGAGCAGATCCTCCCGAGGTGCGCTTAAGTTCGAGGGCGAGGAAGGATTGAAGTCTAGCTTGGTCTTGCTCAGGCTGACGCCACGAGGCTTGAACCACTCTTCGGAAGTCTCCTTGATAAAGGGGAATAGCTGCGGGATCTGCAACAGAGTAAATGAACACTGGTGCTCGAACAAGAATGGCAAGGGGCCGCAGCTTCCTTACCTCGTCGAAGAACTGAAACAGGGTGTGCTGACGATAGTAACCCCGTGGAGAGCGCCGCGAGGGGTCAACAATATCGCGATTGGCAGCGTCCGTCGAGGGTAAAGCACTAGCAAAGGGGCCCAAAGTACTAGCACGGGCATCAGCAACGCCGGCCTCGCCCGAGACGAGTCTGCGGTCTGAGAGAGCTGTGCCGGGTGGCTGCTGACGACGGGCTTGGTCGCTCTGGGACAGTAAACCCCTCAACTGGGCAACTTCGGCACGGAGCTCTCGAACGTCCTCGGAGGAACCATGTTGTCTTGGGCCAGTGTGCGTCTCGAAGGAGCACTGCTGCGGCCTGCCAGCCCTGATACATCTTTGGCAGGGCGAGTTCCGGTCGCAGGATAACTATACGTACGTGTGTTATCATGTGGTCTACAGGTATGTGAGACCAAGATTATGCATTATACCTTTTTCTTCCTACATTCCCCACAGCTGAGTACGACGCGCCGTGTTCGCCGTTTCACTGTACTTGTGCTCGTCGTACTATCGTCGGTGGCAGCCGCAGAAGCATCGGCTGCATAGCGGGCAGTGGCAGTCGCAATGGCAGTCCCATTTGTGGTATTGGTAGCCATGGCAGCGTCTGACAGTGACATTTGCAACGCATACAGGCCGGCTGAAAGCTCGGAGCCGAAAGCAGCAGCCGCGGCTAGTGCTCTTGTCTTGGGTCCAATGGATAGTATGGTACTTGGGTACTCGAGTCGAATCTGACACGGTCGGCTGGACGCGTTGTGGACGTTCCACCTGGGTCTACAGGTTGGCCAGGCGTAACGTGAAATGTTTGCAGGTTGACTGCTCATGTGAGGTCGGACCTACGGACCTGGTGATCGGAGAGCAATCGTACAGTAGAAGCCGGGGAAGCTTTCTGTTCCCTATCGGCTCTGTCAGATGAATGAAGGGCATCTGGACCGATCATCTCCGGCCCCATGCAGGGCCGACTTTGTCCGATCAAGTCCGACCGACTATGTCCGGCCAAGTCCGGCCTCTAATAGAACTGCTGTGTCGTCATGTCAGGTTCAGTATGAGTGCTGCAGATTCAGCAGTATAGGCAAAAGACCACGGATACATGCATTTTACAGCCTGTGATTTCCCTCGCACTTTCCTCGTTCGGTGAACTCGGATATGAGACGTTTGTTGCTGGGCGCCAGGCGCTTTCGTCGACGGCATGGGCACAAAGACTTATATGGACGTCCCGAATGTCGTCGTCGAGCTTGTGATGGTGAAGCCGAATCGAGTTCATTCCAGCTCTTATTGCTTGCTCAGTTCTTGTTGCGACTTCCGGGTCGACTGTTCTTTCTGTGTTGCGACTTCCGGGTCAACTGTAACCTGTAACATCGGACAGTGAGTGACCCGCCAAAACTGGACGCAAACACAGTTGAGGACACACCCGCTTGTATCACGTTACACTGATCCGTGAACACTGACACGTTGAGGCAGACTTGTTGTGTACCAGCCGCCAACATCATGTCTTCCACCTCTCCTTCTCCGTCCGTCACGGAGGCCGGGTCCAAGCACACTGAGGCCGCCGCCGCCGACCAGGAGCAAAAGACCCCAGCCCCGGCCATGCCCGACTTCCCCGATGGTGGCACGCGGGCATGGCTGGTGGTCCTCGGGTGCTGGTGTACCTCGTTTGCCTCGTTTGGCATCGTGAATTCCTTCGGGTGGGTTTCCGCCAGCCTCTGTAGCCACGCTACGCACTCGTCGCCCCCAGCGGCCCCGAGAAATGCTAGGGTGGCAGGATGACTGACAAATTCGGACCACCTTCTAGTATCTACGAGACATACTACCAGCAGAACTACCTCTCCGACTACTCTCCATCCGAAATTGCCTGGATCGGATCCATCCAGGCCTTTGCTCAGTTTTCGGCAACGCTTCTCGGCGGTCCCATTACAGATAGATGGGGTCCAATGGCTGTCATACGACCCTTTTCCCTGCTCCTCGTTGTCGCCATGATGCTCACCAGTCTTTGTCGCGAGTATTACCAGTTCATTCTCTGCCAGGGCATCCTCCTCGGCTTTTCCTGTGGGCTCATCTTCGCTCCGGCCCTCACTGTGGTCGGGCACTACTTCTTCAAGAAGCGAGCCATGGCCATGGCCTACGCCTCGACGGGCTCCCCCATTGGCGGCATCATTTACCCCATCATTTTGACAAACCTCATCAACAACCAGAACGTGGGTTTCCCGTGGGCCCAACGCACCTCCGGCTTCGTCAGCCTGTTTCTCTTGCTGATTGCCGCCGTGACGATCCGGCCCCGGCCCGGCATGACGAGGCGCGGAAACCTGATCGTGCTCGATGCATTCAAGAAGCCCGCCTATTCATTGCAGGTGGCGGGGCTCTTCCTGGTGGTCCTCGGCTTCTGGACGCCGTACTTCTACCTCGCCGAGTACGGCCTGGCACACGGCATGTCGGCCACCCTCGCCTCGTATCTGTTTGTCATCATCAATGCGGGATCATTCGTGGGCCGCATGCTAGGTGGCACGTTCGCGCAGCATGCGGGGCAGTTCAACGTTGTTACCATGGCTTGCTTCAGCTCCGGGCTCTTGTTGTTCTGTTGGCTCGCCGTCTCCTCCTCCGCCGGCCTTATTGTCTTGTCACTCTTCTTCGGGGCCACCAGCGGCATCATCATCGCGCTGATGATGTCGACTGTGGCCCATTGCGCACCGCATCCAAGTCAGGTACGTCAGAACGAAAGCTCCTCTCCGTCCGTTGCCCCAGTAGCGGCTCATGGCACTGTCTAAACAATCGTGAGTCTCAGATCGGTGCGTACGTTGGTCAGTCGACCTTTGTTGTGGGATTTGCAGGGCTGGCTGGAACACCAATCACCGGGGCGTTGATCAACGACTATAGCCCCGACGGATACTCGCATGGCATTATCTTCAGCGCGGCCGTGATGATGGCGGGTGCTGTCGTCTTTACATTTGCCCGGTGGGCTTATGCGCCTGGCAAGCTCATTGCTTGAGGACAAAGGTATCAAGGTACCAGTCTGCCGATAACACTTGACAGAGCAATGCGCTGGGACTCGGATGTCCGCGCTGGGCGGGATCACCGGAGGGACAAGCTCATTGCATCTGCCGCGTGTGCTGTTGAGCATTGTGAGACGTTTATGTCCGCAAAAAAAATGGATGGGAAAAGCTAGCTGCAGGGATCATTATCACTTGTATGTTGAGAAGGGCTAAAAGCAAGGAAAGGAA
The DNA here is from genome assembly GCA_003671545.1 of Ophiognomonia clavigignenti-juglandacearum. Lineage (NCBI taxonomy): Eukaryota > Fungi > Ascomycota > Sordariomycetes > Diaporthales > Gnomoniaceae > Ophiognomonia > Ophiognomonia clavigignenti-juglandacearum. Next base: position 78,338 of record PYFS01002038.1, on the reverse strand, counting down.
TGCTTCAAAGCATAGCGATTCAGCCATTGTCCGTAGTGTCGAGGGCTGTTGGTGACTTAGTATGAGTGTTCGAGAACGAAAATAAAATTTCCACTCCTCCATCTTCATTTCTGCTAATCTATTAGTAGCTCCGGTCCTCTTGATCAATGATGACATAATCGAGCCGAAACCTGAATGTGGATCCTCTGAGCGCTGAGATAGCAGGTTTGATAGCTGAGATAGTACACCTACTAGAACTTTGTTCAACGGCCCACTTGGCCGTTGTTCCTACCGAATACACAACACAGAACCACCTGACTAGGATACACAAGCGTCCCTTCTATTCTCTATGCGTCCCATAATAGTCGATACCATTCTACTCTGCCAGAAACCCCATTTCTTTCCAGCTGCTCACATACCTTCTAATCAGATCCTTGTCGAGGAGCCCGAGCCTCGCTAACGTGGGCGAGTGCTGTCGCGTCTTGGACGTAGCCATTAATAGCCCACCGCAGCTCATGCGGATGAAGTTGTCTCCCAGAAAGTCTACCAGCAAGTATCCCGGATTGGCCCCATCGGGTCTGTTGTCCTCAGGCCTTGGCCAATTTCGCACGCGTTCGACCCACTGCTCGAATGGAATAATGCCTTGGCCGTCTGTAGCGATGCAAAGAGCATCTGCTAGCACGGTCATGACCTCGCTCCATGGCTGCCGCACGGGATTCTCAATGTGGTAGATGGGGTGCAGCGACAGGGCGATCGGCCGGGTGAGGATATCGACCAGGGCTCCAGCCACGTCTTCGGCAGGTGTCCAGCCCACATGTCCTGGCAGGGCTGGCAAGGCCCGGAGCGTCTGCGACGACTTGACCAGGAACGATACGTGTTCCATCGGGTTCCAGTGACCATTGGCTCGGCTGCCGGCGACTTGGCCCAGGCGTACTGCTGTGGCACGGAAGCGGTCTGGATACTGGTGAACCGTGGCGTCGAGCATCCTCTCGCAGATATACTTAGCGTCGCCGTATCCTGTTGGTAGGACGCTTCCTATGCAAACGCGATCCTCGGGCACAATTGCCTTGCCTGTCAATAGCGGATGATGGCCAACGACTGCAATCGACGATATGAACTGGAACGTGATGGGATGTTGACTGAGCGCGTGTCGATTCAACGTGGAGATATCCCGAGCCAAGGTCAGCAGATTGGCCATGATGCACAGTTGGGGCTCGAAGCGCTTCAAGGGCCACTTGGAATGCATGAGCCAGGCGTTGTGCACGATGTGCGTGACGTCGGAGAGCAGCCGATGGTATGTCTCGCTGGAGAGGCCAAGCTTGGGTTGGGACAGGTCTGCTTCCAGCACTTCGATCTTGGCCTGGACATCGGGATCGGGTGAAATGCCCTTCTTCCGCAAAGCTTGCATTTGTCTCTGTCGAGCGTCTTGTCGGCTTCGACGGTTGAGACAGATGACCCCCGTCACATCTGCACGACTGGCGGCCTCGCCGACCAAATGAGCACCCAGTCCGCCCGTGCCGCCTGTGATGAGAACAACACACTTGGATTGAGTTTTACCGGTGCCCAGAATGGCCGACGATGACATCTGTTCGATGTGAAGCTCCACCGCTTCGGAGAATCCCTGAGTCAACTCCGCTACATATCGCGCAACGACCTGTTCCCGCCCTTCGCAGCCCGTTGAAGGCCCCTCTTTACGTTCGTCGCTCACAACGGCTCCATGAACCAGGCGGCTATAGCTGACGGCGGTGTCAGGACGTCCCGGACGCTAAGATTGGTATCGAGGGCACGGGAGAAGCTCAAGTGGAAATTCCCACTTACTGGCTGGTCGTCGGGTCTGCAGCGGCCAGAATCAGCTTCTCAATGTCGCTTTCAGGCCTCGTACCGTCAGTCCAATCTACGTGACCATAGCCCGCAATCTGGAGGTCCGTCTTCCATCTCGACTCGTGCGTGAGTGCGTGCCGGCGGCCGTCGTCGAATCGCCACCACCCTTCGAACAAGCCAAAGATGAGATCCACCCAGTATGGTGTACGCGTCATTTCCAGCATCAGGAGGAAGCCGCTAGGGAGTAAAAATTTGTGTGCGTTTCGCGTGCTCACACACAGGGAATGCGTCGCGTGTACGGCGTTGCTGGCGAGAACCATGTGCTGCGTACCGAGCAGATCTGCATCTGGCACGCTCTCAATGTCGTGTACTCGAAACTTCATCCAGGGAAATTGTTTGCCCCAAGCCTTGCGGGCAGCCGCAACAAAGGATGGCGCCAGGTCAGTGAAGGTGTATTCGACAGGCACCTGTAATTGTGCCAAAAGCGGAACGAGACGCTTCGTGGTACCACCGGTGCCAGCTCCCATTTCCAGAATTCTCAGCGGCGCACTCTCACCAAGTTGACCCTGATCCTTCAGCCTTCTCGCCAGCCGCACGAGGAAGTCCTGTATCTGCGAATAGAGGACCTGGTTCAGCGGCCACTCGGCGTAGAAGGAGCTCACGAGCTCGCGGCCACTTGGATCGCCAAAGATCAGCTTGACCCCGTCTGTCTCGCCGGAGAGCACACGATCCAGGTTTTTGCCGGCATGATACGTGAGCTTGTCAGCTGGCTGCTGATCGGGAAAACGCGCCTCCAGATTCTCGTAGATTTCCTGGCTTCGCGTTGTCGTGTACGCCACTGCTGTCCGGGTAATGTGCTCCCCGTCCACTTGAATCAGTTGTGTTTCACTCTCTACCATCCCGTACAGATGGTTTACAAAGTGCTCATGCGTTTTTTCATAGGGGATGCGCCGGAGCCGCTGGCCGGCAGGGGCGTCGCGAATGCCCGCCCCTAGCCTCTCGAAGGCTTCCAATGTCAGCGCCACCGTGAGCTCATTCTGCAAGGGGAGCGCCTCGGATGAATACTTTGTCTGACCGAACTCGGCAACGCGCTCGTCAGTGAGACTTTTCATCTCGTTGAAGACCTCCATGACGATCTCGAAGGGAAGTCGAAGATCCTGAGCCCCGGTGGACGACTCGTGCTCCTCTTTGTCTGCCGCAGAACTCGGGGCTGGCGTGGTCCGATGGGTGGTGTCGATGCCGTTTGACGACGCGATGCTCTGTGTGTGGCTATCTGTGTCCTCGCTGGCTTCAACATCGTCCGCTGGCAGACCCAGCGCAACGCGTACGCATTTCACCAGCGCTGGCAGGTCGGTCACCATGAGCACATCATCCTCAGGTAATTTGACGCGAAAGGTCTTCTCTATTTCGTGGACCATCTCCATTCCGGCCAAAGAGTCGATGCCGAGATCAGCTAACTCGCTGTCAGACTTGATTTCTTCCACATCCAGTCCTGACAGGTCTGCGATAACATGCTTCAGCCGTACGACCACGTCGCTTCCCGGAATCCGCTTGCCTGCATCTTGTGGATTTGCGTCTTGTGGCTTGGGTGCGATCGGCTCAAGTTTACTAGGCAGAACGGCCTCCCTGCTCTGAGCCCAAGATCGAGACGGACCATGTTGCATGTCCTCGAATGCTGTCAAAGGTGCATAGTCCAGTGGAGTCGATGCAGAGTCGGACGAGGCCCGGGTGAGCCATGTCGAGTCGGTCGAACGGACGAGCAATCTTTGCATGGACAACTTCGGAATCTTGACGTATAAAATTCCAAGAATCACCTCCAGTAAGGCTCCATCCGCGGCGTCGAACACAAACACATCTGTCATCGAGCGCCGTTCTGATGGCTGGTGGTGATGCGTGGCGAATACGTGGAATGCGTCCGGTCGATATCCGGCTTTGAGTGGCGCCCGGATCCATTTATCAATGCCGTTTGCCAGGTAGATATTGTCCGGGGACTGATCTGCCGTGCAATTTATCCACATGCCGCCAAGCTGGCAGAAAGTGTCAGCAAGGTGGGCGTCAAACTCAGGGGACAAGCCATCCGTGTCTGGTTGGCGATGTGGCGGGTTCTTGCGATGAATGAGGCCTGCCGACTCGCTTCCGCGCACGACAAGCTTTTGCAAGCCGCGGAATTCCTCTCCGTAGTCGACAATATCCGCAAATATGCGGTAAATGCTGCGATTCGCAAGGGCCTCGTCGACGTCGGCACTATTGAGTAAATCGACCACACGGGCGTGCCCGAACAGCCTTTGGAATCGCACCAGCTCCCGCCTCAAGCTCGCGTTTTCAGCGCCGCTGAACTCGATCTTTCCGGTCGTGTGCAAAGTGCGCGTCCGCGACCTGGGGTCTGCCTCACCAACCGCCGGGTTCGGCATACTGAACACCTCGAATTTCCACCCAATTCGGGCTTGGTCGTCCTGCACGAGCTCTATCCACGTGGTGCGAGCCGAGTTGGCACATACCGGCGAGTGGTAAACCAATTCCTGGATCTGCGGCTCGCCGGATGCTCGACACTCTGGGTGAAGCGTGGCAACGGCATCAATTACAAGTCCCATCTGGACAGTGGCCGGACAGATTGGCGCTGTTTCTGCTGTCATGTGCCCTGCGAGGAGGCCTTTGTACTCGTCCGTGGATGTGTTCACGCGGAACCAAGCCAACATGCCTGCCCCATCATCCTCTGAACCAGCGAAAATTAGTAGCTTCTCCGGTGCCTTGTCTACTTGCTTCGACGTTCTGCCATCCGTTGCAGACGCCACAGGCATCGGTATTGTCTTGAGTTCGAACCAGTGTTGTGCGCCCAAGTCGAACTGGTACGGCGGCAAGAACAGCGTCCCGATCTCAGCGCAAGACTGTCTCTCCAGGCTAAGGTGCGCCCAGTGCTCAAAATCAAGTCCAGCCTTCCACAGAGCGATAGTGCTATCGGTCAGTCTGTCACAGCCGTCCTCGCACTGTGAAATGTTGATTCCCTGGAAGTGAAGCGCCCTTCTGGTGCTAGTGCCAGACAGAGCGCGGGCGCCCATGGCCGCGATCGTGGAGTTGCTGCCGGCTTCGACGAAGAAGCATGGCCCAGACCTCGATGCAAACCTCTGGGCGAGCCGCTCCATGGCGTGGTGGAAATATACCGGATTAAGCATATGCTCTGACACGAATTTGGGCGTCAACTTCGTCGCGGTGGTGTCGGTCTCTGTGGCTCTTTCCACGAGTATCTGTGGTGTGCCGAATGCGAGGCCCTGAGCACTCTTCTCCAGGCGAGCACAAAGTGGCTCAACCAGTGCCGAGTGGAAGGCATGCGAAACTCCGAGTCTTTTGGCCTTCATACTTTTGCCAGCAAGTTCGTCCACCAGGGCCATGAAGGCGTCGATCGCGACAGTTGAGCCAGCCACTGTGAAACTCTTTGGTCCATTATAACAAGCGATGCTGGCGGGGCTGTCATCATGATTGCTGTTGGCCCTGGAAAGCAGGGTCTTCAGCTCCTGCAAATCAGCCTCGACTGCCACTATCGGGTCACATTTACAAGTTAGCAAGGATTCAACGTGTGCGATAAGTATGTGCGGAGACGCTTACCCATGGCTCCCTTGTCTGCGCCCCAGGCGTCTCGCACCAGGGTGGCCCGATTCGCGATGAGTATTACCGTGTGCTCCAGCGACAGCGCTCCAGAGATGCAGTGGGCGGTCAGCTCGCCGAAGCTGTGGCCCACCAGAGCAGCTGGCCGCAGACCGGAATCGAGCCAGCTGCGTGCACACGCGTACTGCGTCGCAAAGAGCATGAGCTGCAACTGGACTACGTCGAGCACTGCTTCTCTCTGGAAAATTGCAGGGAAGATGCTCGGCATCCCGAGCGATGTCACGACGGTATCGACGTTCTTGAGGTGTCTGCGCACAGCGGCCACGTTATCGTAGACCTGGCGATCCAGGCCGATGCATGTTGAGACCTGGCCGCCGAAACACAATACTATTGTGGGCTTTCCATGAGCAGACGGCGCAATGATCAAGAAATTCTCTCCATTTTCTAGCAACTCAAGATGTTTGTTCAACTCTCCAGGCGAGCGGGCTGTGAAGATGGCCACGTGCCCCAGCGCATGGTTGCTCTGTCGAGCGATGTCGAGCGAGATGGTTCGAAGCGATGCGCTTTTGCCCGCTCGCGAGAGAAACTCGCGTATCGCTTTTGCTTGCCGGCCAAGACTCCTGCTGTCGTGGGCACGGAGGCGGAAACAGCATTTCGAGCTGTCCAGCTTGGACATATCATGGTGGTTTTTGTTGCCAGTGGTTGAAGGTGCTTGTGTGATGACCATGGAAGCATTCGACCCCGAGGCGCCGTAGTTATTGATAAGCGCGACCCGGAACGTGGCGTCCCAGGGCATGAGACGTGTCGTTATCATCATATGGTCCGCCGGAGTGGCCCCGAGAGCGGGATTCAGACTGTGGAAACTCGCCTGCGCCGGAATCGCGCCTTTGTTCAGCATGAGCAAGATCTTGATCAAGCTGATGATGCCCGAAGTGCATTCCATGTGGCCGATCAAGCCTTTGACCGACCCTATCACCAGCGGGTTGTCAGATGTGCGGTTCGCGCCCCCGAGAGCTTGTCTAATGCTCTTATACTCGATGGGATCGCCAACAGCCGTGCCAGTGCCATGGGCCTCAACCACCGAAATTTGCGCTGGGTCGATCCTCGCTTTCGCTGTGACGGTCCGAAACAGATCTGTTAGCGAAGGTTCGTTTGGCACGAAGATGGGTGTGCAGTTTTGGTTTTGTTGCACCGCTGAGGCGGCTATCACACCCAGGATTCGGTCGCCCGCTGCCGTGGCTTCGCTTAATCTCTTCAAGAAAACCACACCGACGCCCTCGCCCCGGCAATAACCATCTGCTTTTGCATCAAATGGTTTGCACTGGCCGGTTGGGCTCAAGAACGATCCGGCGGCCAGATTCTGGAACCAGGTAGCCGAGGTCATGATGTGTGAGCCACCAGCAAGTGCCATGTTGCACTCGCCGGAAATGATGGAGCGACAAGCTTGGTGAACGGCTACTAGCGAGGAGCTACAGGCCGAGTCCACCGTCATGCCCGGTCCTGTCCAGCCGAAGAAATGTGAGACTTTCCCGGCAATGAAGCCTTGCAGGTTTCCAGTGGCCGTGAATGCGTTGGCGGGATGGCAGGACGTATTAGTGTCGTAGTCCCCGAGGCATACTCCCACAAAGCATCCAACGCTCCTATCGCGGTCTGGCTCATCGGTGCGCAAGTAGCCACTTTGCTCGACGGCTTGGTAGGCCACTTGGAGCAGCTGCCGTTGCTGTGGGTCCATGGTGGCGCTTTCGCGGGCGCTTTTCTTGAAGAAGCGATGGTCGAACTGAGCGGCGTCTTTGTCGTCGAGCAGGTTGGCGAACCATTTCCGGTGCATGTTGGCATCGTCGCCATGCCGGAACGGTGTCTCGTCAAAGCGGAAACGCGACGACGACGACGACGACTTGCCGCCAATTTCGCGGTGCTGCGATTCGCCCGCCGCCAACAAGTCCCAAAATCCCTCCAGGTCATCGGCGCCAGGGACCTTGCATCCCATGCCGACGACGGCGATATCGCTGTCCAGCCATAGGCGACTGGGCCAGCTCTGTCCTGGGCCAGGACTTCCTTGGTAAGAGTCTCCTTGCTGCGATGTCGTGTTGACGGTGAAATGTCGAACGCTGGTGCCGACCCGTGATGCTATTGACGGCGGAATGCTGCGCTCGGGCCCGATGGAAACGATTTTCACACTGTCAGCCTTGTCCTGGAGTGTGAAATTGATTGTGTTTAGCCAGTGGGCGGGCTCTATGAGTATAGAGCGCAGTGCGTGAACGTGCAGTCCATCGCGTTGCAGCTTGTCTCGGCTGGGGCCATTGGCTCGCACGGGTTTTCGTAGGGCCGAAGCATCAGCAAGCTGGAAGGCGTCGTGAGACGCGCAGAAAGCGATGATTTGATCGACCAGGGCTGCGTTGATAGAGTGGAAAGCTCCGTACAGGCCGATCGCGGTCACGAAGAGGCCAACACCCTCGAGTCTTGCGGTCAGATCGACCATGTGAGAGCCGGATGTCGTGACGGTAGCTCGATTCTCGTCATAATAGACGGACAAGTATGTCTGCGGATGATGCACAAGAGATGGTCAGACTGCGTGCACCGACAGATGTACAAGATAGTGGGAAATACACAGTATGGTACGTACCCCGGGGAATTCGGCCAGTATGCTCGTCATGTCCTCGCGTCCCTTGGGTGTCCTCCAGCTTACACCGAGAGACCGCGACCGTCCCTGGCCACGATCCGAGTCGTGGGCGTCAACCGCAAGACCAACAAGCATTGCTAGTCGGATGGCAGCAGCACCATACCTCTCGAAATCGCCGCGATTGCTGGCGCCTGACACAGCATAGGCACTAAGCAGCCCCGTGCACATCCCGAGGACCTCACCTTGGCTGCGACAGCTTGCAGCGTACAGGTCGTTGTCAAGGCTGCCGGCGTTTCCGCGGTCCCATGTCTCCCGAAGAAAAAGGGTGTACTGTGTCAACTGGGAGGCAACGACTAGCGGAATGAGGATGATGTTGGACAGCGGGAACGAAGTGTCTAGTGGGCAGCCTGTGGTCCAGGCCTCACGCAGGGCGGACAGTTGCTCGCGGGCGAGTCTCCCTGCTGTCGTCTGAATCCGTCCCCCCATTGTCTTGAGGAAGTCTTCACAGGCGTCCAGGAGGTTCGCGACCGCCTCCGCCGCCCAGGCATGCTCGGGGTCATGCACGACGGCCCTGCGCACTCGCTGGAAGTGGGCGTTGTCGAAGGAAAGAGCCAGCGAGCCGAAGAGGAGAATGTCATGCCCCTTGTCCCCGTCATCAGGGGTTCGCGTTTTTGGTGTTGTATGGTCACCCATATTCGTTCGGGAAATGTGGCAAATCAGATAGAAGCGAGACAAGTTTGTGCTGCTGGATCAAGTGGTGCAGCTGGTGTGTCTCAGGCATGAGTGACTAGACTTGGACTCGTCGAACCTCATACCCTAGGGACAGTTATGTTGCTGCGGCTCTGAATCTTCCTCTGCCGCCCTTGTGCCAGGCTGATCTTCTCTGCCACTACGGTAGACCAGTGTCTCCTATGTTCCGACTGGCACGCGAATCTTGTCTATCACTATTTTCACCAACTCTTCTGTCATACTAGTCTTCCGTCGGGTAACGGGGACTTTTTTTTCTCCAAGGTTGTGTTCATTTTACTTTTCAAGCCCCCTTTCCTTCATTATTTCTATTCTCCGCTCAGTCTTCCCCATGATTAGTTGCCGATGTAGGTAAAAATCCAGTTTATTTGGAAACAATCGGCAACTCTCACGTCAGCCAGTGCGGAGTGGCTGGCATGAATTCAAGGTTCAAGCTTGCAAATACACTCCGAAAGGCAGGGTGGCTGGCCCTCAGGACGACACCTGTTGGCGTCTGGCTTCGCATAATGTACTCCGGAGAACATGCATTTGAGAGAAAGTACACAGGTACTATCGGTGTGGGTAAGAGGGTGGGTTGATCCAAATTGCGCTGACTTCCTGCTCAGCCCCGGAGAGTAGTACTTCCAGTACATGTGGACGTTGGGTCATGGTGTCAAGTTGTCAGAGCATCGTGCGCGATCTCGTGACATAGGCACTCGACCTTCATAATCTCCTACATGCGTTTTGACACAGACAACCGACTGTCAACATGAAAACTGAGCAGATGAACTTCAATGTCACTGGGCCACGAGTCGCCGTAGTTGGCGGGGGCATCGTCGGTGTGATATTGACACTCGGGCTGGTCCAACAAAAGATATCAGTCCGTGTGTATGAACAGGCAGCGGGTTTCCGCGAGATTGGTGCTGGCATGGCGTTTACGTCCTGTGCGCGACACTGCAGTATGTACGCTCCGCTGCGTTGCTCCCCGCTATTTCCTCTGCCACAAAAGTCATGCGCGAGCTACAAAGAGAAGTATGTGCATGGCTGACAATACTTGAACGAATTAGTGTCGTTGATGAACCCGGCAATCTCTGAGGCTATGGGGCGCTCTGGCGCTGTGAGGATCTCGGACAAGGGAAGCAATGACGACTACCTGCGCTGGATCGATGGTTACAGCCAGCATCGTGCAGACGACGTCTCGTACCAGAAACCGCTTGCCAGCATCGGTGGCAATGGTTTCCAGGGCTGTCGGAGGGACCAGTTGCTCGAAGAACTGACCAAAGAGTTACCTCAGGGCATCATCACGTTTAGCAAGCGCCTTAAGTCACTAGAGGAACGTAGTGATGGTGTTCTGGTACTTCACTTTGACGACGGAACAACATCAGAAGCGGATGCTGGTAAGTCAACATTCCAAGTTGAATCTCGCATACTGAAGTCTGGACGATCTCCGGCTTTCTGTGAGGCCGAAGAGAGTCTTGCAAATTTACTAACGAGGTGGGTTTGCCATGAGGGAATCAGTTGTGGGTTGCGATGGCATCAAGTCTCGCGTTCGAATCTGCCTCCTCGGCACAGACCACCCAGCTTCTTATCCCCAATACACACATAAGGTAGCCTACCGTGGCCTGATCCCCATGGACGCGGCGGTGGCCGTCCTGGGTTCTTGGAAAGCCCACAACTTCCACCACCACGTCGGGCCCAACGCGCACTTGACGCATTACCCCGTCGCCAACCACGCCGCCCTGAACGTCACCGTCTTCCTGTCCGACACGAGCCCCTGGCCCGATGCCACCAACATGGTGGCGACGGGCACTAGAGACGAACTACTTCTGCGGGCCCTTGACGGGTGGCACCCGACCGTGCTCGGGCTGGTGCGCCTGCTTCCCGACCAGCTGGTCAAATGGGCCCTGTTTGATCAGGCCGAGTTCCCAATGCCGCATTACAACGTCGGCCGTGTCTGCGTGGCCGGGGACGCAGCGCACGCGAGCAGTCCCCACCACGGTGCCGGCGCATGTCTAGGGGTAACAAGAAAATTCTCTATGCAGTCCCATCAATGCCCCATGCCCCTTACTGAGCTTCATCCAAAACGGTGCTGACGGTAGATCTCTCATCATCGGCAGGTAGAAGACGCGCTCTGTCTTAGCACGCTCTTGGCCGAGGTTCGTGAGACCGTTACCCTTGGCAATGGCGGCGACAGCGAAAGCGAGAGCGGCCAGCAGGCCTTACGCGGCGGCAACATGAACTTGGCCATCGAAGTGGCCTTTGCGGCGTTCGACGCCGTGCGGCGCACCAGAACCCAGTGGCTTGTCAACAGCAGCCGACGGGTATGCGATCTGTACCAACAGCCCGAGTGGGCGGATCCGCAGCGCTGGACCAAGGCCGAGACGTGCTTCGAGGAGATCCGCGATCGGTCGTACAAGCTCTGGAACTTTGACGTCGAGGGTATGGTGCGCGAGGCCACGGCCGAGTATTACCGGAGGCTGCAGGAGGGAGTTTGTTCTCGTGGCGGGGCTGGGAAGTGAGAAATTGATAGGGTGTGGTTCTGGTATTGTATAGTACAGTTCACTACACTACATTACACTACACTACTCTGTATCGATCCCATAGTTACGCTGTTCGTATTTGGACTTGCATTCTCGCATCTTTCAAGTAGTACAGTATGTACTTGAAAGTGGTACACTAAGTGGACATGCCCAGATGATGATACTTGTGTATTAAGGGCTCGACGAAGGTGGTGAGCGCTCTTTTTCACAACCTCAAACAATACTAACTGACAGGAATGCCCAGGCTAAACTCAAGTAGAAGCATCATCTTTAGACTTTGTGACCGCAACACTTTCGACCCGTACTAGGAGTCCACAAACCACACCTTTTCAAACCACGTTGGCATTTCCCATGGAGTCGTTTCAAGCACACGAGCATGTATCAGATCCTCGATGTTCACGTGCTGTATACTTATACATACCAAGGACTTAGTACTTAGTACTTTTGTCGGTATGCATCTCCAGAGTAGGACTCTCTAAGTAATCGTGTTCCCAGGCTGCCAGTACAATAGCCACAATGTCAAAAGCAACGGGTTTGCGACCTGTGTCTTTCCTGCCATGGCCGTATCTTTTGAGTTATGCTTGGGTACCTAGGTAAGTAGGTAAACACTTATTGTCCGGCGATTATAATCTGATCCGCGCTATATTGTGGCGAATAGACACTTGGCGGAGAATATAATCCTCGACCTCACACATTCTTGACCTGTCGGACGACTACCTAGGTAAGCAGTCAATCCGGAAAATACAAGCAAAAGAAGTGCCCGACAGAGATCCTGTTAATCCCCCGGTTCGTTGTCGCAATATTAGCTCCGCAGTAACACTTTGGAAGATCACTGAGCTCCGGGCTGACGCGGCTTCAGCCTCGTGCTACCATTGACCAAGCTCATCTCAAAGGTAGGGGCTAGAAAACTCATGGCCAAAACAGATGAGTTGGGACTACATACATGTATGTACTTGTCGTTCGATCGCTGGGGCATCTAGCAGGACATATCATACTCTGCTCAGGTGTATTGTTGACGGCCCAAGAAACCCACGCATCCTCTCATCTGATCTCAGCCCCGCTGTCTAATCCCTAGCAGCTCGAAGACACAAGGCAAGAACGAAAAGGGAACATGGCTGATGTGCCCTCTTGGTTAGTCTTTGGGCCTCTGGCCCCCTGGCCAGCAGCAGACGAACTCAGCCGCCTGCACGCGACTCTTTCCAAGCATCAACCTCTTCGTGCCATGCTGGAAGCCCTGCAGAGTCTGCCAGACCTCTGGGAAACGTTGTTAGCTCGTGACGAGTCACTCTCACGGCTACCTGGACGTGTGTCCGCTCAATGGCTTTCCCACTGGTCCTTGACGGGGAAGGGAACCGACCTACCCTTTCGCGATGATGGCGCCGGGAACCAGCAGACAATGCCCATGACGATTCTCAAGCACTTCTGTCAGTATTTCGAATATCTCGAGCATGAGCTTCCCGACGGAGCCCAGGCAGACTGGCACAGTACCATCATCGCACGCGCCGTCGAGCCAGACGGCGGCATTCAAGGCTTGTGCGTTGGTGTCTTGAGCGCTCTCGCTATCGGGAGCTCGACAGAATTCCAGACATTTGCACTGAATGGGGCTTTGTCTCTTCGGCTGGCGTTTGCAATCGGCACGTACGTGGACCTCGACATAGTACAGTCCGGCCCAACAAATGCGTTGGCTATCAGGTGGCCATCCAAAGTGACACTGGAGGGCATCGAACATGTCCTTGACAAATATGAATCAGTGAGTCCTACTCCAAGCCAAGTTACTTGAACTTGTTCAGATCTCCACCAGCAGGCCCTGATGACCATATCCTGACATGAGAGTGCCCGCTACAGGCCTACGTCTCAGTCGTTCGGGACATTCACGATGCCACTGTTAGTGCTCCTAAAGCTTCCCTTGGAGCTCTGACACAAGAGCTGTCGGGCATGGGCATCACGGTTCTCAACACAGGCCTCAATGGGCGATACCACAGCCCAGTCCACGAAGAGATCCTCGACAAAGTTCTGAAAGCGTGCGAGCTGCACGGTTCCATTGATTTCGGCCCTGGAAATGTCGTCGTCAACGGCTTGTCTGCCAATACAGATGTGACCACCACTACCCTGCACGCCGTTCGATCCATCCTCACCTTACGATCTGAGTGGTACGACCTGGTGACATCGAGCGTGGCACGGCCACTCCGGAAAACTGCCCATCCTGCCGTCGTCCTGTCCATGGGGATCGATGCCGTGCCTCCGTCACTTGCGCGGGCCGGGACGATCAAGGTCATCAAGGCAAGCCGCGTCACCAAGTCACGATTCATCCATGACAGGTACCCGGAGGACGCCGTGGCCGTGATTGGGATGTCGTGCAAGCTGCCCGGAGCTGATTCGCCGGAAGAGTTCTGGCGACTTCTGACGGAGGGTAGGTCCATGGTCGAGCCCGTGCCGTCGTCCCGATGGCCCGCCTCGGCCTCGACGCGTAGAGGAGGTGGAAACGCTCAGAAGAACAACAGGACCGGGTTTTGGGGCAACTTCATACGCGACATCGACGCCTTTGACCACCGCTTCTTTGGCAAGTCGTCGCGTGAGGCCGCGTCCATGGACCCACAACAGCGCCTGCTCCTCCAAGCCACATACGAAGCCGTTGAGTCGTCAGGATATTTCGCTACCTCCGGCAGCAGACCTAAGGACATCGGCTGCTACCTGGGCCTCTGCGCCACCGATTACGATGCTAATGTCGCATCACATCCCCCCAACGCTTTCTCTACGCTCGGGACACTGCGGGCGTTCCTGACTGGGAAATTATCCCACTTCTTTGGCTGGACGGGCCCTTCTCTCACGGTATGTTGTCGTGGTACTTACTAGTCATTGGCTCCATGTATATGGAAATGTTAGCTGACATGCCATGACCCAGTTTGATACGGCCTGTTCCTCCAGCGCCGTGGCCATTCACACTGCCTGCCAGGCGCTCCGCAAGGGCGAGTGTTCGCAGGCCATCGCAGGTGGCATTGCCTTGTTCACTAGCCCATATCTGTACGAAAACCTGGCCGCGGCCCATTTCTTGAGTCCCACAGGGGCTACCAAGCCATTTGATGCCCGAGCAGATGGATACTGCCGCGGCGAGGGACTAGGGCTGGTCGTGCTCAAAAAGCTATCAGCTGCCCTCGCCGATGACGACCATATCCTCGCCGTGATTGCGGGCTCAGCCGTCAACCAAAACCAGAACTGCGTCCCAATCATGGTGCCGCATGCGCCTTCCCAGGCCCAGCTTTATCGTCAGGTGGCGCAACAAGCTGCCATTTCGCCCCATTTCGTCTCCTTTGTCGAGGCGCATGGGACCGGCACGCCAGTGGGTGATCCAATCGAGATGGAAAGCATCCGCAGCGTGTTTGGCGGCCCCCAGCGCCTCGAGACGCTCTATGTATCGTCTGTCAAAGGCGCCATCGGCCATCTGGAGGGCGCCTCTGGCGTAGCGGGGTTGATCAAGACCATTCTACAAATAGAAAACCGCATAGCGTGTATGCAGGCCTCGTTTCGATCGCTGAATCCCGCGATCCCCTCGCTGAGCCCCAGCCGGATCGAGATACCCGTTGTGAATACGGAGCTGTCCGGAGGGTTTCTCTCGGCTTGCGTTAACAATTATGGCGCAGCTGGAAGCAATGCGGCCATGATCGTGCTGCAGGCGCCACAGCGCACCCGCAGCCGCCGCCGATCGTTGGCAGGACATCATGGCAGCGATATAACAGATGCCGCTGCCTCTGTTGGCGATCAAGACAAGCCAAGCTGCACGTGGCCCATCCGCATCATGGCCAACTCCAAACACAGCGTCCTGTCTTACTGTGACGCTTTAGGCGAATTCCTGCAATCTGCCTCTGACGTTTCTCTTCCGGACATCGCGTATCAGCTTTTCCAACGCCAAAACCAAGACCTGTCATTCTCCTTCACCACCACCGCCGCTGACCTGAAGACACTGCGCACCCAACTTGCCGAGCAAGCACCGCAACCAGGCGCGATCCAAGAGCGATCCAAGACACGGCGTCCTCTGGTGCTGGTGTTTGGCGGCCAGGTCAGCACCCACGTCTCCCTCGACCGGCGGCTGTGGCAGCAGTCAACCCTTCTGCGCCACCACCTCGATAGATGCGACGAGACACTGCGTGTCCTGAGACGTCCCTCGTTATACCCTGGCATCTTCCAGTCAGAGCCCGTAACCGATATCGTGTCTCTCCACTCCATGGTCTTTGCGGTGCAGTATGCCAGTGCACAAGCGTGGATCGCCTCAGGCCTCGCCATCGACGCGCTCGTCGGCCACAGCCTTGGCCAGCTCACTGCGCTATGTGTCGCAGGGACCCTCTCCCTTGAGGATGGACTGAGGCTTGTTTGTGGGCGCGCCGCGTTGATCCACAGTCACTGGGGCAGTGAGGCAGGCGCCATGGTCGCGGTCGAGGCAGACATGGAGACCATATCGAGCATCCCACACACTCTCGAGGTGGCGTGCTACAACGGGCCGACATCGCATGTTCTGGTAGGCGATGGCGCGGCTGTGGACGCGTTCGTGCAATCGGCGACAGAGAAGAGCGTCCGATGCAAGCGCTTGAATGTCACCCACGGGTTCCATTCGAAATTCACCGAGCCTCTGCTCCCCTCGCTCGAGACACTCGCCGCGGGTCTCACATTTCACGTTCCCAAAATGCGAGTGGAGACGTGTTCCGAATTCCAGAGCTGGCCTCATCCCATCACTGCAGACTTGGTGGCACAGCACACACGAAGTCCCGTCTTCTTCGCCCAGGCCGTGCAGCGTGTGGCAGATTCACTTGGGGCGTGTACCTGGCTAGAGGCAGGCTCGGACAGCAGCGTGACAGGTATGGTGCGCCGTGCGTTGGATCCAGCCGTCGTGGGCCAGCACGACTTCCAGCCCATTCACTTGAACAAAGCCACTTCGCCGGATGCCGTGGTGCAAGCTACCGTGAAGTTGTGGAACTGTGGCCATCCTCTCCGCTTTTGGAACTTCCACCCTCTTCAGCGCCACGAGTATGTCTTCACGCGCCTTCCTTCCTATCGTTTTGAGAAGAACAGGCTTTGGCTTGACATCATCGCTCCAGCCGCAGCTCCGTCGCTGGCCGTGCCTGCGTCTGATGCCAGCGCAGGTGGACCCGGACGCAAGCCCCCGCCAGTGCTGCTGACCCTGACAGAAAAGAATGCAGTTGAAGCGTTGTTCCAGGTTGACCTGTCTGATAAAGGCTACAGGCACCTAGTCTCAGGACATGTTGTGGCGGGAAGTGCTCTCTGTCCTGCGGTCATGTACATCGAGATGGCCGTGAGAGCAGCCTCCCAACTCCTGGGCTCGGAGAAAGATGGCAGCATATCTACGCCTCTTCTCTCGGTGGATAACCTGCATATAGAATCGCCTTTGGGTCTGGTTTTGTTAGGGCGCCAGGTCTCGCTCAAGCTGCGAACTCTTCCTGCTAGTGGTGCTTCCGACCGTGCCTGGCATTTTGAGGTTTCGAGCCACAACAGCCCTGAGCCTCAAAAGACGACAGGTCAAAAGAAGCTCCAGCAACACTGCTCGGGACGAGTTCAGCTTCAGAGGCAAGCGTCGACCCTGGCCAGTGTCGAGGCGGAGCTGCAGCGGTACGAACGTCTCGTCTCGCCGGCTAAAACGGACGCGTTGCACGAGGACCTCGACAGCGAGTCGATCCGCGGTGCCGCAGTGTACAGCTTATTCGCCCGTGTGGTCGAGTATGCAAAGTGTTACCGCGGGGTCAGGAGCATCGCTGCCAGAGATGGCCAGATTGCTGGGCTTGTGAGATTACTCCCGGCTTCGAGCGGTGATGATGACCACGCTCTCGTCGATATGGTGACGTCGCCACCGCTGCTCGACAGTTTCATGCAAGTGGCTGGCCTGCACGCCAACACCATGACATCGTGTGATGAGGTCGGTGATGTTTTCGTCTTCACGGCGCTCGACAGAATGCAACTCGGCCCAGGGTTTAGAGGTATGCCACAGCACCAGCGGCCACCGGTCGCCACGGAGGACAAACAAAAGCAGCAAGGATGGAAAGTCTTCGCCACGATGACGCCTAGCCAGCCACAGGCTGCCAAAGAGCTCAGCCATGATCTCTTTGTATACGATGCCGAGAATGGGCGCCTGGTGGTCCTCCTTCTAGGCGCTCGTTTTACTCGAGTCAGTCTGACGTCTCTGAGCAAGGTCTTGTCGAGGATCAACAGCAACGGAACGATAAAGGCAGTTGGCGAGGAGAAGGAGCTTGTCTCGGTCGGTAGCACACAGCGCACGCCGAGCTCTCAGGTAGCGCTACGAGTAGGCAATGGTCGTACCACTCCACCAGCCCTATTGGATGCCATGAATCCGGGACGCAGCACACGTACTCCATCAGGTTCCGACACCAGCTCCGCAATCCTCAGCGAAATCCGCGACCTCGTCGAGAAAGTCGCCGAGGTTCCGCGGGATCAGGTCCGGGGAGACGTCTCCCTCGCCGACCTTGGCATCGACTCGCTCATGTTGATGGAGCTGTTCAGCGAGGTGTCCGACTGCTTCAATGTCCATCTCCCAATCTCGGCGCTGGAGTCGATGGCGGATGTCAATGGTCTGGTGCAATATCTGGTCCAGCAAGGCTGTGGAGGTGGTCCCGAACAACAAGCTTCGTCCCCTCCGTCGTCTCAGTCGGATGATGTGCCAAATGACGAGGACACATTTTCGAGCTCGACGTCTGCTAGTACTGCAAGCACCTCAGCGGTGTCTCTCACGCCGAGAGACGTATTGGGAGTAACAAAAGCAACCGTTGGTTTGCGCAACCAGGTGTCGGGGAAGTTGTCGGCTCTGGTGCAGGAACATCTAGAGCTTCCGTCGTCGCCCCTTCTAAGTGCCAACCTAGCAGATCTGGGCCTTGACTCGCTGCTGTGCATTGAACTGGCAAACGACATCGAGAGCTTGTTTTCCGTGGCGATCGATATGCATCAGCTGAATGAGACGTCCACGTATCAGGATCTACTTCAGCTCGTCGACCGTCGGATGAGCTCAGACTCATCAATTGCACTTGAGGCACTGGACCGTTCGGTCTCGTCGCGTGGGCCTGGAATACCTGCAGTCAGCAGCCACATCCAAAACAACCATAAAGATCCGTCGCCGCCTTCCCAAGGAGTGATTAGCAGTCTGACTGACGCACAAGCGATCTTCGAAACGACGCGGCTCGACTTTGACAAGGCTTGTGTCCAGCAGAGGTTTGCGGGCTTCTGGGCCAACGTGTATCCAGACCAGGCCTGCCTGGTGGATTCATACATCGGTCAGGCCTTCAAGCAACTTGGCATCGATCTCTCCTCGATGCGCGAGGGTCAACGCGTGCCAGAACTACAAGTTCTGCCTAAGCACCACCATCTCGTCCGGCAGCTGCATCTCATCCTCGCGGATGGCGGCTACGTCGAGCCCGTGGCAGGAGATGCCTTCTTCCTCCGCACCGCTAAGCCCTTCGACCTCCCAGCACCAGAAATTCTCCTTGACGAAGTGCTCCAAAAGCACCCTCTCCACGCCGCTGAGCACCGCCTACTTAACGTGACCGGTTCCCGCCTCGCGGCGTGTCTGACCGGTAAGGCAGACCCGCTGCAGCTGCTCTTCGCCAACAAGACGAATCGCCAGCTCCTGGCCGATGTATACGACTTCGCCCCCATGTGTCAGGCCGCCACGAACCACCTCGCAACTTTCTTGGGCCAGGTGCTCACGCAAGCGACTTGCCAAGACGGAACGACAAGAATGTTCCATCTGCTCGAGGTCGGCGCCGGTACTGGCGGAACGACGCGGTTCCTCGTCGACTTCCTCTCTCAGCAGACGGGCATCAAGTTCACATACACCTTCACCGATATCTCGGCGGCGCTCGTGTCCCAGGCCAAGAAGAAGTTCGCCGCGTATGGTGAATGCATGCGGTACGAAGCGCTCGACTGCGAGAAGGTGCCGTCGCCCGGTTCCGAACTCCTCGGTGCGTACGACGTTGTCATCTCGACCAACTGCGTGCATGCCACCAGCAATGCCGCGACGACGCTGGGGAATCTGAAGGCTATGCTGCGCCCTGACGGGCTGCTGGCGCTGGTCGAGTTCACGCAAGGCTTATACTGGTTCGATCTCGTTTACGGCCTGCTTGATGGCTGGTGGGTGTTTGGGGATGGACGCCGACATGCCCTAGGCGATGAGGCATTCTGGGCGGCGAGTATGCGACAGGCGGGCTTCGAGAAGATGGGGTGGACGGATGGAGAGACGGAGGAGGCACGTACGATACGGCTAATCTGTGGATTTAACACCAAGTCCACGCCTCAGGGTGGCTCAACCACTGCCCGCGTTCCTCATCAGCTTCCAGCCGAGCGCCGTGCTGGTGTCTCCACCGAGACCGTGGTATGGAAGCGGACTAAAACGGGCCTAGATTTGAGTGCGGACATCTACTACCCCTCCAACGAACAAGCCCAGAGTGTCAAGGACGGCAGGCCGGTGGGTAAGCCATGATCTGGAATCATCTAGTTTTTCTCGTCGGGGGAGGAAACTGACCAGGCACGAATCTAAATAGCTCTCCTCTTCCACGGCGGCGGCTACGTCGCCTGCACCCGACGCGATGTTCCCATGAAACACATCAAGCATCTGCTGAAGCGTGGATTCCTTCCCATTAGCTTCGACTACCGCTTGTGTCCCGAGGTCACTTTCCTAGAGGGTCCCGTCGCCGACGCGCTAGATGCGCTCGCCTGGGTCCGCCAGCAGCTGCCGTCGAGCCTGGAACGATACGGTCTCCACATCGACGCGACAAGACTGTCAGTCGTCGGATGGTCCGTGGGAGGACATATCGCCATGACGCTGCCTTACATGGCGCGAGCGCGGGGCTTGGTGCCACCAGAGGCGGTCTTGAGCTTTTATGCGCCTTCCAACCTTGAAGACACCTGTGAGTCACAGCTCTACACCTAACATGTGGCGACATCGTCTCGGGCTAATTTTTGCTGCTTGTGTGATGCATAGGCTGGAAGCGACCGAATTATCCAAAGTGCATAACGGAGTCGCCCGACGAGGGCCTTGACGGCCTCGACCTCCTAGCTGGTGTGCGCGACGAGCCGGTAAAAGAGCCCATTATGACCTGCTGTGGTGATTTCCGCTGACCCTTGCCCCTGCCGTACCATAGCTTTCCGGATACCAGCCCGCCCTGAATCGAGGTGTTCCAGGGGTGCTGATGTCCCTCCACGACGAGCGCTGGCGAATCAACATCCACATGAACTGGAATGCACAGCTTGTCCCTATCCTCGTCCACGGCCTCCCCACACGCAAGGAGGCTGACCGCCGCATTGATGATGATAGTTGGAAAAGCCTGCCGTGGCCGGCGCTTGAGGCTATCCAGGCCATCAGTCCCTTCGCCCAGATCGTGCGGGGCAACTACCGCACGCCGACGTTCCTCGTGCACGGCGAGCGGGACGATCTCATCCCGTGCCAGCAGAGCCGGGACACCATAGCCGCGCTCCACGCACAGGGCGTCGTCGAGGCACACGTTGCCGTGGTGGCCGGGGTCGGGCATGCGTTTGATCTGGACCCTGCGGAGGACCGCCAGGGAAATGGATGGGCGGCGATGGAGGAGGCGTTCGCGTTCTTGTCAAGGCAGATTCCTGTTGCCGGTGCGGGGCAGTAGTTTGGGAAAATAGAGCGCCATAATTGATACAAGGCCAATATATACGTATGCGTAACTTAGTCAGGTCGTGAGGTAGTGAATGTGGTGTGTATTGGATAAATTTGCACGGCTGTAACAGTTCTGTAAACCACAGCTACTAGGGGTGTACTATCTCGGCTCTCAGACCTGCCATACCTGCCATCTCAGCCCAGACTGGACCAAGTCGGCGCGTTTGGTCGCGCAATGGATTATTTATCAACCAAGTCTACACATCTGCCTGACGGTGGCAAGGACGATGCCCCCAAATCAGTGAAAGGACCCTCAGGCACTGACACCAAGCCTTGCCGCCCTCCCTCCACCAATGCCTCGTAAAAGCGCTGCGCCATAATACGATAACCTTGCTCGTCTGGGTGCGTCCCATCCGGGAGCATGTCCGTCGTGACCCCGTCCATTGAAGCCAGGATCACGGCCTTGCCCACCCGCGCGCGCGCGGCCACGACAGCCGGGAGCGCGTCGTTGTACCTCGAAATCATCGCATCGACCGTTGCGTTGGCGTTGGGGATCAGCCGCGCGACGACGACGAGCGTGGACGGGTGGTTCGCCGCAATCACGTCGAGCAGCACGCCGAGCCGCGCCGGCGCGTCCGTCACGTTCACACCGAGCACGAAGTTGACGGTGCCTGCGTGCAGGAGCACTACATTAGGCCGTTGGGGCGGCGACGTGTTGTTGTTGCGTGGCACTGGCATCATCATCAGCTCAGGCGCCGCGGCCTCGCGGATTTCGTCGATGGTGTGCAGGACAAAGGCGTCGCTGGCGTTGTCGGGCCAGTCGCCTCGGGCCACTGAGCCTATCAGGGCTACGGGGTTGCCGCCCGTGTATACCAGGCACTCGATGTCGCGGCGGTACGAGTTGCCGCTGGGCTCGTTGTAGCCCCAGGTAATGGAGTCTCCTAGCGGCAGTATGCGGAGGGGCACACCATGGCTGATGGGCACAACGTCCAGGGTCGTGGTACAAGTCCCTTCAGTCTGTCTGACTGCCCGGGACACCTGGAACGGTGGTGAAATGAGCAGCCATGTCAGATGATGGCTTGGTAGGACACAGACGTACCAACAGAATCATGCTGACAAACCATCTTTTCAGCCGGACCGGTTCTAAACAAGTCATTCTTGCTGTGCGCCTAAAGCCGTGCTGATGAATGTGCGTGGTTGTGTCTGGATAGAGTATGCTCATGGGCTATGCAACGGTATCTACTAAGTAGATAAGCCACCATCTATCTCTTTGCATGTTCCTCACTCAACATTATGTATCCTGCACAGGTACCCAGCATCGGAAGATTGTGCCGGAGTGTTTTCGGAACATTTCTCAGCAGGCTAGCGAGCTGTCATACACGAAGGCTCACGACAGGCTGTCCGGAACATCAGTTTGACTAGGGAGTGTAACCACCTGTTATGCGGAGATCTATCTATTTTTCTACTCCAATCATCTCTCTCATAGGGCCGACGCCTAGCCCTCCCGAGCGCATACATACAGAACCACTGTCGAAGATGAGTGTGCCCGTGGCCGTGCAAGGCTTGGGACCCAACGCCTCTCTGTGTCAGTCCTGGAATCCAGTGTGTAAGCAGGACATACATCGCTCGAGCGCGCCTTCTATATCGCAAGGATAGAGACTGCACCACCGCCAGCTGACGCCAGTTGCTTCTACAAGGACGTTGGCCTCGAAGCGCCCGGGAATGAGAGCTTGACGGTCCTGTCCAGGCGAGGCGAGTGACCGGTAACACGAGGATCCTGCCCGATGAAGTCATAAGGAAAGCCAAAGTCCAACGGCTTCACGCGCTCGAGGAACTCGATTTGCTCGTCTGTCAACCTGATGCTCAGGGCCTGGATATTACTCTGAAGGTGCTCCACCTTGCGCCCGCCGACCAGCGGGATGACGTTCTCGGCCTTGGACATGACATAGGCCAGCGCAATAGCCGTGACAGAGTCGGTACCGTGCTGCGATGCAACGTGTGCCAGCGCCTCACTGATGTTCTTCTCGTCCGGGGACTGTTGGCTGTCTCCCATCGCGGAACGCAGCACCTCGCCTCCTTCCTTGCGTCGCTCGAGGTCACGCTCACATTGGAACTTGCCGCCGCCGAGAGCGTCCCATCTAATCACAGTCATGTCAGCTTGGATTTTGCAGGCAAACCAATGCGAGACCTGCAGCAGCAGCAGCAGCAGCTAGCGAGGGAGCGGACTTACGGGGCTATCGCCATGCCAAAATGACGTGCCATGGGAATGATCTCCCTCTCCAGGTCCCGGCTCAGGACGTTCCATCGTCCCTGATAAATGCAAAAGGGTGTCTTGCCATGGTCGAGGGCGTACGTGTTCGCGGCGGCCACGACCCAGGCCGGCGTATCCGAGACGCCCAGGTACAGAACCTTGCCTTGCTCGACGAGCACATGGAGCGCGTCCATGATCTCTATGATGGAGGTGGTGTAATCCCAATAGTGCAGGTAGAAGATATCGATATAGTCGGTCTGTAGCTGTTGCAGAGAGGCCCGGACGGACAAGTGGATGGCCTTGCGGGCGTTGCCCGCGAAGTTGGCCGTCACGGGGCCCTTTCCCAGCGCGTGGTCCATGTAGTTGGACGAGAAGCCCGTGGCGAGCACCACGGAGTCGCGGATCCCGCGCCCCGCCGCCCACTCGCCGATCCACGCCTCGGATTGGCCGTCTTGATACACGCCGGCCGTGTCAATGAAGTTGCCGCCCGCGGCCCAGAAGGCGTCGAGCAGCGCCATCGCGGCGGGCTTGTCCATGGCGCCCATGAAGCCGGACCAGGCGTCGCCTAGGCTCATGCCTCCTAGTTGGAGAGGGGAAACGCGCACGCCGGCTAGCGGCGACAATATGCGCAGTCGGCCTAGCTCCGTGGGCGGCTCTGGTGCGGGCTGGAAGATGGCGAGGCCTCCCGGGGGAAGCGAGCGAGATGCTGCGGCGCTCATGGCTACAGTATTTTGTGGATGAAAGCAAGAAGGTTGAGGTCAAATCCTGTTGGGCGACTTCCAAGGTTGTTTTGAGAGAGCCAATCACCCAGGAACTGATTATCAATGGGAATCATATACTATTTATATAACCTCCCAACATGCGGTAGAATTTTTACCTTGGTAGGTAGCCGCTCCTTACTATTGCGATAGCTGTCACGGCATGATGAAGTTGACTGAGTGAATGCGGACATATGATGGGTTCTTCCTAACTCCGCTCGCATCGTTTCACGCGAAATATTTTCTTGTGTTCCAAAGGTCTGATGGTGTCTTTGATTCGTTATGGTAGCGACAAGCCCTCTTCTGCAGCTCACCGACCTCGGGTGAACACATATGTCTTTGAATGTAGTATGACCGAACATCTCCGAACTCACGCCCTCGGCCCCGGGCTTGAAAGCATTCTTTGTGTCTCCTCCACAAATTGAGATACATGGCGGAGGAGAAAAGGCCTTGTATACTTGACAAAAACTGACCGCCAGGCAACAGCCATCGACCGCGTAGTCGGAGTGACTCTGACTAGAGACTAAATCCAGTAGTATCGATGGCCCTGACCCAGCCACCGACAAAGAAGGTCCCATTGACAGGCAATTGTTTATCCCGCCCCGTGACGTAGAGTATCGTCTTGTCATGCGGTCCCTTGCCAAACTGGCATGCGGTAGGCGAGGCAAGGTCCGAGTCGGTCCCATTGCCAACGACGACGACAGCTTCGCCGTCGAGCCCTGCCGCGAGCAGGCGATTGTCCGAGTTGCCCGTGACCCAGAGTGTGACCTCATCGTGCGGCCCGAAGTTGAAGTCGTCGAACGTGCTGAGGTCGTAGTGCGCGACGGCGAGCGGCACAGCCCCCGGGGCAACAGCGCCCGTGGCGTCGATCTGAACGCGGTAGACTGTGCCCAGGTTGCTGTTGACCCAGTACAGCTCGGTGCCGTGCAGCTTCAGGCCGTTGATGCCGACCGGGCCGATGGTCTCGTCCGTGTTCAGCTGGGGCAGGCTGTCGATGGCAACGCTGTAGTTGCCCGTGGTCGTGTCGAGGCGCCAGACCTTGCCGGGGCTCTTGAGGAACTGGTCGGAAATGAGTACCGTCTTGCGGTCGTTGGGTAGCGCGTCGATGCTTTGCAGGAGGTACGCCTCGGGCATCTTGGTGATGAGGCGGACGACAGGGGTCTCGCGGTTGTGGGTGTAATCGAGCTCCATGGTGGCCCAGGTGCCAGCGTAGGGCACGCCCGACAAGGCCGTAGTGTCGAAGCGGGAGCCCACGACGACGTACTTGTCGTCGGTGGACTGGCCAATACCGATCAGCCTGTCGACCCATTCGTCAAAAGTGTAGTCGCTGAGGTGTTCTCGTGAATCAGCTTGCAAGTTCTTCAAGGAAAGAGGGCTTGGCCGCAGCATTCGTACAGTGTAACGAGCGGAGAAGTCGTCCACGGCTCATGCACCTGGTACACTGAGGCATTTGGGGTCGAGGTGGACACGAGAAGGTTTCCATTGGGGCGGACATGGATGTTTTCCACCCATGTGCCGTCCGGAAACTGGTGCAGCAGACGTTGCGGCAGTGCAGGTGGCTGTGGCGAGGTGTTGATATCGTCCGCCAGAACCCGCGAGATTGCCGCAACGCTCAGTAGCGCTGAGAGGATGCGAGGGAGGGGGAGATGGACAAACGACATGGTAAGTGCGGCAATACGTGCTTCGAATATGCTTGACTCTGGACTGGGAACGGTGATGACTCCGATGAGCCTTGCGAAGGTCAGAGTTAGCTTTCATGGTGACTTCCAAGAGTTCCGCATTGCATTTATATAGGTCGTCTTTGTATCAGCGAGCATCTATTTACTCTCCATGTTAAGCTTGAGAGCAATGGCTTCTCAGTTCCCGGTCCCGCTCTACTCGAGCTATCTCGATCATCTTGGTCGTGGACTCGCGGTCGAGGATTGCATGTGTACAAAATGCATACCGGACATTATTGGTCGAGGAGTGGGTAGAGAATAAAAAAAGTGTCCGAAGACATGTAAGTTCCTTGACCCTGGCAGTATACATAGTCCCTCTGGAGACTAAAATAATGGTCAGCGCTGCATTCTCAGTAAGTATGTGCTTGGTGGGTAATTGGCAAGAGAGCCAGCCTGTCCAACGTTTGGAGGACCAAGGATATAATAACACCATGGACAAATAATTTGCGAGTTCCTTCATGCCTGGGTCAAGCTGTCTGTAACATACTCCACTACAAGTAATCTCTGCTATAAATGATGATAATGATGATGATGCCGTTGCAGGACGTGGTTGCATTCGCGGCGGTCCTGACTGCAGCACTGGCGGCTCCAGAACGAGGGACGGCGGCCAGCACACAAATCAAGACCATTTTCCAGTTCCCTAACGATTCATTCGTCGAGAATCTCGCCGTTCGGTCCAATGGACAGATTCTCGTCACGACCCTGACCAGTACAGAGTTGGTCCTGGTCGACCCGACGCAGCCCGGCCGCCACGCCCTTGTGCACAACTTCACCGAGGCGCACGCCCTCAGCGGTATCACCGAGTACAGCCCCGACGTATTTGCCGTCCTCGCCGGCGATTACCACTTCGGGAGCACCACTGGGAGCTTTGGCCAGGGCACCTGGACGCTCTGGAGCGTCGACCTGCGCGGCGTGGACATGGCGCATGTTGGGGGCCACTTGCAGGGCAACCACAACCACAATCACACCCTCGTACCTCAACCCGTCGTCCGCAAGATCCGGCACATTCCCGAGGCACAGCTGCTCAACGGTCTCACATCCGTCTCGGAGAACAAAATCCTGGTAGGCGACACCCTCGCCGGCGTCATTTACGCAGTCGACACGCACACAGGGAACTACGGCGTCACCATCAACTCGTCGTACCTGTCCAAGCTGGAAACGCCTCACGGGGTCAATGGAATGCACGTCGTGGGCGGCGACACGCTTTACTTTGCCAACTCGGGGCAGAACACGCTCGGCAAGGTCCCTATCAACCAGGACGGGACGGTAGCGGGGCCCTTTGTCATCATCTCGAACGCGACCACGCATCCAAACGACGAGTACGACGACTTCACCGTGGACTGCAAGGGCAACATCTTCGTGGCCACCGAGGGCGGCAATACCATCGAGAGGATCTCTCCGGACGGGGCACAGCAAGTAGTCATCGCCGGTAGCCTCAACTCAACGGCCATCGCCGAACCCACAGCCGCGGCCTTTGGAAGAGGCGCATCCGACCAGCATGTGCTCTACGTGACGACTGCGGGAGGGTCTGCCATTCCAATTCAGGGAGACATTGTCATCCCTGGCGCGCTGTTGGCGGTCGAGACGGATTCGTGGGGGGTCTGTTGATCGATTCATCTGTTGAGAGTCAGAAGCTACCTTATAGCCACGACATGTGAGCCCCATGGAGGTAGACTGGACTGGGAACCTGCAGAAAAGTAAAAAATATAATCCGTTCCTCTAGCGTATAATTCTTATGCAAGCTTGTCTCTGAGCTCTTTCAGCCCTCTCACGTTTTGCACTTCTGGAAAGTATTTTGCTGCTTTCAAGTGTCCTCCAGACCTTTGGTTCCGTGTCAATGAAAAATGCTTTTGTTACTGCACAGAAATCAAAGTTTATATCATATTCGCAAAGCGTGACAACTAAGGACTGAAAGAAGCGACAAGTGCTTACTCTCTTTCAAGCGTGACGTCGGAAATACATCTGCTCATCCTGCGGTGCATATAGTGATCTGCCAAAGAATTCGCCGAGATAGTGACCGGTGGAAATCCTGTGTTTTCGAGCCTTTTCGTGCATGCTCTCTGAGCCTTAGGAAGAGAGATGTTGGAGGGAAGATGGAATACGTCCATGTACAGCGGAAGACGGAGAAGTGCTTTTATATGCCTGCTCCTACCTAGTATGTACTGGTTTCGAAATACAGGTGAATCGTGTCGATCCGATCCGTGTACAACACCGATTCAGGCCTCCTCGCGAAAACAAATGCCTTTACAGATTATCATCGTCGGCGCTGGAATCAGCGGTCTGACCGCGGCGGTTGCTTTGCAGCAGGCCGGTCATTCCGTCAAGGTATGTATGGCCGCCCGGATCCTCATACGACTGCCTCTCTTCAGGGCTTCCTTCCTTGCCATACTGCAGTCACTGGCAGATCGAATGCTGCTGACTTTCGCCGCGCTCGACGGGCACCAAACACCACAGATCTTCGAAAAATCCCACTTCGCCGGAGAGGTAGGCGCGGCCGTCGCCCTCACGCCCAATGGCTCGCGCGTGCTGGCCCACCTCGGCTTCGACTTTGGGCGTGCGCGCGCAGACGCCATGCTGGCTTTCGAGGTCCTCGATGGCGCCACGCTGGCGGCCCTCCACCACGCCGACATGAGCGCCGCCGAGCGCGACTTTGGTGCGCCCTTCTACACCATCCACCGCGTCGACCTGCACAATGAGCTCCTACGCCTCCTGACGACAGCCCGCGACTCGGGCCGCCTTGTTGACCTCCGCCTCGCGTCGCGCGTAGTCGATGCCGACGCGCGCGCTGGCTGCGTGGTACTCGAGGATGGGACGCGCCACTGCGCTGATCTCGTCATCGCGGCTGACGGGGTGCATTCCGTTTTGCGCGGCCTGGTCGTTGGGGACGCTCCCGACGCCGATGCCGCGAGGCCTGTTGCGTCGGGGATGAGTGCTTTTCGCTTCATGCTACCCACCACGCAAGTCCAAGATGATCCCATTTTCCAGGAGCTCAGCAAGACCAAGGGCCGGGGGAATACAGTATTTGCCGACACAATCCATCAGACGGAGCGCCACATGGTGTGGTATACCTGTCGAGAGTAAGCATCGAATCAGTCCCTTGCACAGTGGTCGGGATTACTGGTGACTGGTCGATATCTCACTGATGCATGCCTTGTAATGTCCAGTGGGCAGCTTCAGAATTTCGGAGGTATCCACGACAGCACAGACGCCCAAGCAGCAGTCGGTAAGATTTGTTTGCTGCCCGTCAATGGAGCTTGCTTCCGGCGTAAACATTTGCAGGAGCTAAGACACCTATGTCCAGATCTCAAGTCCCGCATGCTGGAGGACTTTAGCCAATTTCACCCTGGCCTGACTCACCTAATGAAGTAAGTTAGCCTGGTTCATGGCCTCCCACGCCTTTGGCACAAGTCAAGCAGACTTACTGAGGGAATGAAATCGGCATAGGATGGCGCCGGCTGTTACAGACTGGCCCCTGCACTACCTTGAGCCTCTTGCTAGTTGGCACAAAGACAAGATTCTTTTGATCGGAGACGCTGCTCACCCGGTTCGTTTTGGTCCAAGGACTTCAAGCCAAAAAGATCCTTGGATCCAGAGAGGACACTTGTTTTTTGCGCTCACTTTCCTAACGCGCAAGTCAATGTAGATGCTGCCCTTTGGTGCACAGGGAGCCAACCAGGCCCTGGAAGACGCCGGGGCCATCGCCATGATGTTTGGCCACCATGTGTCCGCCGACGACGTCTCGGACCGTCTTGCCTTGTTCGACCGAGTTCGTAGGTTGCGCGCGTCGAGAGTCCAGACGATGTCCAAAGTCCGCCTGGGCAAGGAGAAGGAAGTAGAGAACGAAACCCGACGCTTTGCTGACCCTCCAGGGTCCGGTACGTATAGATAACTTCACACAAGTAATCTGAGAAGGAAGGGCGGCTTACAATTAATTGTCTTAGATGTTCCGACGTCGTTCTCGGAGCGCCATGTGCATGATTACGGGTGAGTCTCCCGCGGATGGAATCCGTCTGTATCTCGGCTGACTTCCTTGCCCCAGGCACGACGTCTTTGCGGCATCTAGACAGCTCCTGGGTGTGACTTAATCCATGAGTGTGCCTAGGGAAATGGGACGAGGCATGGATGGACTCCGCTGGAGTCCCACGAGGTACCGTGACGGCTCAAATGGGAGGGCAGAAAGAAAGCTTCTCCGAAAGTGTCCCAGGTCCGGCTGAGGTCAGGGGGTCCGTGCTTTTAATGTTCGGGGCCCGTGAACTTTGGCGTGTCACATTAAATACACTGCCCCCTGAGATATCCCCCGTACCAAATGTGAAATTCAACGGCTTCCAATCCAATCAGACAAAAGTTCTATAACTTGACATCTTAAAGACCCCTCACGAATTCGATCATTGATATCGCCCTGGTTTATCCATCTATTCCGGCAAGGTCTTTCGGTGCTGACATCCGCGCCGCCCGGTCATGGCACTAGGCCTGCTTCATAGCCCGGACGGATAGTGTGGTGGCCTGCAGGAAACATTGAATGGGTCTGCTATAACAGGTCCGCGCCAGAAAGAGTGTGTTTTGTGTGTGTTTCTAGCGGGCCTACTGCCATACCATGTCCCATGCAAATACCTACACACCATTGACCAAGATCATAGAAGAATGGTTGGAAAGAATAACAGCATGCAGGCGATGCTGACAGGCAGACAAAATAAGTTCCGAGATCCGGAGTGCCAAATAATATTCCCCGAGCGGAACATTGAATACTTGATTGAAGCATGAGACCACGCAGTCTCTCGTGGGGCACTGGCTCCAGGCGAGTGACGGCGCCCGTACTTGCCAGCCATCAGAGGCGTCCATAGAATGACTTCTTCTGGGATATAATGCAGGGAGCAGTTCGAAGACTGCGAAGACTGTGATTTCTTCCCCGCATCAACACTGATATAGACACATCATCCAATCTTCAGTGACTAGAATGTTGCAAACAGACACGTTCGTCATAGACCCTGTCGAGACGCCCGGCCTGGTCCATGTCCCCCATCTTACCAAGGAGAGCGCCGAAGCGACCCAAGACCTGCTGAGGAAGAACAATGAGAAGTATCACATCTTCTTTACGATCGAGGATCACATGGGGGTAAGTGAGCCTAGCTGCCTACCTACTAGTAGGTAGATGAGATGACGCCCAAGACTAGGAGGCAGAAAGAAACATTGACGGAACCTTTGTGTCGCAGGTGTATCTGCACAACCACATTGCGCACCATGAGCTCACGCTGTGGGCTCTGGGGGCAAGTCCCGAGGTACTGCGTTCCCAATTCGACCGCAATGCCCTCTACATGCGCGAGGCCGGCATCATTGTAGACCCTCTAGTCCTCGACCTGGAAGATGACGACATCTTCACCAAGTGCCTTGGGCGAGAAGAGAACTTTCGCAACTACGAAAAGTTCTTCCTCAACCAGATTCAGAAGCAAGGCTACCAGGCAGTGTTGCAGAAGTACATGGTTGGAGGGGATGCCCTAGCCGACGACATGCTCTATCGGATCTATATGGGTGAGTCGCAGTGGTACGAGTAATAACATAGACGCCAGCCAGGACAACAAGAGACTAAACTTGTGTCGTGCAGGATACGTACATGGCCTTATCCACATCGGACTTGCCCTGGAGTTTCGGCAGCCGCTCCTCCTAGCCGAAGGCCTCGCACAGGCCGCGGTGCATCACGACGACTGGTACACCGAGTACCTCTCGGCGGCCGAGGCGGCGGGGCGCGAGGCCAGGGAGACGGCCCTGCCGCTCGCGACGCTTGTGGACATGGAGCGGGCCGACGCCAAGATCAACTCGGCCTCGAGCTTTGAATTCCAGTCCCAAACGCGCAAGTACTCGGGCCGCTGGGCCATGGACAAGGAGGTGGCGCGCGACGGCGTGCTGAAGCACGCCAAAGCCGAGCTGGTGCGCCTTGCGGCACGCTGGCGCGTGTCCCCCGACGACGACCTGGACCGGCGCACGGCCGAGCTCATCAACGCCGCCGTGTACTTGACCGCCGGCGCGCAGAACCCGCCCTACCACTGCGCCTTTGACTTCTTCCTGCTGCACTGCGTCACGGCGAGCTCCGCGCACGTGGCGTTCCAGCACGATGCGTCGTCTTCGCTGACCCGCGCGCAGCGGGCGCGCCTCCTCGAGTACAGCGGGCGTGTCTTTATGATGACGTACGCGGGCATGGGCACGCCGGCGCTGCAGATGGACTACATCCGCTCGCACCAGTCCCGGCTTCCCGGGCAGGGCTGGCCCGAGGTGTTTGCGCGCGCGTGCCTGCACGAGGACGACGGACATATGGCCAAGCTGATCCGCTCGACCAAGATGGCCGAGGACGTGTCGCGGCCGTACGATCACCTGCCTGAGTTTCGCGTCAAGCAGGACATGTTCCTCAGGGCCGCCGTCGCCATGATCGACTCGGGCACCTCGCAGCCCATGGTGTGGACCAAGCACGTGGATCTCATCCGCATGTGTGGATTTCCAGAGGCGTGGGAGAACCGTCCCAAAAGGGATTATTGATTGACCTGTGATAGTGGTGGAGCTGAGCATCTAGTATGTCAACGCAGGTAGAAGCCACAGAATCAATGACAGTCAAGTTGGGTACGGCTGGCGTGCCGGTCGAGTAAGCTCTTTCTCACCCTCCACCCAGCATCTGACCTGTGAGCTCCTCTCACACAGGCAGGCAGGCAGCTGGAACTTGTTGATGAGCGTGTATGTATGGTCCGGCTTGCGGTGGAATCTCAAACCTGTGACACAAAGGTGCCTTTACGTCAGCATCTGCAGGCCACCGTACATTCATTCGGGACCGATTACCCGATCTGCGAACTGTGGAACTCCCCGATTCGCTACAGGGCAATAAAAACAAAATCAATTTAGTCCTCCGTCATGATCCTTGGGACCCTTTGCTTCTGGTGGAGCAGGAGAATGACAAGGACACATCAATCGTTGAGGCCGTCGCCTAGCTAGGTAGTGCATATGGACCAAGCTTTCGGATACCAATGCACCGGGTCCTACTCTCATTTGACATTATTTAGGTACCTAGGTAGTTTATCGATTAGATAGGTGACGAGCTGTCAAAGTGATTATATATTTTAATCTCTTGGCTCTCCCGGTCCTATATTCGAATGGACTCCTTATATTTTGGAACTTAATTATAATCTTTTCAGCAATTTCACCTATTAAATCATCTCTTTATTTCAAAGTATTATTATATTTTTCGGATTATTTTTTTATAAATGCTTTTGTATATTATAAGCATTAAAATTTAGATTCTAGATAGCTAAAGCAATGTTACAAATTTATATTTTTTTAATTTTAATTGTTTATTCTGTTATTTTAATAGATAAGTATAAATTTTGGATAAATAGAAGGATAGAGAAGTAATAAAATTGGTGGAGGGCTTTATTGAGCTTAGTAATGCCTTGGCGTTAAGTGTTAGTGGCAAGATCTTATTGGACGCCATTTTCTTAGAAATCCGGAACCCCGGAATTTTGATCTAATGAATAGGAATATAGGATATTTGCTCTAATTCGATAGGAAATCCTTTTATAATATGATTGAATATATCTATATACCTAAAATCTATAATTTAAATGAAGAATATCTAAAATAACTAACCCGAAACTTTAAATCGTTTGCTAATTATTGGGATTTTTAATTTTTTCGTTTTATATAATTTAATTTTAATGCCCTTAACTTTGATCAAAACGTGATTATTCCAAATTACGACTTCTGTGTATTTTTGAGCGTGTGTGTACCCCGATTCCGATGTGTTGGGGCAAGGTGTGGAGGGAGTACCTGGGGGTGGGGGTAGGATGTCTTGGGCCCTGATCAGGGTAGGATCGCGGGTATAAAGCAGTCAGGACGGTGATTTTCTTCTTGGGCCCTAGTTTTAGTTTTTGGCATCTGTTTTCTCTCTTTCGTTCTCACAATCTGATTTTGATGCCCCAACTCTGATCAGAACGTGACCATTCTAAATTACGACTTTTGTGTGCTTTTGAGCTTGTGTGTACCCCGATTCCGATTCTCCCTACCGGCTTCAGCAGCGCCGTCAAGTCAGACGTCAACAACGTCTTTTAGCGAGTCCATTGCGTAGGCCCTACTGGCCATACTCTGGTTCAGCGCACCTACGCAACTATTATTATATAGAACGGGGCTCCCGACATATATAATATTCAATTGATCTTTTATATTTATCGTTAAAGATTATTAGTTTATTTAAACGAAGTTGAAAGAAAAGAATTCATTAAATTATAAAGCGTTAAAAGGTATAATATTGGGTTTGCTTTAATATATTATTTGCATTTTCGATATAACCTAGAGTTTTGCCGGCAGCTTTAGCTACAAGAATCGCGCTTCTAGCCTTTGGCATTAATTTAGACCCTTTGGATTTATTTCCAGAGATCTTTCGTAAAACTTTGGAAACGGGTAAAGCCATAATGTGGTGTAGAGAGAAAAAAACTAGAAAAGGTGGTTCGGCGCGAGACGTATTAAATTAGCTAAATCGCGTGCGCGTCAAAATACTTTTGCGGCCCCACAGTACCCATGGCTGCTTCTTCGGTGGGTTACAGGGGAGTGAGCACGTGGAAAGGTCTTGGCTTTTGCTTGATCGTCAAAATCTTTCAGCCTGCGCTTCTTCAACTCTCCTACCTAGATTCTCATCTATGGACAAGATTCTAGAGGCAATGACACTGTGAGGCGTGTCTGGGCTAGCTGGCTTCCGAGGTTCTGCTGCAGGTCCTGGTGCTCAGTGATATTGAGCCGAGAGGAGGCACCCACTCGTCAGGTAATTACCTAGGTAGTTTGATGAGGCCGGATACGTAGTATCTTCCCACACGTAAGATATATCGCTAAGTAATCCTTCCCCTCTTGTCCCTAGGCAATGTCCCACTACCAGTCTAGCACCTCTTCGCAACCCCATGTACACTGATGAGCAAGATACTTAGTCATATCACGAGCAGGGTATTGCGTGTCCCAGCGCCCAATTTTGTTGACTGTCTGCTGGAGCAGTCTCCCACCAACTTCCAAGTAGTGTCCGGGACTCAATAAAGGGGTGAAAAATGCTCAGCGAATTGGGGCCCTACGGTGAAGCATCCCTTAGACACTGACTCAAAATAGGAGAAGTATCTGTATTTGCTGAAGCAGTGCAAAGGTTCCAGGTTCATACACGCATTTCTTGGACAGTCATTGACCTTCTCAGTGACTTTCCCAGAAACTCACGAGGAAGATTATTCTTCAGAAAGACAGCCACCTGGGGCGCTATGCAGCCTTTACAGCATAGATCTTGTACGATCCTGTACCAAAGTGTCAATACAAACATCTTCAGAAGGGATACAGAGGAACTTACCGGCCCAAGAATTTAGATCCTCACCTTCCAGATCGGCCAGGTCCTTCTTATCGAAAGCATACGTCTGGTCTGCAGGCTTCTCTGATCCGCAACAAGGTGCCGACGATGCCGCAGCCGCCGCAACTGCCGCGTCAGGCTCGGTCTTCTTCGCAGAGCAGCTTGCGGTCTTCGACTCCGCGGCAGCCTGCGCATCACCATTAGCACCAGAAGACGGCGCGCAGCACGACGACTTCGCAGGCGGCGCAGGGGCGCTCTCGACCCGCGGGTTGCAGCACAAGTTGCCGCCCGTGCCGCCCACCGTCCTGCTGCCGTCCGGGTTCGTCTCGATGTACACGTTCAGATCCGCGCCGTCGTCCTGGATCACCAGGCTCTCGGCCGCGAAGCCCGCCTCCCTCAGGTACGCCTCGTACTGCGCGACCAGGCTCGCGCCCGAGACGCAGCCCACGTACAGGGCCATGTTGGCGCGGAGCTTCTCGGGCAGGGGCTTCTTGGCCAGGATGTCGGAGAGGGCGACGCGGCCGCCGGGCTTGAGAATGCGATACATCTCGTTGAAGACGCGGGGCTTGTCGGCTTCGGGCACGAGGTTGACGACGCAGTTGGAGATGATACAGTCGACGCTGTTGGAGGGAATGGCGGGCATGTCTGTGATTTGGGAGTCGAGGAAGGTGACGTTGATTTTGTTGTGCTTGGCTTTGATCTCGTTGGCGCGGGTGAGCATGTCCTGGCTTGGGTCAGTCTTGTCGGCGCAGAAGGGCAAGAGAGCGGGCGACGGAGCGCACCTTGTTCATGTCCACGCCAATGACCTTGCCGCTGGGCCCGACCTTGTTGGCTGCGATGAATACGTCAAAGCCAGCCCCACTTCCCAAGTCGACGACTGTCTCGCCCTAGATATGTGCGTCAGTATCGATTCTGATATCAAGGTGGCAGCTGGCGGAACAGCATGTCCCGGGACTCACCTCACGGATGCTGGCCATGGCCGTAGGGTTTCCGCAGCTCAGACCCAAGTTGGACTCTTTGGGAATATCTGCGAGCTCAGCCTCTGTATATCCAAACGCTTTGGCAACAGACTCGCCATACTCGTGGGCAGTGCCGCGCGAAGCTGCGCTATACCTCTCGGTGACTTGGCTGTAAATTTGCTGGGTGTCCATGATGTTGTCTGTTGGAATCTTGAAGTGAGTATTGTGTTCGGAACAATTTCTTCAATCCTTGCTCCTCGAGGAATCTTCAATGGTCCCAGAGGAAGAAGGAATTCTTATATCAGAGGCGGGAGGCGTTGTGAGATGGCGCTAGTACCAATACGGACAAAGATCGATATGTCACCAGTCCACGCTAAGCCCAAAGAAGCAATCTTCCGGTATGTCATCAGGCAAATTCCCGTTTCGCCAAGTCACTCAACGACGTCGCTTCCACCCCTTCCACGTCGTCACACGACGCACGCACAGTGTTCGGCTTGTGCAAACCTTGCAATTGATCATGAAGATGCGAAGTCCTCCAGAGCAGGCAGTCCTCATGGACAAGTGGTCCACCAAGCCAGCAGACTACAACGCCAACCGCGTGCGGAACAACCAGCGGCGCCACCGGGCAAAGGTCAAGTCTCGCATGGAGGAGCTTGAAGCACAGCTTGAGCAGACAAACTCCAAGCTCCAAGATGCCCTTCTAACCATCGCCGGCCTTAAGACAGAAGTTGAGGCGTTACGTTCTCGCCAGGCCTCGAGCTCGGTGCCTCTTCCGGAAATCAGACCGCCGTTCCCAGATCCTCAGGCACAAGACACCATTCAGCCTCCTTCGCAATCCGACGAACTCAGTCTTGCCTTTGCGAGCACACCTGAGCTTTCCAGTCCTAGAACAGATCCAGCCATTCCGGCTCTGCCAGACGCCAGCATTGAAGTCAACTGCGACTGCATCGGCGCTCCTCCACCGGCGCTCGGGGAGTCTACGATTTCCTGCAGCTCGGCCTTCCAGATTATCAAGCAGCAGAACTTCAGCGGCGTGGAAGTGACTACAATCAGAGCATGGCTGGGCCCTGGGTTCCGGCTGAAACCCGGCGAGGCATGCCGTGTGGAAACGAACAAGCTCTACGAGATTTTGGATCATATCACTTCCCCGTCGTGAGCAAGTTATTACAATACACTCTCCAGAAAAAAATAGGAATCAAAAGGGAGTGTCAAGAAGGATATACGCCACATCGGCCTGCTTCTGACTCGACAGCCATCCGGTACTTGCGCCGTATATTAAGCGCGCCGTGTGAAAAGACGCTTCAGTATGCCAACAATCACCACCATCCCTCACCCACGGAATCCAGGCCTGCATATCGCCCTGTGCCTCACTCAAAAAGAAGACCAGCGATCCGCATCGCAGCCCTGATCGGGAACGGAATATCATCGACGGCATTCTCATCCGGGCCCAGCGCATCGATCCGTTCCTGCGTAATGCCACAACAGTATCCGCTGCTCTGTCGCGGCGAGACGACTCCCTCAACGAGGGCTATATCGCTGCCGTCGTCGACGTCTCGCGGCAACAGTCTCTCAACAATGGGGCCAATCTTGGCCAGAAGGTCTGTCGCGGCCGGAACGAGGGCCGTGGGGATCTTGACCAGCCCGCTGCGGCCGGCCCAGGTGTTCACGGCCGCGGTGAAGTTGCCTTGGATCTGATCATTGAGGGGCGTTGCGATGCCCTGGATGCCCGGGTCGAGGATGGCGATGAGCTGAGCGAGTGGATGGCGTCAGTTAGCTGGTGGATCCACCGTTGCGGTGACGGGAGAGGAGGGGGATGTACATACAGCAGTGCCGAGAGCGTTCGCGCCGTTCTGCTGGAGCACCAACGAGTCGCGGATCAGACTCCGCGTATCCAGAAGTCCAAACGCTGCAGTGTCGAACTGCGGTTGCTTGACGTTCAGGTTCTGCAGGAGCAGGTTGATATTAGGCTGGACCCCGAGGAACGAGATTCCGACAGTCGTTCTGAGGCAACGTTATTTCAGAATCAGCCATTTCGGTCTCATTCATCCCACAAACACAAGGGAGAATATTCCACACGCGCGCGCCGCGAAAAGAATAAAATACTCACGAGTCCGTCGGGTTCAGAGGCGGCGTCGCTGTGATCGTATTCGTCGCCGTCGTAATGACGTCCCCGAGATCCACCACGGCGCCGTTCACACCGATGAGGCCCCCGAGACTGCCGTCGAACGCGACGACGGTGTTGTTTGCCGCGGCGAGGCTGTTGCTGATGTCGACGATCGCTTGGCTGACTCCGGCGACACCCGTTGCCTGGCGCGAGTGCACGCGGGCGGCTTTGCTGCTCAGACGTGTGGCCCGCAGTGCATCACTGAAACCGTCCGCGGTGGCAGCCGAGGAGACTGCTGTCAGGCTCAGAAGAGCGAGTCCGAGTCTTGTCGCCAACATTGCGGATGCTTGAGCAGAATGGAGGTGGTGTGGCTGAGGGTTGAAGTCTTGTGGATCGCAGCTGATTGTGCTCGTTGGATTTGTTACGACTTGCTCCGACTTGGAAGATGTGCGACTCAGTTCTTTCGTGGGCATTAGCTGGTGTTTATAGAACTTCGCAGCGGTTGGTCAATCTTCACCCACTTATTCGACAATGACATTATGCCGAGAATCACAAGATGCCATGAAGCACTTCCACAACGATCTACACCGAGGCAATGCACAGTACCCTCCACGTAAAACCAATCCAATCCCCAGCACAATGTCACCTCCTCCGCGCCATGCTATTTCTAGAGGTTGCGGGGAAGGGTCTGTCAGGGACCAGGGTAGGCATCGCAGCCTCGCGCATCGTGGTGGTGATCCTGATTCTGCACTTCGGATCTCCAGGGATCGCCTGGGTAAACCAGGTACTGTGTCCCAGAGAGTTGCCAATGTATTCGAGGCAAAATCCATGCGACCTCTGCAGAGAATTTGGGCTAAAAGGTGGCACGTCTGATGATCACTTGAGCACTCGCTATTTCGTCCGAACTTGGCCTGGAGACTCCTGCGATAATGCGGAGATGGCAACCGCCGTCCAAGCTTTGCAGTCTGGTGCTTGGATGCCAGGCGCACTGGTAGCCGAGCGCACGATCACGCATAATTAGCAACTTCGACTTCTAATTGAGAGCTTGCGTTATGTGTTCACAAAACTCACGCTCATTCAGTCGCCTGTCTTCAGGCAAGTCTACTCTCCTCTTCCACATACCGATGGTACAGCAATCTATGTCTGACCACAGGATGCCGATCACGCAAGCCTGGTGATCTCCCGCATCCAACCGCATGGAATTCCCAAACGGGGTACAGTTGGATATTGCCATGCGGGGATGCACGTGCGGTAACTTTGTATTCCGCAATCATCTTTGAGCTTAGGTAAGTACAGTACATAGTACTCAGCACACTTAGCGGAGAACTGCAATATAATTAAGCTTTCGCAATTCAAAAACAAGAATCAAAAACAAGAAACTGGGTCACACGTGCTCTCAACGACAGACTCATGTCCTCGGCACAAACCCTAGATGGACCCTGTGAACCACCCGCACGGTTGGTAGCGGCGAGACAGATAAATTGCTAGGTTTGCTGATAGAGCGCAGTCTCATGAATTCCAGGTTCATCAGTCTCCAGTCCCGCAGGATCTCCAGTCCCTATAAGTGCGGCATGTTGTCCGAACTGTACAGGTTGCAATAGCCACTGCGTAGTACGTCTCTCGATGATGTTTGCGATCGTGATGCTTTCAGTTGACTCTCGCCCTCAATACCTGTTTACCACCAACGCGAAATTATTTACATCCGTGCACAACTATGTATGTGTATGCAGCACAACGAAACCAGCTTCTCATGCGAGAATTAATTTCTAGAGCATTCAAGCAAGTCTAGAAAGTGTCCTGACCGCGGCCAAGGACTGTGGCGGGCGCCTGCGCCGTTTGCGTGCTACCTATATCAATCACCAACACCGAACAGCTTCCAAAGATATCATCGCGTTGACATGATATATATCAAGCAGTTAGCCCAGGAAGTATGTGTGTCCGGAGCAGAGGGAAATCTTAATTACCTTTTGTGCGGTCCGTCCGGGACTGAGTCCTGAAGTCAGGTCTCCAGTCCGGACCCTCATCAACGGACCCCGGCAGCCCACAAAATGCCCCACTAACATAAGCGGTCTAAAAATCTTCACAAATATCCAATTCAGTTGCTGTGGCAGAGTGGTCTAATGCGACAGACTAGAAATCTGTTCTCTTCGGAGGCGTCCGTTCGAATCGGGTCAGCAACGACTTTTTTGTATTTTTGGTGACAACAATGGTGATTGTGGGAATTGGGGATGGAACTTCCCTTCTCCCTACTCACCGCCCCAAAAGACCGTGATAGCCATGAAGGCCCAGGCGAGACAAAAAGATGTCCCGGATATCACTACTGTTTGATTCACAAAGCTACATGGGTTTTGTGGCGTGGCAAAGGATGTCGCATCACTGCAGTCTATTACCTACATAGCGAGCGTCACCTAAGCTCACCAACCAGCCAACCAACCTCTTTAGATCACCACTGACGCGTTGCGATGATTTAGAAACATAGTCGTCGTACTTGAGGGCAGTATGAATAAACAGCCAGTATACAGCAATATTCAGCTCAAAACTACCTATCGATCAAGGCTGCGACGGATGGCGGTCGACCTCGGGATATCTGAGTAAATCAGTCGTTGGCACCGGTATCGACGGCCTTCTATTGTGCTAGTAGCATATCTAGCGGTCTCAGGTGTACCGAGCCGTGGAATCTGCAGACAGAAATCGATACAGTTCCCTGCCCTTATCACAACAACTAAGAAGCGAGCGACCAAATCACGCAGTCTGAGCCAATACCCAATCCCACAGGAACAAGCCACCGCTGTGTCTACCAAGATTTACAGGATCAGGGCAATAGGCGAGGGATATCCTCAGCTCCCTCTGTGCAATGACGCGCGCCACATTATTCCAGGCTTGATGAACACTGTTGTCCAAAATTGGCTGTGTTGCCAAGTACGCCGGACTTCTCATAGTCATTCGACAAGCACTCGAATGAGGAGTGCCGCCAGCTTCATACAAGAACATGGCGAATTCATTCTTCTCGGTTGGGTAGTCCCACAACTTCATTGTCATCAGCTTTGGCATCTTCATCGCTGCGAATGCGGCTATCCTCAGGAGCCTGTTCAACAATTGCGGCTTATCGGCCTGTAGATGACCTTCGGTCGTCATGACAATCGTTTCCAGGCTTGGAAAGTCTTGGTCGAGCTTTCCCCAGAGATCGAAACAGTCCATAGCACTGGAGGCAAACGATAAGGATAGATATCGGAGGTTTGGGTATGCCCCTGTGAGAATGGCGGGCACGGGATGAGGCCCATCCTCGTACCCATTCTCCCCACAGTCGATGAGGGTGAGGTCTTGGAACAAAACAAGCACTTCTAATGTGACTGGTAACTGATAACCATCATAGCTTTCGTCCATATTTGA
This sequence comes from Ophiognomonia clavigignenti-juglandacearum, assembly GCA_003671545.1. NCBI lineage: Eukaryota > Fungi > Ascomycota > Sordariomycetes > Diaporthales > Gnomoniaceae > Ophiognomonia > Ophiognomonia clavigignenti-juglandacearum. The sequence goes on along the minus strand of PYFS01002038.1, from coordinate 36,886 downwards.
AGACGATCCGCGCTCGATATAGGGTTCGAGCCGTACGAGATGCGACGGTGGTGGGTCCCCTGGATAATGGGGCGTCTGAAGACAGCGATGTCGGATTGTTTGAAGATTGGTCAAGCTCTCATTGAGGAGTTTTTGGAAAGCCGAAGCACGCAGGTCGCGATGAGAAACGGTGGAAATAATCAGTCCTCGTATCATCTTCACCTCGGGAAAACGAACTCCTGATGTGCTGGCCTTGTTTCTTTGGTGAACCCCGAAGAAATCGAAGTTCATAGGCCGTACAAGTCTCCGATAGACTTAGTAAAAAGACATACATGTACTTGCATGTCTTCGTCGAGAACTATTTGTTATCTTGCCATTTTTGAACCCGTGGTATTCGTCGTCGGGGATCGCAGCATGTTTGCCCCACAAGTCCTGGAACATATGCTGTGCATCGCAGGGAGCGAGCGTAACTAGATGAAGCTGCATTTCTTGCCCGTGAAATACATCGCGCTTTTCCCAATCTGACAGGATGCTGAGCAGCTTGAAGACAGCCGCGGTGAAAATGACATTGTTCCTGCTCCAGCATGTCAGTCTCACAGCATGTCTCAAAGACAGCCTGGAGGACGAACCTGACTCTCACCTTGCCGCTTTCTGGTAGCTTACACGTGTCGCAGTCGTAATCCAGCAGCATAATGCGTAAATAGAGATTTCGAATCCGCGGCAGAGATTGATCGACTCGCGGCGTTGGCTCAACAGCGAGCTTGCGCCTCGTGGACGGTTTTCCACGATGTCGTAGTTCAGACGACTCCTTCTTCATACGACGCTGTATGATGGTTCGAAAATAGTCGAGGTGCTCTTGGTAAAGACTAAGCTCGTCAAAGTTCCGGGACTCGAAGTGTTGCTGCCATTGCAGGCATACAGTGGCATAAGCTGCCTGATGCAGTTTATCCGACACAGAAGTGTCGTCATAGTCGTTGGACAGCTGTCCCAGGATTCCCTCCTGCACGAGAAGGGGAAGGCTGGACCACGTGGGGCAAAACACCGTGGCATCTTGTGGCGGCTTGGTGGTGCTAGATCGCAGGATCATATGTGGCGAGCTGGTCGCGTGTCCCTCTTTGTCCTTTCGCTTATCCATGTTTTCGGGCCGTGAAAGATTGATAGACGGTGGAGGATGCTTGGATGATGCTTGTTAAGAAATGAGGAAGGGCCTGGGGCTAGATGTGTTGCAACGCGCTCTCATATGTGCTCCATGGGCAGACCGTGAGAGGCAGATGCAGAGGACCAGAACGAAGAGAGCAGCATCCAAGGATGGAAGAGGCGTCAGTTCCCTGCACTGCTTTCTGATGTCAGCCAGCCTGAAACAGAAGTTTGTGGGCAGGAGCAATAGAGTCACTGTGTTTACGAATCGGCATCTCGAATGGACAGGGCGTCGTAGCTACGAAGGCAGGAACTTAGAACGCCGCACATGCAAAGTATAGTTAAACGTCATGCATTGAGTAGGTTGTCAAGTTGACGTCTACCTAGATCCATCGCCCCCTTCCTGCCCAAGTTGTGGTATCATCAAGTCCTTCGCTATTCCAAAGTTTTCACTTCCTTCCCTCCCCCATGGGAACGTGATGTTGATACATGGGTCCTATATGCGAGCAATGCATGTGCCAAGCGCTGAAATGGCCCAGATACAAAGATCGCTTTGGGTGTCCTGCTCCTTGCAAATGCTGATACAAAAAAAAAGATAATGAACAAAGGAGACTCGTGGTTGTGACAGTTGGTGTTAGATGTGATAATGCAGGTATGCAAATGGTGAGGTGTACAGAGGAAGATAGTGATACAATCTTGCGCTGATTATAAAGTCGTAAAGCGCGTGGGTAGCCGGCGTCATAGTGGCCAGCCTAGAACAGCCCAGCGGACTTGAGCTCGCTAGCAAAGTCGTCCATGATGGGTAGGGCCAGCAGCGGCGGACTATTCACAGTCGGCGCCTCGCCCTTGGACGCGGGGAGCTGCTTGTTGCTGCCGTCGATGGACGTTCTCGGCAGACGGTAGCCCTCAAACGGCCTGGTGAGCGGCTGCTCCATGGAGTTGTTTTGGAACATAGGCGGCGATAGGCAGCTCTCCACGTCGTCGTCGTCCTCGGCGTCCGAGTGGTAGAACGAGGGGATGTCGTTGGCTGCGTTTGAAGAGGAAGAAGAGGAATCGAGCATGTCGACCTCGTCATCGTCGAAGGCGGAGCCTTCTTCGGAGGAGAAGGAGAAGCGGGATGATGGGACTTGCTCGTCCTCGACTTCTTGTGCTTGGTAGAATGTGTTGGAGGCTGGGAGATTAGGACGGCTGATGGCAGGATACTGGGCTTGTTGTTGGATAGCCTTGAGGGTAACAGCAGACTCGTTGTTCGGCAAGCAGCGCATGGTCCTGGCCGAAGAGCCGTGACGGCTGCGCGGCGGCGGCGGCGGCGAGAGTGCGGTCTTGGGCCCAAACTCGGAAACCGCAGACGTCGCGGCAAACTCGTCATCGTCATCCTCCTCGACAATGTCGTCCGGTATCGACAACGCAAGCCGGTCCGCTGCCTGAGCCTCCGAGGACGACACCGACACTGGCGTCTCGTCACACAGGAACCTCCTGAGCGACTCGGGCGACATGGACCGCGACGGCGTCGCCTGCGACGCCGACGCCGACGACGCCAAGCTGCTGTGCTGCTCCTCGGCGGCGGCAGACAACGACGTCTCCGACGCCGCCGAGGCTCCGTCCGAGTGCATGCTCGAGGTGCTGTGCTTGCGCGTGAAGAGCTTGCGCGGCGACCACCAGTTCGGGGTGTCGCCGGGCGAGAGGGAGCGGTCGGAGCGCTGGTGCCTCAGGCTCGTTGTCGTTGTCGTTGTCGCCGTCGTCGTTTGAGAAGGGGCTGTGGGCAGTCTGTATCGCGGGCCCAGGAAGTCTGGGATGGCGGGTGGCGGTGGCGCGCGCCGCGGCGCGCTGTATCTGTCGCCGGGGTTCATGGTCATGAAGTCCTCGTAGCGTATTGAGCCGAGAGACGCGCTGCGTGTCCTGTCAGGCACCTCTGCTGGCACGACCATAACATTCAGGGTTTGGCCGGGCAGGTATGGACACGCGGATGTGGAGGGCAGAGATGTGTTGTGCGTCTCATAAGAGCCGTCGACCTCGTACTTTGTCATGGTCAGCACACAAAGGAATCATTGGTACATCAAGCGAGCCAGGGAGGGCCGGTTCCTCGCGCCATCAAACAAACGTACATAATAATAGTAGGGTTGACCCATCTTCAATCCTCCGTTCCTTCTGGGAGCCTTGGTGGTTCCTTTCGAAGACGTCCCTGGTCTGTCCCCGTCGCAGATGATATCCTTAAAAGTGTGGCAGCCGCGCCACTGCCCTCGATCACGTCGTGAGTCCCTGTCCATGCGATGGTGTGTTGTGAAGTTGTCCCACGAGCCAATGAGCGAGACTGTTTGTACTGACGGATGCGTCTCACTGTTTGTTGGTTAATGTCGAGTCAGCGTCTTTCTCTGCTCTGGATCAGGGGAAGTGGCTTGGTTATATGGATATGATGCATCGCACAGCATGCCAGGTCCCCAAGACCCCGAAAGTCTTGTTTTCAAACAACCTTGCTTCTGGCTGCCTATCATGTGGAGCTGCAAGCTGTGCAGCTGGGCGGGTGATGACCATAACCTTTTCCGGCCTAGCCGGCTGCTTGGTGCTCATTTCTCCAGGCGAGCATGACGCCCTGGAGCGCTCGATACGACACTTCGAACGAGCCGAACACGGCCAAGAGTCAAGACTTTGCCCTTGTCGGCCACATGGCCTGACAGGGAACGGCACTCGGTTTTTCGCAAGTCGACCAGTAATCTGGGGTTGTACAATTTTTAGGGCTGACAGCCTCCCCCAGGCCAATATTCAGGTACCCGCCCGGCTGTGCTGGTACCCGAGAGTGCGGGCTGCAAGGCACAGATCCTTCTTACCCAACTTTGGGGATTGCTTCGGAAATTGGGGCGGCCGCGAGCTGGGATACCAAATCTGCACTCTGTACAAGTGGGGACGAAGATCATGGGGAAGTTGAAAAACTCACGGCGAGCTAGCAGGACGGCGAAACCAGAACATGACGGGAGCTGACCGACCAAAAGAAACTCGGCTGGGAGGTTTGAGGCGGACGGACAGTGCGAACAGGTGCGGGTGACTGGGGTGGGAAAGGAAAAAAAGAAACTGGCAAATCTGCAAATCTGCAAGGCGGCGCAAAGGACCAATGGAAAAAGAAAAGACGCGGTCTCGTGAACAGAAATTATAATCAAAATGCTACTCACAGCATGAACGTGAACAGAGTTGTTGAGGGGTCCATGATAGCGAATGAGGTCAACTCCGCGTCGTCATGGAAGAAGGTAAATTCCGTTGTGGCTTGATGAGCAGGAGAGCGAACCGGCCTTTTGATATCTCGAAGTTTCTTTTCTCCCCGACGAATCGGTCGGCGCCTGCTGATGTTGGCGTTGGCACTTTGGTGCGCCAGATTTAGACGCAGCTGCAGACGAGTTGTGGGTACAAAGTTTCCAAGGTCGTGCCTGACCCGAAAGTTTGGTGCTATCCAACTATCACCGGACGAACGCGGCCAATGAGGTGTGTGGTTCCGTCCCACCGAAGCGCTTGGGAGACTTGGGAGACTGACCAGCGCTTACGCGAAACACAGTTGGTGAGCTGCCCTCGGAATTAGGGACCACTAATAAGCGACTCTGTTCTCTTTTTTCTTTTTCTGAAACAGGCGACACTCCGTGGTGAAGGATCCGGCAATCCGGAGAGGGTGGTAAGCAGGCAAGACAGCTGTCAAGATGGCGCTGTCGTCCGAAGAAGTGTGGAGGATGCTGGATGCGGCTTAAACTGCGGCGGAATTGGTCAATTTGGGGGCGCAGACGCTGAGTATTTCAAGGCTGACAGAAAGGCCACAGAACGAGGCCAGTTTCGAGTCAATCTGGCGTGGATGAGAATCAGATGGCAGCGCCGGGATTGGCAACCAAGCTGTGAACCGGGGATGGTTTGGGGAGCGATCAGACTCTTTCGTGCATTGAGAGGCAAACTTTGTCGTCGGCTCACAGACGTTCAGGTGAGGCAGAGCGGCTGGCGAAATACTAATCGAGATGGTGAGGAAGATTTTGAGTTTGTGCCAAGTGGTGAAGTCAAGAACGATCGTCGAGGCCGTGATAGTAGGACGTGAAGACGGTGAGGATGAGTGGGGTTTGGTCCAAATTGCAGTTGACGCTGCTCCCCTGTCGTGATGGTGAGGCTGTGGTCGTTGGTCGCCAGGGTTTCGAGATATGGGAGACTCCGTTGTCCAGGGGGGGGGGGGTGCCCCAAGGAGGGAATTGAGTAGTGTAGGGGTGCGCGAGATATAAACTTTGTTTCCGTCACAGATCAGAGATTCAAGGACAGCCTTTGTGTTTGATTGCTTCTGAACTCGCTGCACTGATGTTCATCAATGTCGCGTAGCTCATCGGGGAAATAGCAGGTAAGACTTGTCGAAGATGGTGTTGTACGATTCGGAGTGGAACGGAGTGAGACTCTCGGACCCTTTCCATCTGGATATGTCTTGGGTATTATTATTTATGGTACAGTAGCTCCACAGTTATAGTATGCCGCCGTGACAGCTAGAGTGATATTGTAGTGCTGGCCACCGTGCCACCTGGGCAAGCTTCCGTAGCTCATACATACTGTGGTAGCAGGGTACTCCGTACTCCGTACTCCGTAGCTATGGTAGATTCCGAGTTCCGTGGAAGAGGAGAAATGTCGCAGATATCAAGGCATCATGGTGACATCGCGCGGGCCCTGGTGGCCTGGCCTGCCTGGCGGCTGGCAGGAGATCAGCTTTGCCTTGCCTGGCATGGAAGGGTAGCACTAGATGTCGTCGGAGGATTAGCGCAATCGTCAACAAGTGGACACTCGCTAGTGGAATCAAGCAGCGAGCTGACAGATTTGCTGCTGGCTTTGCTGGCTTCCCCTTCTCATTTTAGCTCCGGGTGGATCCCGAGACGAACTGCAGCCTGTTTCCCAATCGCCTGCCCGCCTGCCAGCGCAAGGCCCATCGTGCAGCAAGGCTGTGCTGGCATTCGACAGCCTGGTCTCTCCACCCCGCTGGTATTGTACTTTTACTGTAATAAGCAACCCTGGACGAGGAGACGGAAAGAACCGCCATGTCGGTATCGTCGTCTGACTTCTAGAAAACGCCCGGCCCAGCTTGGCCCTGCGTGCCCAGCTCTCTGGCCCTGCGTGCCCAGCTCTCTGGTCCTGTGGTTGGGCCCTGTCTGTAAGAGGATTGACAGCCTGTCCCGTGTCGACCTGACAGCTGGGCATTCAGACAATCCCAGGGAACGATGAAGATCACGGGATGATCACCTTGCCCGATTCTCCCCAGAGTCTTGAGTTGTACGGATCAGATCGTCAACCCTTCCTTGTAGAGTCAGTGACAGTTTGATTTTGTGTTGCTGGGCAGCTAGCTTCCAAAGGCCAAGAGACACCCAGCAAAGATCACCACTGCTGGCGTTGGACAGCAGCACCATGCCGCAGCAAACGGGCTCTCTCGAAGCCCGTCTGCTTCCACAACAGTGGTCACTGCTGTGCGTTTTTTCTCGCTGACACATAGGATTGTCGGGTGCGAGGCTATGCGTAACACAGCCGCCCAGCCTGCTTGCCATGAATACATTTCAGTCTACGGCCTGTCATCTACGGGCCCCCACTATTCTCTCTCACAGCACCCACGACATTCCCTACATATCACGTATCCATATCGTAGACCTAACATCTAACCCTAGGACTAGACCTATACAGAGGTATACGGCTCTAATAGCTTTTTCTCTTTCTCTATTGCTTCGCAATTTCAACAAGAGACGCTGTCGCTGCGCGACCTAACCAGTGTGTGACGAAAAGGAAAGTGAGATACTTACCTGGGAGTATAGACGATCTTCTCGCGGTGGTCTGACTCTGGTATAGGGTGGGCGCCCAGCTCTGACCAATTATTGTGCTGGGCAGCCTTCCAGAAGCGGTAATTATTGGGGGCCCGTGGATGACAGGCCGTAGACGTAGATGCAATCGCACTCTCTTGCCACAGCGCACAAACTCTAAAAACAAGTCCCACACCATAAGAAATCGACTTCATTCACTCTCTACTACGGAGAACCGATTCACAAATAAACGTGCAATCCCGATATTCCACTGTTTACACAGTCTGAGTACATACAGTGCCTACCACTGCACCTCCCTGAAGCTTTGGAGGATGCTCTCGCTAAGAAACTAAAGCTTTAGAAGAGGAGTGTGCTGAAGCATAGGGCAAAAGCGCTGAAGAGCACAAAGTTCACTGATTGCGGGAGCACTGTGTTTGGCCAAATTTTATCACCACTGCACGTTCATTTGTGAATCGGTCCTCCGTACTGTGGTAGCATTGTTGACGAGTCGTAGAAGAAGCCAAGCCGATGTAGTGTATGTTTAAACTTTGTCTCCTGCCGCTCCCAAAACATGCTGCTCTTCCGTAACTGACTCCCCCCCACCCCATCCATCCTCCTTCCCTCGTCTCGAAGGGGATGTCAACAAGAGTCTATGCGCCCGGATCATCAAAGTCAATTCTGCCCCCTCCCCCTCCCTCCAAACCTTTTTTCGCCCGCCCTCCCAACGGCGCCGGAGCAATGGCGCCACGAGCTCACCACGCACGATCTCGACCAAGCCCGCACCCGAGACAGTGCATTGAGCGCTGCTGTCCCACACGAGACGCCCACCTAACGCCAATGCGGCGCCGCCCACAAACGGGTGGTGTGGTGGCGAGTCGAGACCTCGCCTGTCGGCGACCATAGCAGGCGACCTCGGTAGTTTAGAAGTGCCTGTTTGTGATGATGAGGGCAACGCTAGTGGCTTTCTCGGGTGGCTTCCTCGGTGTAGGACAGTTGTCGAACGGCTCTTCTGGAAGCATGGCTGCACTCCGAGTGCGTCCCCACCCCCTGGAAATGTCTTACCATTGCTCTCCTTCACCAAGTTTCCTCTTAGAACCGCTCGACTATCAGCTGAAGAGCATGGATCAAACACCCTCGAGTCGACGCGCCATGCCCAAATCTGAGCGGCGGGCCGGCTCCTGTCAGCAGCAAAGGCCGTCAACCGCGTCCAGCTGTCATCGCCGCGTCCAAGCTTTCCCTTGCCGAAGCCGTCTGACTAGATGTTCTGTTTCTGGTTCTGGGAATCGTTCCCCCACCCCCCACACACACCCCTCCTGCCATGCAAGCTTATTTGTGTCCTCCCACCTCTCTGGATGTCGTGCCCCGCGCGCCTCGGAGGCGCTGTGTCATGGAAGGTGGATAACGAAGGCAGAAAAACAGGTGAGTATCTTGTCTTGATCGCCTCTCGCTGTTCAGTCTCGTGCTCAAGGTTCATGTTGTGAAACTATTCGTGTTTGTGTTGATAGGACCTTTTTTTTTCCTTGGGTGTTTCGTTGTGGGAGGGAGACCTAAGCCGGATATCGTTCGGGAGTCATGCAGGTCATCAGAGCGAGGTCGATCAGGGAGAAGGCAAAATGGTGGATTGGTGGTGATCGTCTTTGCTGCGAGATGGATGCGGTGATGTATCGACCGGATCAGGTTGAGAAGGAGATCAATCCAAAAGGTAATCACTCTCAGAGTTTCAATGCCTTGGGACGCTTGAGTCTAGACTCGATGATCGCCTTTACTGCCAAGTCAATCTCGCGCTGGATATCTTGACTGAGGAAGACATTAGATTCAACACGTTGTCTCGTTGTCTTGCCTCGTTTCTTTGTTCGAGAAAAGAAGTGTGACGACGGTAGCATTTGGGACTTCTCTCGTCTCTGTGGATGACCACAGTCTCTAGAGTCTGTCTCCTCATCTCGTCTCCATACGTCCAAGGTCCTGCTGTTCTTCCCTGTCAGCTGCATTGCCACGAGACATGCGGTGCATATATCAAAATGTTTTCGTCCTTGGTGCTGTTGTGTGTCCGGACAATTCTGCAGCATCAAGATATGCATGCACGCCAACTCGGCCACGCATCCGTACCTCGTCAACTTGCGTACACCCAAAGGCAGGCACGTGTGAGGACAAATTTTGGGTGCGGCGTGAGGAATACAGGAGACAGAATGCTCCATGATTATCATTAAGAAGCCGGCCAGAAGCCAGCCGGTAAATATCAACCCGTGTTCCATGGCCAGTAGCTGAGCTCATGGGGCCCCCGAACGAAAAAGTGCTCGCCAAAATACCCGATAAGTTTGTACATGTTGAAGAAAAGAGGGGGTTTGACGGGAATGAAAGGAAATATCATCTATCCCATGTCCGTCCATCTGGATCCTTATAGGCCCTTGCAACAAAGAAGATGGAAAACGCCTGCCCATGCCGAGTGTCGCCCATTGCGCCCAAGATTTTGGTGCTTCAATCTCTTGTACTGCGATCCAAAGCACCAAAAGTAAATGTAAACGATGCCCCGTTGTTCAACAACTCTCGGGGACTGAAGGCTGACAAGAAGGGAAAGCCAAGTGGCAGAAAGCAGCAGTCTGCATGTCTACTGCGCCTTGGCTTCCGCAGCCTTCCTTTCGCTCTTCAACCGCGCGTTCTCCTTTGTCCTCTCGTACTTGAGCGTCGTGTCGCCCTTCCACATCGTGCCCAGCCACCGATCCCAGACGGTGAAGAACGGCTGCGAAAAGTTCGTCTTGATGCCCCAGCTCTGGTGGTGGATGTCGTGGTACGCAGCGTTGTTGCTGGTGACGTGCTGCAAGGGATCCCACGGCAGCGCGTACCCGCAGTGGTCGTCGACGGTCTTGGCGGTGCTGAAGACGTAGAAGAAGAGCGACATGCGCGGCGACATCATGCTCAGCTTGTAGGCGAGGCCTGCGCCGGCCGTGTCCATCACGAAGCCTTCGACCGGGTGGTTGTAAAGGGCGCCGTAGGCGTATGGGACGTAGAGGCGGTGGTGGCGGGCGTGCCAGTGCGCTGGAGAGAGAAGGAGATCGGAGTTAGCCTTGAAAAGCGCCAGCGAGAGGAAGGAAAACTGATTGGGATCCAACGTACTGTACATCCACTTGTTCACGTGCATGGCGCGGTGCCAGAAGTACTGCCACGCATCCTGGAAAGCCACCGCGAACCAGAACTGGAGCCCCGGAATCACAAGCCAGTAGATGGCCTTTGCCAGCGTCAACTCCCACGCCGCGAACGTCGGCACCGACTCGGCCGTGTCCAGGCGCGTCGTCAGGAACGGGTAGTGGCCCCCCGCCAGCGCGCCCGCGAGCAGCGGATACGAGACGGCCATGTTCTTGGAGATGGCGGCGGCGTTGAGGCCCAGCATGCCCAGTACGGTGGGCAGCACGCCCTGCGCCACGCGGATGCGCGTGGCCCAGACGGCGACGTCGTAGTGCTCCATGCCGGTCATCTGGGCGGGCTCGGTCAGGCTCAGGACGGCGGCGGTGACCATCTGGATGATCTGCTCGAGGACGACGTCGCGGGCGACCTGCCAGCGCGAGGCGAGGTTGCGCTGGGCGATCTCGTCGGGCGTGTGCAGGCGGTACTGCGGGAAGACGTCGTAGACGTCGATGAGGTGGAAGACGAGCGACACGATCCAGTAGGTGATGTGCGGCGCGATGATGGTGAGCCAGAAGTCGGAGATGAGGCCTGGGAACAGGTCGGGCATGGGCGCGATGGTGTAGGCGGGGAGCGGCGGCAGGTTATTTGCCATTGTTCCGTTGTAGGCGGCGGAGTTGATGGCCGAGGTCGACATGGCGACGGTGGTCGGGTGGGCGACCATGACCTGGGAGCAATGGTGAGGAGGACCAAGGCCGCGGTCGGATGTTCCTAGTAAGGGTTCGTGCGATTGTGGATGTGTTACCCAGACTCTATCGATAAGTGAGTCGGAATGTATTGCTCAGGAAGAGACGAGGGCGCGAAGAAGCGAATAATCGGAGCCGTTGGTATGAAGACTGGACGGCGAGTTTGAGTAAGAGCACACTTCAAGATGCAAAACACAGCCGTAGCAGCAAGGAAGGAAATACCTCGGGTTGTTGTAATTAAGGTCGTCAGAAGAAGGAGTGTAAGTGAAGTGTAGTTTGGTAGTGCATGCAGTAAGCAGCAGCCGGCGGTTTCTTTTGAACAATCTCGCTAAACCTTGGCCACAGTCCGATCAACAGCCCGATTGTTCCGAGGTCTCCTGTTGTTGCCACTTGCTCGAACCACTCTTTGAAAATGCGGCTTGATGAAAGAATGCAGATGCGGGAAAATAGGAAACTGGGTCTGGTCCGTCTTGCTCTTTTGGGCCCGGATCAAGAAGTAATGGGCCGCAATCTGCTTTCACATGCATGACGAAGATGACAAACAAATTAATGCAACCAAGTGCCTGACTACTGTACGCGTCCTGGCGTTGAAATGCAACTTTGGCGCTGCATTATCTGATAAATCAAGGCGAATTGATAGCATTGTCTCAAAGCTCAGGCCGGTTGAGCGGGCTTGGCCACCCTCACTTGGTGGCATTGAGTGTTGGACAGTTTTCCGCAACTGGCTGAGCCCTGTGAGGCAAGAGATTCTCAGTGTTAGCCTCGTCTTGTTTTCATGATGAGCGAGGGGTATCCAAGTTGATTTTGTCCATACCGGCCAGCCCGTCACATGGAGATCCAATCGTTCGTCCAGTTCTTCAGGCGGTCAGTTGTCAGGCCAGCCTCAATCATGCTCAACTGTCTGGCCTTGTGGTGGTGATGATCAGGTGATAAAGTGCCAGTCTGGGCCGGGAAGATCACCGATTTCTGGTAATCTATGCTGTATTGGGATTACCATAATATCACCACGAATCATCGATGTTTGCAACATGCTGAAGTTGACACCCCTGAGTACACTACCTACTTTGCATTGCTAAAAGTACCTAGGTACCTAGGTGCCGGTGAAGAAGTGAAGAAAACTTAGGTAATCTGACCCCAGTCGAAGAGTGAAGAGGAACCTTGCCCTTTTCACTCTAGCGCCAAGACAGACCCCTCGACTCAAAGCGGGCAGGTGGGTAACTGTTTCCCCCGCGCCGAGCAGAAGAAAAAGTTGGGCTTCAACTTCGACATCCACCATCGACATCCTCTTCATTCCTTTCAACCACTTTGCTCCCTCACTCACCCTCCTCAATACCCTCACAACACCGCCAAAATGATTATCTTCAAGGACATCATCACCGATGACGAGATGATCTCGGACTCGTACGATCTCAAGGAGGTCGACGGCATTGTCTACGAGGCCGACTGTGCCATGATCGAGGAGGGCGGTGTCGAAGTCGGTACGTTGGGCTGCCTAGTCTCGTCCCTACGGCTGCGATCTTGCAAGAGATGACGGTGCTAACACTGCTTGCGCAAACAGACATCGGTGCCAACGCTTCCGCCGAGGAGGCTGGTGAGGAACTCGACGACACCAAGGTCAAGGTCAACAACATCGTTGCCTCGTTCCGTCTGCAAAGCACCTCGTTCGACAAGAAGAGCTTCCTGACCTACCTCAAGGGTACATGCATCCATCCTCCCTTTCCAACTTGCTCCGTTGTCGTCAAATGAGACAACAGCATAATAAAAGAATACGGTGTACTGACACAACACCTTAGGCTACATGAAGGCCGTCAAGGCCAAGCTCCAGGAGAAGGGCGACGAGGCCGAGATCAAGGCCTTCGAGACCGGAGCCCAGAAGTTCGTCAAGGAGACCGTCCTTGCCAACTTCAAGGACTTCGAGTTCTACACCGGCGAGTCCATGAACCCCGATGGCATGGTTGCTTTGCTCAACTACCGGTAAGCTCTCGTCCCCCGGTCTTTTACACACCCCCCTACAATGGCCTACGAGGCGAGTCAGAGGCGACCTTTGCCTCGGTGTCACAGCGCAATATGGGGGACCGCATCGAATCAACGTTGTCGCATCTACGCGTTAGAGGCGTATGCGGCTCTCCGTGATAGAGGCCTGGCTCAGAGTCACCGCGTCCACCCATGCCTGTTTGAAACGGCGGGCAATCCACGTGCGAGACGAGCCTGCGGGGAGGAAGAGTATCTTGCAGGCTTGAAGAGCTTGCGAGGTTTCCACAAACCTCCAACGCATGAGGCGGTCGCAGAGGTCGTCATTGAAAGTAATATTTATTCTGTGGGCATTACTAACTTTCATTTAGTGAGGACGGTGTCACCCCCTACTTCATCTTCTGGAAGCACGGCCTCACCCAGATGAAGGTCTAAAGAGACAACAGTCTCCTTATTCCTTTCACTTTGGTTTTGATGATAGGGTCATTTCTTCAGATGTCAAAAGACAGGAAGGGGCCAAGCGTTTTGCAGTCGAATCTAGGCTTAGGGTTCTTGCACGAGAAGAAAAAATAATACCATTGACGATGCCACCAACACACTCGTGCCCAAACTGTCTCTTACTGCTTCAGACCACACCCGGCTGACCTTTTGTCCTGACTTGCTGATGTCTGGGTTGGGTTCCATTCACGCACACCATTTCTGTTTTGTCGTAGACCAGATCCAATGACAGAAAAGTTGGTCTCGCTGTGTAGTCGACTTCCGTGAAGGAGGGCGAAGATTAATACGCCAGACTTATGCAAAGCCAGGAGGAGAAATAAGATCTCAACGACTTGCCATTAGCTTGCTTTCAACTGCTACTCGAGCTGAAAGCGAATAAGACGACTCTATGCTGACCCAAACGCCAATGCCATGCCGCAGTGCCTATGAAATAAACTGACATTAAAATGCACAAACAGTTCGACCAGCACTATCCCGCCTGCTGCGCATCAAAAATTCGGCCTCGTCGCCATAGGCACCGGCGGCGGCGCTCCATCCCCTCCATCCCCAAAATCCGGCTTCCGCTTCGGCGGTGGCGGCGGCGGCGGCTTCTTCTTCCCCAGCACCCCGCTCGCCGCGGCGCCAATCGTGCTCAGATGCGACGACTGCTGCTGCGCAGCACTATTTCCGCTGCTGCCTTCGCCCCCACCGCTGCTGCCGCTGCCGCCCATGTAGCCCCCGACCTTGCCGCTTACGCCGTACTTTTGGTCGAGCCCGTTCGCCGTCTTCATTCCGGCCGCGACCTGCTCGCCGTGCCGCTGGCGGAAGTTGTTGGCCGTGCTGGCGGCTGACTTGGCGTCGGAGAAGGACACGGAGCTGGGGTTCTTTTTGAAGTCGGACATGGTCCGCAGCGCGGCTTGCTTCTCTGCCCAGGTCGTGCCCTGCGCCGGTGTGGTTGCTGCCGCTGTCGGAGATGTTGAGCCTTGCCCTCCACCACCAAGTCCCAGCTTGCCGAATCGCGATTGCAGCTCGCTGCTCATGCCGCCCGATCCCCCTCCCGCAGGGTTGGGTGGGTTCGGACTACTCCGCCCCATGCTCGGGGGCGGCAGCGGCGGTCTGCTACTTTTCCCACTTCCATTCCCGCTGATACCCAGCCCCGGCACAGACACGCCCGCGGCTCCAAGCCGGCCTAAAGCACCCTGGTTTAGAAACCCCCCTCCATTACCACCACCAGCACTCGCGGCTGCTGGACTACTTGTCGTCGGCGAAGCGCTGTTCTGCCGCGGCGGGAGCCGAGGCGGCAGACTGGGCGGGGGCGGCTTCGCTGCAGTGGCGCCGACTGTCGAGCGGGTGTACGGCGGCGGAGGCAGGGCCGGGGGTGTTCGCGCCGTGGGAGACGGGGATGAGGCGCCGCCGTCGGTGCGGCGCGGAGGGAGGGGTAGGTTCGCGGTCGAGAGACCGGTTGTGTCGGCCCGGTAGGGGCGTGGTGGGGCTGCGGGTTCTTGCTCTTCCTCCTCTTGGTGGCCGTACTGTGTGAGGGCTAGGGGTTGTTGTTGTTGTTGTTGTTGCTGCTGGTGCTGTTGAGTACCGGGCCGGCCGGGCGGGGGAAGGATGCCGCTGTCGATGCGCCTGGGTGGTGGTGCGAAGGTGGACGGGTCGCGGAGGGAGGAGATGGGTGTTGCTTCGCGTTGGGCGCCGGTGTTTGAGGACGAGCCTCGGCCGAGGGTGGAGTTTACTTTGTTGCGTATACCGAAGGTGCCTTTATCGCCCTGGAAGGAGGGGAAAGGGGGATGTCAGTATCGGTCATGAAAGCGAGGGTGAAGTTGTGGCACTAGAACGAACATTGTCGGCCGGGCGCCAGCCGCCCTTCTTGATTTCCTTGAGCTTATCCATTAGGGAATTGACGATGGGAACATGGCGATAACCTGCGAGAATTGATAGAAAGAAGGGGGGGAGGCAAGGATTTCTAGCAAATAATTTATATTTACAAGTTCATGAACAAGATTGCTTGCTCAGTCATGCCATGTCCACAAAGGTGAATCACAGAAAGACTCTCGGGGTTCTTTTGGCCTGACGTTGGGCTCGTTGGACCCTGGAACCCAGGCTTCCGGGGGCCGTTTTAGCGGGGCACGCCATTCGGCTGGGCCCGGAGCCGATCCCTGCCTCGAGTTCCTGATCGTCGGCGCCATGGATTGCACGACGCGTTCGTCGCGTCCAGTCAATGTCCCACCATCCAACCCAAGTCGAACCAATTCCACAAAATGACAGAGCCAAATACAGATACTGAGCTCCTGACGGAGCACTTTGGCTATCCTCCAGTGGTATGGCTGTCCTCAACTAAACTAACGCTTCTTTCTGCCCAGACTAACCCATCCTCGCCGCAGTCCCTCCTCGACGAAATAATAAACAGCATCAACATCATCTCAGAGCGCGGCCTCACCTCGATCGAGACCGGCCTTCTCAACGCCCCCGCCACCTCCCTCGGCTTCGGCAAGCGAGCCTCGACAACCTCCAACACAAAATCCAAACGCAAGCGCAAGGCGGCGCCCCCTCCAGATGACGAGCCACCACTCACCCCGGAGGAAATCGAGGACCGCGCCAATGCCGAGATCGCCAGCGGCACCCACCAGCTCGAGACGCTGCTGTGCACGTCCATCGACCGCAACTTCGACAAGTTCGAGATCTACGTCATGCGCAACATCCTGTGCGTGCACCCCGAGGACCGCGACTGGATGCGCCTGGGCCACTACGAGGGTCTGAACTTTGAGAACCTGCCGCCGCCGGCTTTATTACCTTTCTCCGGACAGAATAAGAAGAAGCCAAGCGCAAAACAAGATGGCGATGCAATGGACATAGATACCCAAGAAGAAGAACAAATCCAACACTCCGACATCCCCACCCTTGCCTCCGTCTCGCGCCTCCGCCGCCGCCTCCAAGCCTCCCAACAACTGAACACATTGCTCCTCGCCGAGCAAGCCCGCACCGCCGCCCTCCTCACTGAGCTCCGCGCCATCGTCGGTCACTCCCAGCACGGCACTAAGAACGCCGTCCCCGCTGCTGCTGCGCCCACCCCGGCCGAACATCCCCAAGCACCAACACCACCACTCGCCTTCCTCCGCGACAAGGGCGATCTCGCGCAGGCGGACGCCACGACGCCGCTGACGACCACGACGGCGTTTGCGCTGAGCCAGCTGCAGGCGCTGCGGGCGCTGGGCACGAGCCTGGGCACTGTCATGCCCGAGTTGCGGGCGCCGGCGGTGGGTGGGACTAGCGCCGCCGCTGCCGCGGCGCGGAGTGAGGGCGACGGGGGCAGGCGTACGTGGCGCAAGGAGCGGGTCGAGTATGTGGAGGGTGCGGCGCGGAAGCACTTGGAGAGCGTGAGGGGTCTTGAGCTGGGCGCGAATGGCGAGGTGCGCGACGGCGAGTGGCAGGGCGAGGGGAAGAGAGTTGGGAGTGTTGAGGTGGGTGCCTTGGAAGCCGTGGTGGGGACGTTGCGGGCGGCAGCGGCGCCGGCGGAGGGTGCGGATGAGGAGATGGGCGATGGGGAGGAGTGAAGGCGTTTTCAATTGTGCTTCTGATGTTGGATTGAGCAACTCGCGACTTCGCCAATGTAATGCACCTGTCGCTAACGCTGGTGCGCCAGGCGGGCAGATTCACAACGCAAAAGGGGCATCGCATAAGCCTGCGCGTCGGCGTTTTGGCGCTGTTTGGCTCCAAAGCGGCACTTACGACATGTCTATGTATATGATAATTATGAGATACCTTCAGGACAAATGCAATTCACACGTCAACTGTTTGTCGGGACCCAGATTTGTGCGCAATTTTCTCTTTGTAACACAGATATATTGAGCCTCTCGATTCAGTAGCAAGACTTTAGACAGCCGAACCCGGCGCACGCGTGTCCGTCCCTCTCCTCAGGTCCCTCCACTCCGCTCCAGCCAACAGCCCTTTATCCATTGCAAACATCCAGAACCCATGGTTCCAATACCGCTCCCAGCTCAGAGACCCCACGTGCCCCTGAATCTTGCTATTAAGACTGCTGTCGTTGATGCTATTATTGATGCCGCCCTCGGCAGCACTCACGCCACGGTGCGCCTTGATCGAGTTAACGACCTCACTAGCCATGTCGTACTTGCCGTGCTCGACCAGGCTGCGCAGCAAAATCTCGAGGGTGTTGAGCGTGATGGTCACGTTCGCCGTGTTCATCTTGCTGAACTCGCCAAACGCGCGGTGCAAGTCGCCCGCGGCGGCGAAGCCCTTGATGATGCGCTCGTAGAAGACGCGGTCGAAGCGGTCGTCGACGTTGCGCACCCGCATGCCGTAGTGCACGCTGTGCTGCTCGAGCAGCTTGTCTATCTCGTCGAGCGCCGGCGGCGTGCGCGAGAAATAGTGGTCGGCCAGGATCGTGTAGATGTGCGGCGTGATTCGCTGCCCGTGATTGGTCATGTGCTCGAGGATGGCGCCCGCGGCGCCCTGGGTGTGGTCATGGGTGTGCGTGCCTGTGCGCAGGACGAGGTGCAGCATGCGTCCAAGGGTCTGGTGCGTGGCGACAATGCCGTCTTTCTCCATGTTGGCGAGAAGCTCGCGGGTGCCGTCGGCTTGCTGGGCCGAGTTGAGGTCTTCATTGATGAGGCCCTCGAGGAGAATAGTGTAAGTGGCGGCGTCGGGTTTGATATCGTTGGCGCCCATCATCTCGAGCGTGGCTTTGATCATCTGGGACTCGCCCTTGATGACCATGGGCCGGAGGAGTGTGTTGTACGTGATGACGTCGGGTTCAATTCTGTCTTCGCCTTCGTATAGGGCTGACGCCCATGTGAGGACTTGCTTTGCAGCGGTCAGGGCATTGGCGCGTAGGAGACCAGCCACGGCGGCGTTGACGACGGCGATATTCACCTTGGTGCCTTGGCCGGTTTTGGATAGCCTGGCCATCTCGCTGAGAGCGCGCATGCCTGCCTCTAGCTCGCCACATTCCATGAGACCCAGAATTCTAGACACCCAGACTTTCTCGTCCAAACCCTGATTCGTTCCCTGCGCCCAGACCATCATCTTTTTCCACACGTTCTCCAAAGCCGCCGCAGTCTTTGCTTTTCTACACCCTTCAATCATAGCTGCCCACGTCAACAACGTTGGGGGAATTCCCACCACGCGTGTCATAACATCCCAGACATCGATGGCGCGATTCGGTCGCTTGAGCGCGGTGAAGGCCATGATGAACTGATTGAAAATGCTGCCGTACTTCTTCAGCGACCTGCGATGCTTCAAATCGTCGTCCTTGCCCCAAAATATATTCCACTTCTTCTCCAACGCCTCCGGATCTCCCATGCCAAGGACATGCGTGATTCCTTCCGCGGTGTAGCCGTACGATACAGGAACTGTTCCTGCCGCTACTGCTGTCCTGATGGTGTTGGAATCCCTCTTCTGCGCCGATTCTTCCGCGTCTTCTTCTTCGGTAACTCCAATCTCGCCGTTTTGCTGCAGTCCATGGAGTCGCTGAACGAGCATATCCCACTTTCCCAAGACATAGAGATACACAGTCGGGTACGGCTCCAGCAGGTCGTTGAGAGCCGTTTGTCGGAATGGGCAAGCGCTGAGAACACGGCCTATTGGGGCCAGTAAAGATTTTGCCCTTCGTCGAACATTGGGATCTGAATGCGCTGGGTCGACTAACAGGACGAAAGTGGCCACAGCGACCGCAGGTATGTGTGTAAGCTGCTTCATCCAATTGGGGAAGATGCAGCTGAGAGCGCCTTTATAATTCTGCTTCCACGCAAACCTCCTGAGCTCTTCGGTGTCAATTTCCGGTAGGCGGAACTCAGCCTCGTCTGAAGTTTGCAGTTTGGAGCTGTCCGGGCGCATTTTGTAGCGATGGAACGCGATCCAGCTGTCGACCAGATCATTTCGGAGCGCTTCCTTCCTGGCCATTGCCTCTTCGTAAGCATCGTCGGTTTGATATGCACCACGCGATGGCGACTTGGCAATGATGGCTTTGATTAAGCTCATCATCATCGCGCTCCACCTTTGCGAGCCCAGGCTCTCTAAGTCGTGATAAATTTGAGTAATCTTGCTCACCGAAGGCAGCCTCTCGTTGTCGAAATCCCGAATTTTGGCCTCGGCCACTTTATTCATGAGATATTCGCCTCTCCCTCTGAACAACGGATTTCTCCCATGTGATAGCCTCTTGCTCCATAACGTGTTCAGGAAGAAGTCCAGACATTCCTCTATTGGTTTTTCTTGAATCATGGGTCGCAGCTTCCCCAAGTTGGCGTAAAATTCAACGGTTTCAGGCGAGAGGTCCTGTGGTCTGCTGTCCTGGGCGCTCTGTTGTTTGACAACATCCCCAAACAGCTTGAGAGCAACATTATGATCCGTAGACTTTTTACTGTCTCTTTTGCGCGCCACTGGCATTTTGCTGAAGCGTACTCCCTCGCGCCGGCCGTTATTTGGGGTTGTGCCGTTTGCACTCATTGCACTCGATGCATGGCCGCCTGTTCTGAAGGGCTCGTCGATGTCGAGACCGTCAAGCGAGGGTGTAAAGTTGCGGTCTGTGTACGGGCCCTGCGTCGGCGTTGTCCCCAGCGTCGACGCTGTGGAAGAGTTCGCTCTAGCAGATGCCCTGATATGCCAGTGAAGTACTTTGGGCACCCGAACCCTGTGGAGGGCCGCGGCGAGGAGCTGACGGCGGCATTGGAAGCATATCATCATCCGCGATGGTGACTGCATGGGGTTCTTGTCGCCAGTATTGGCGGGTGGGTGAATGACATGCGCCGTTCGGGATGGTCGGCGGCCCAAATCGAGTGTTCCTTCGAGCTCAGAAGAACTGAGCGGAGTTTCAACGGGTGGTGCAATGCCGAAAAGCTTCGAGCTCGATAATATTCAAGATCGCGGATAGTGACTGACTGCAGGTAATCAATCAATCCTTGACAGCTTCTACTACAGTATTCTTTGCCCCTGACCCTTGTCGCCGACTCGGCGCCGTACTATGGTGGTATGGGTAAATAAAATCGTCTTGGCCAAGTACTGTGGGTACCGCTACTACGTAACCAGGGTCGGTGACAGGGATTATTTAGTACGGCAGAAGTCGCACATCACTAATATATTGAACTACCATTTGGTATGCCACCCATCAGCGTCAATAACGTCTTGACAACGTTGTGGCATCGTTGAAATGTGGGCGTGCCATTTTGAACGTGGTGGTGATGTTGATGAGAAGAATAAAAAAATTGATTTGTAGCGTAGTGTATGGTAGAAATGTGGATTCCTACCTAATTTGGGTTAGAATGTATATAGGGGTTGCACGGGCCAGGTACTTGACCGGGGGTATTATATTTCGGTACGCAACCACAGTAAGTGCACACGGGCCCAATGCCGACGTCACTGCAGTGACTGCACCCGTGTCTCCTTCCTGACCATTCACTGGGCCCTAGCACAGCTACTGCGGATAGGACCCTAGGACGAACCGGAAACCCGCATCTCGGAACCTCGAGATTCAATAAGGTGGGTGTCTGATTCGGGTGAGCTGACCAGTCACTGGTGCTGGCACCTACACGTACCTACAGTCCCACGATTCATTGCTTCATCCTATACTTCTTCTTCTACGTGTATATATCCATCTGTCCTACCCTACTTGTCTACGTGCGTGCAGGTTGTGACACGCCTTCTCTCCGAAGCAGCAGTCGAGAAGCGGGGCTGGGCACTGGGCAGCCTATCGTCAAAGTGTTCTTTTACATCCATTTCACTTGAGCACGCTTCTTGACCTCTTCTCCGCCCTTTGGACACGTAAGATCCTCATACCTCCTCCTATTCACGGCGACATGACATCCCTCCGGGCCAGGAAACCCTACACAGAGGAAGAGTTGAAGACACTCTACCCTGCAGGTCTGCAACTCCAGCAAGTACAGATCCTCCTCCGCCACGGCGAACGCACACCAGTCTCCCCACGGTTTCAAAATGCTGGACTCCAAGCCTACTGGCCGTACTGCGCGGCCGCACGGCACATGAGAAATGCGGTCATGGAACGGGCCAAGGATGGGAAAGGCACCGTCTTCTCAACCCTGGACTGGAAGAGGCGCCTGGAAACATTTGGACCCAATGATGCGCCAGTCATCGCAGCAGGTCCTAATGGTGAACTGGACGCTGTGTGTGACATGGGTGAGTGACCCCAAACTCTCAATCTATTTACCTCCTATGCTGACAGTGATCCAGGAATGCTCACGGACAAGGGCCGACTCACAACCCTCGAACTCGGAGAGCGCTTAAGGGCCCTCTATGTAGACCGCCTGGGATTCTTGCCAAAGACAATCACCTCGCCCGATTTTATCTACCTACGGGCCACACCAGTTCCTCGTGCCTTAGAATCCATGCAGCAAGCCTTCACGGGTCTCTACCCAACACACACCCGAGGTGCCGACTTTCCAAATCCGACGATCCTCACCCGGGCTCTGAGTGATGAGACCCTCCTGCCCAACGATGGCACATGCCGCCGCCTGGCCGTCCTCTCGCGGGCCTTTGGCGAGCGCACCGCAGTCCGCTGGAACTCCTCGGATGAGATGGCCTACCTCACCAAAGTGTACGGAAAGTGGATGCCCCAGGGCAAGGTCGCCGTGGACGCGAAGCCTCGTCTGTCCGGTCTCATGGATACAGTCAACGCCACCGACGCCCACGGACCGGAGACAAAGCTGCCCAAAGAGTTTTACGACCCTAAAGCCAGGGCGATTATTGAGAAGATCGGCGTGGAGGAGTGGTTCTCTGGCTTTAAGGAGTCGCAGGAGTATCGCACCCTGGGCATAGGCGGTCTCATGGGCGATATCACGGCGCGCATGGTGGGCAGCGTTGAGCAGACTCCTGCCGATGGCGAGTACGAATTGATGCGCAATAGTGGCCAGGCTGCGTCGCCAATCAAGTTGGGACTGAGTGGGACACATGACACCACGCTTGCTGGGTGTCTTGCCAGTGTGGGTGCTTTCAAGACGGACCGTTGGCCACCATTTACAAGTCATATCGCTTTCGAGCTGTTTCGCCTTGTAAGCATTCCGGAAAACGCAGAGGCTATAGCTGCTACGAAACCTGCAGACGCTGCTGTATCGACTACGAAGACCAGCTGGTTTGGTTCCCTCTTTGGATCATCATCGCCAACAGGACAGCCCCCACCTGGCATCGGTCGGAAGATGACTGAGGAGCTGACAGCGGCTGAGAAGAAGAAGTTGGATGGCTATTATGTTAGGATACGGTACAACGATGAAGTTGTGACCATTCCTGGTTGCAAGTCACTTGGAAATCATATGGAAGGGGATGAAAGCTTCTGTACCTTGGTATGTCAAAGCCTCCGTTCCCACGTTCAAACACTCGCTGACTCTTCAAAAGGCTGCGTTCAAGTCAATTGTTGACAAGTTCACCCCTAAAAACTGGAAAGAGGAGTGTGCAGCTGTCTCAGACAAGCCTGCTATACCTGCCCAACCAGAAATTGCTGGATACTAGACTCAGAAAGAGAGAAAAAGAACTTCTGGAAAGACTACATATATGGAAACGGCGCTTTAGACACACAAGAAAGAAGCCGGTTCTAGATTTCCACAGGCACCTAGGAATGCATTACGGGGGCTCTCAATACTGGATTCAGAGATACCTGGGTCCAGTATTGGCATGGCATCAGACTCCATGCCGGTGGGCTCGTAGCAATGCACCGTGGTGTAGCATCAGATAGAGAGCATGGGTAGATATGTAATGGGAGTTTGAGAGACTCCAGATTGTAATGTACACCCAGTAAAAACATCGCTTTTCGGTGGCTACTCACCAGACTTCGCGCATGGTAGATTTTGATAAACAAGACTCGGCCATTGTGTGGGAAACTACAGGCTCCCAGGGACGAGGCACCTCCTCAGGTTCCACCTCTGCAGAATTCGAAAATATGGCGAAGGATGAGTGAGTTGTGCTATTCGATTGTCCTTTCGGATTTGCAAGCAAAGGCGAGCAAGGCGAGAAACAGCCCTGGCAGTTACCTCTTTCAAACCGGAGGATGTCAAGTACCAGCAAAAGCGAAGCCAAGGTATCAGAACGCAAATGAGAGCTGTACTCACCAGTGTACAACCTGTATGGAATGCAGGCATACGCTGCATAGTGCCAGCATCTTCGCACGGCCCAATGTCCCTCGTTGCCTCCCGTAATGTGCAGACCAGTGCAGTTGACACAACCCCACAAAGCGTCTCTGACTGTCCATACAACGAATATCGAGAAAGCGGCGGTTTGCACTTCTCTGGTGTCCAGCAGGATGGCCGTGTCCTCTCTGTTGCGGCTTTTCATTATCTTGCTTCGCCCGGTCCATTGCTGCTGCATCCGTCCAGGCGACGTCCACTCCGTATTGTCCTCACTTGCACCATCAACACTTCTTCGGCGCCAACGACTGTCCAAAATGAATCTTGCAATGCACACTAGGAAGCCGCAACCTCCTCTCTCACAGCGTCTCGCCCAGCGTCCTCCTTGCCATCAGCTCCACCACCCTCCGCAACAACAGCAGCAGCAGCAGCAGCAGCAGCAGCCGCCGCTGCCTCCGCCTTAGCTCTCCTCTTGCGCGCCCGCCGCACCTCAATCTCCACCCGCCGCATCTCCGCCTCGACCGTCACCAGCTGCGGCACGACGCGCTCGACCACCTCGACGGCACACGCCTGCGTCTGCCGCAGCGCCAGCGGCGTGAGCAGCCCGAACCAGCGGATGGGATCCCTCTGCTGCTGCTGCTGCTGGGGCTGCGGCTTCTCCTCCGTCTCCGTCGTCTCCTCCCCTGCATCGTCTTTGGCCCGGGGGGGCTCCTCCTCAGTGGTGGGAGCGGGCGTGGGGGTGCTCTTGACGACGTGCACCGTGGGCCCGGAGTCGGGCCCGGAGTCCGTGATCTGGGCCCGGCGCAGTGCCTGCATCCGCTCGTCGTAGTGATCGGGCCCGAAGCGCAGGCCACGCTCGGCTGTGAAGTTGGCCCGTGCGAGGTGCTGGAAGGTGGCTGTTTGCAAGCGGGAGAGATCTGCGCGGAGGGTGGTGTATTTGTCGAGGAGGGTGAGGTAGTGTTGAAAGAGGTCGTCGATGGTTGGTGAGGGGTCCATTGTTTGTTGGGGGCGTGAGATTGACCGGAACCCAGGGGTGTGGGTGTGTGGTTGCAGGGTTTCGGACGGTGAGGGGTGATGAGGATCAGAAAGTGGTCTCAGGTTGATGAGTGTGAGTGTGCGGATTTGATGAGGTGGAAGGGAAGAAGGATTGACGTTGACTATCCGCACCAGTGAATCTAGTGCCAAGTCTGGGTGGGAAATCCTATTCTCACGGGGCCTGCCTGGTATCACAGGTCCTATTTGCACAGGAGTACCGAGGTACTCTGGAGTCCATATTCAAGACGGTGCTTGGCTACTGGAAGTTCGTCCTACCATCCTTCTTGCTGATAAATCTATATGTTTGTGGTGATCTGTGTCGAATAAGATGAGTAGAGGTATCCTGCGCCCTGAACCAGGTCTATAAGAAACCCCTCGCTATCCGTAGGTACGTAGACGTGCCGACGCAAATGCAAGTCATCCATCGCGCACATTGATTCTGTCGGCAAGCAGAAAGTATACAAGCCAAAAATAAAAATAAAAAGCAAGTTGGTAGCCCTTACACCTTGCACTAAATCCGTCCATGTCGGTTCTCAGCGACGTCTGACAGAATGTCCTATTTGTTTCAGTGGCCGTTTCGACCGATGAGGCTGGAAAAGGGCAGCATTGACGACGCAACCCGGAAAGGCCACGATCTGGTAGCATCTCTGAATGCGCACGCAACGTCAGCTCTTTGTAGGTGGTACGCACAAACGTTCCAGTGCAACCCACCACCAACAAGCCTGTACTTTGTGGGCTTAGGTGCAAAGTACTCCGTAGAAAAAGTTGGTTGATGGGGTTGCATGGTCGTCAGGCAGCTCATCCTTGTCTCCCATGCTCGCGGTCGTGAGCCTCATCAACCACGTGTTGTTTGGCACGGTTAGACATTCGGGCGGCGGGTAGGGACCAGATATCAATGTCTGAGAGCTGGCATGCACAGTACACTCAACATGCCGAGGTATTTAGGTAGTATATTGCTTCTGCTCGTCGTGGGATGTACAGGATAGATGAATAACAGGGGGCAAAGACCGACTCGCTAGCTGGGAAGAAGTACGGAGTACTATCTGATGATCCGATCTTTCATCATGATTGCTTATCCGGCCCATCGGGGCTCTTAGGAAGCAGAAATATGTAAGAATCTTGATCTAAATGTTCTACTCGGTATACAACTTCCAGTCAGGTCTGCAAATCAATCCTCTTTGCTCGCGGCGTCCTCCGGGGCTGTCTGGTTTCCCACAATAAGTGTGACCCGTACTCCGTACACCAAAGTATCACATACCGTCCGGTCCTCAACTATGCAGTAATGCGAGCCAGTCTCATGTGCATTTAGTTCTGTGATGTGTCTATTCATTTCTGCGACGGGAAATTATCTTGTACATCTAGGCTCTGTGCGGCACAGGTCTCTTCGCTTACGGAGTGCGCCATGGAGAAACGAGTCTGGCCGGTAGTGGATCGGAGGCTATTTTGACCCTTGGGACTTTTGCATTTGCAAAGTGCAGTAAATTGCATTTTCCTATGGAGGAATACTCCTGTTCATATAGTTTAAACCATTAGTCAGTGCCATCAAACTTCATTGCAAGTCACCATTCGTGAACTTGGTTTCGATGTAAACTAGCTAATCACCTAGGACTCTGTTAGCACAGTATTAATGCCACTTTAGATGGACCGTATCTATATGCGATGACATCCTACGTTGAGATCTCAAGTATGAGCAAGTGACTAAGGTTACGATTATTTCTCTTTTATGCAGCAAGTTTGGGAAGCATCACCAAGATAATTCAGATACCTACTCATACAGTTTGGATGTCCAGATGTGCCGAGGCATGCTAATCTCATTCCTCAGCAACTCCCCAACGAACATTTCATTCATGCCATACAGCCATATCAAGCCCAATACAGTATAAGCGTCCCATTTACAACACCATGGTGGCATTGACCACTGCTAAAGGGGAATTGCAAATGGCTCAAAATGTGGCAGTGCTTGTGGCGGCATGAATAGACATGAACGGGAATAGCACCAAGCAAGCAAAGCAGGAGCAAGCAGAAGTCGGGACGGGTCCCGGGCCAGGATTAGCGACAAGGATCAGGGTGGACCCTTGCCCAGTCTGCCTTAACAGCCAATCCCCAACTACTGACCCTCTCTCCACCTTCCAAGGCTGCTTTGCAGCCGTCCATCGCATACCTAGGTAGGTACTCACGACAGACATACGGCCAGACAAGGAGAACAACCAGGCCTTCCGTCACCTGTCTCCAGCTTCGCTACCCGCTGCCGGCCCTCTTCTGCCTCTCTGGGAGACTCCCGCCTGTGTTTCCCTTCCAGCTTGCCCCTCTGATCTGATCCCTCTCTATAGGTACCACCTCAATCCCAACCAGAACCACCATTCTTCCTGCATGAACACAACCTAATTCCAATTGATTCTCTGAACCCAGCCAGCCCAAAACTTCCACCAGTGTCCAACTGTCTGTCTTTCGGACAAGACAACCGAGCCTCACCTGCCCACCGCTACGAGCTACTTAGGTAGGCCCAAGCACGCTACATTCTGCCTCTGTCACTGTGACAAAGTACCTACTACAGTTACCTCCTGCTGATTTACCTTCACTCTGTGCTTGTGCCGTCTTAACTTCTTCCAAGTCTTTTTCTCCAGACCGCCTGCTGCGGCCCTTGTCTTTTTTTCTCCAACAGGCTTTTATCCTTTCTGCAAATAAATCTGGGACCAATACCTACTCTGCACTCCAGTCAACTTGACCACCAGTGACCACTTCCAAGGTTGGGACACTGCACCTGCTGCACCTGCTCCTGTTTACAGACACCACCCCTCAATCAAGTCGATCACCAGCACCCACCACCACCACCACCAGCAGCAGCAGCAGCAGCAGCCCCAAGCAGCAGCCAATCCACCACGGCCACTGCCACTCAATTCAACGCACATGCCAACAGGCCTCACACACCACCAGAGCCCAAGTCTGCCCGATCTGCAGTCTCTGCTCCTCTCGAATATCGTCAACGTGCAGCACATCATCCAGGCGACCAGTTTCCGATAAGCCCAGACCTCGCATCCAAACCCAAACACGACACCAGTTTCCTTTGCTGAACCGCTGCCAACCCGACCGTCTTCAATACCAAGCTGCATCAATCGCCCGACACAGTTTCTGCTCCTACCAGGTGCAGCACTATCTCCTGAAAGATGGTGGTCGCAACTATCAAGTGCGTCTTGCTCCCCCTCTTCCCTTTGGCCCCGCCGGTCCGACGTCGCCATTGCCATCTCCTGACTCTGGTCCTTCCCGGCCGGAGCACATGCAACCGTGCTCTTGCAGCTCGGCGTCAAGATCTCCGGCTATACTCCTCAAATTACGCATAGTCAAGTGGTCTTGGGCCTCTGGCAGCTGCTGATCAGTCTCTCCGAACAGATGCGTTGTCGTCGGTGACGGTGCGGTCGGAAAGACATGTCTCCTCATCAGTTACACCACCAACAAGTTCCCCTCCGAATATGTGCCCACAGTCTTCGATAACTACGCCGTCACAGTCATGTAAGCCACGACTCAATCCAACTTGTCCTGCACCACCCCTCCAACAGCCAATTTCCGCCGCATAACGCGTACTGCATCAAAGTGTCGCGCCTCGCGTTTCGATCAAACAGCTACTCCCGCTATCCCGCCCCAACTGTTTCGGCAATCTCCCCAATCCATACTAGCTTGTCGCGATCCTGACCCAACTCCCCGTACCATCTACCGCACTATGACCATGCGCTGACTTTTCGCGTCTTGCGCCTAGGATTGGCGACGAGCCATACACTCTTGGTCTGTTCGATACCGCCGGTCAAGAGGATTACGACAGACTCCGACCTCTCTCATACCCCCAAACCGATGTCTTCCTCGTCTGCTTCAGTGTCACCTCCCCCGCCTCCTTCGAAAACGTCCGCGAGAAATGGTTTCCAGAGGTCCACCACCACTGTCCGGGCGTGCCCTGCCTCATAGTTGGTACACAGGTTGATCTGAGAGATGACCCCGGTGTCAAAGATAAGCTCGCCAAGCAGAAGATGCAGCCGGTACGAAAGGAGGACGGCGAGAGGATGGCCAAGGAGCTGGGTGCCGTGAAGTACGTCGAGTGTAGTGCCCTGACGCAGTACAAGCTTAAGGATGTGTTTGATGAGGTGAGTCGACGACTCTCTATTCTTTGCGTTGTAGCGAAATGCTAACTTGAGACAACAGGCGATTGTGGCCGCCCTGGAACCCCCCGCAGCAACAAAGCCCAAGAAGCACAAGTGTTTGGTGCTGTAATCGATATTGCGAATCGTAGCATCTTCGGTCATGAAGGTGGCTACGTGCCGACCTTGAAATACAACTACAGCACAGCGAACAAGTCAGATGGGCGCAGTGGACAGTTGAATGGCCCATTGCTGAGTCTCGGACCTCCAAGGAAACACAGAAGAAAATGCCCCCAGGCGCCTGCGGCGTGTCAGGGACGGAGGAACGCAGAACAGAATGCGGGCGAAAGAGTCACTCTCAGCACCCGGTGATTAGGTTCAGGATTTGAAGGGGGGCATCGCATGTTGGGGAGACGGGTGGTAGTTTGGAAGCAAACGGGTAAGCCAGGCTTTTGCCTCCCATGTCGGGACGAAAGTTCCAAGTTTGTGAGGGACAGACTTGCACGAGAGAGGACACCAGGGTTCCAGGGAGGATGGGACGGAGCTTCTTAGATCTGGATGTCTTGGTGCTTTATTTTCTTCGTTGAAGCGACTCATTTCCAACTTTTCAATATGAGCAGATCTGAATCTTTTTCTGAGGCGGAGGCCCATCTCCGTGAATCATATACCAGGCGTGTTCAGTTCTCTCAGAGGATGTTGTGCACTCGTACTGTTTGACTGGAGTCTTAAGTGTTTGGAGATATCTCCGGTCTGCTACTTCATCGGCTTGAGTTCGCCCACAAGGTTCTCAGGGCCACTGCACAGTACCTAGGTACACCACAACACTGTTTCCCCCTCCCCCTCCACTGAACTCTTGGCCCTCCGCTCCGATCTGACAAATGTTGGACAGGATTTTCCCTCGCCGTCGATCGCATGGCGGCTCTATTCTCCGCGGTGGTACTCCGTGGCATACCAAGCATAAATATGCAAAGTTTATTTGTGCGCGGGGGGGGCTCTTCTCCTTCATCTATCGTCCTATCTATCCCTGGACCCTGCAGATGGCAAGGCAGCAGTACTGTATACCTAGGCCTCTCTGTTCGTTTAATGACGCCCCTTGGATACTCGGATGGTACGTATGCAGCTCTCCCTGCCTTTTGAAATTGCATATCCTTCGGACCGGGAAACGCTACCACAATCAGCCGTCCGATGCTACATATGGTACAGACATCCGGAATGCCAGCGGAGAGAATTTGATATTAAAAAAAAAAAAAAAAATGGGAGAAAATCTTCGAGCTCCATCAAAATCAACGACGACCATCACCCCGCTGCCACGAACATTGCGACGCGCCATTGCGCAATGCAGAACAGATGAGGACAGGCCAAGGAGACCATTATCTTCTCTTTTGTTTGCCGTTCTTTTCTTGACGCACGCATCTTGGCCTTCCTCCCGCCACGGTCACACTCGACCCGACCACGCGACAAAGTCCACGGGTGCATCGCGACTTCACCCAAAAGCGACGACCATGTCGCGTCGTGTCCCAGCCGATGCCGTCAACAAGCTGGTGCGCTGCCAGCAGATCCTCGACTACAAGTTCAAGGACCCGATCCTTCTCCGCCAAGCGTTGAATGTCGGCAGCGTCCAGTGGAAGCGCCTCGCCAGCGCCGGCGACACCTATGTGCAGAACGCGCTCGCCGACCGCTGGTTCGCGCGACCGCACCTCAGCAGCAGCGACTTCTCGATCATCAAGGCGACGACGCTGTCGAATGCGAACCTGTCGCTGTGTGGCTACAAAAGAGGCATCCACGAATGCATCACGCGGGTTGTCGCTGGGGACAACAGGGATCAGACCGTGGTGGAAATGGCCACCACCATCGAAGCGCTGCTTGCCGCTGTCTACCGAGACTCCCTGTTCCAGGACGGCGTGCGGAAGCACGTCGACTGGGATTCCTTCGAGGCTGTCATTGCCCGCCTGGGCATCAATCACCGTCTCATCGCCTCCACTTCCGACCTGAGGTGGGCTCTGGATCCTGTCACATCCACCCGCAAAATCCCCCCAGCTTTCTTCCGTGGTCACCATCTGAGTCTAGCGCAAGCTATGCTTGGCTTGACGATGCCCTTGACTTCGGTGGAGGCTAGGGCTAACGCCAAAGCCAGTGCCAGGGCCAGTGCTAGGCAACAAGCAAGCCCGCCGCCCTCTAAAGGCTTTTGGAGTCGGTTGTTCTTTGGATCTGGTAACTACCAAAAGGTCGGTAGCAAACCAGCAGCAGCAAGTCCGAGTTCTCCGGCAACAAAACCACCCATAGACACTCAGCAGAAATCTGTCAGACCCGGTGCTGGGCAACAAGCAAGTCCGCCCTCTAAAGGCTTTTGGAGTCGGCTCTTCTTTGGATCCGGTAACTACCAAAAGGTCGATGTCAAATCAGCAGCAGCAAGTCCGAGTTCTCCGGCGACGACATTAGCCATAAACACTCAGCAGAAATCACTACCATCGCCAACACTGGCCTCCCAGGGCGGTCCTACCAAGCAAGCTCAAGCACAAGCCAAAACAGTAAAGCCCGCCGCCCAATCGACAACCCCCCCAAAACCAACACCCCCCAAAACTAAATCCGAAGCCTCCCAGCGATCGCAGCAAGCTGGCTGGAAGCCCGACCCAACACCGCCGTCCGCCTCCGGGCAGATTGGTTCGAGGCAGCCAGCCACCAAGGCATCCAAAATGTTTCCCCCTAAGGCTCAGAAACCGAGTGCGTCCAGCGTTCGTAAGGAACGCGCAAAGCGTCAGCGGGCGAAGGCACTGGCGCAGGCGCAGAAGAAGGCGGCACAAGAGCCCGTCAAGACACAGGCGAAGAAGGCAGCAGGCCCGTCCACGAAGACATTAAAGCCGGAAGATGAGCTCAAAGCGATACAAGAGCAGGCGCGGAAGATGAAGGCTTCATTATCACTTTGAATGACTGGGGAAAGTACGGCTGTACTTGCTGGGGAGACGGAGAAGGCTTGCACAACAGCCACGGCTTGGTGGCCCAGCAGGTGCGGCCGTCTATAGACGCACGCTGGCCGCGATTCCAGTATTCTGCGTCCTGAATAAGGCCATAGGGAGTCACGTCCTACTAGATCGCGGACAAAGTTTTATTGAAGCTCTGCTCTCGTCTGGTACCGTCCGCGAACTTTCGCAAACGACAGGACGATGGGCGGCGGAGGGTACAGCGATGCTAGCCCTGCAGGCTGACTGACCCTCGACCCACCGACCTTAACCCCTCCCCCCACCCCCTTTTACCCCCGATTCGATGATTTCGGCGCTCAACACCGCATTACTACGATGTAAACTACAGCTACAAAGCGGGTCTTCATACAGAATGAAACCAGCGTCAACTAGAGAAAAGCTCCCGAGTGAGCATGCATTGTCGGCGTAAACAGTGGGCATGAACGAAGAATGTGCCTCCACACTAGATACCATTTTACTTCAAAACTGCAAAACCATATCTCTGCTCCTCATTTCTTGCGGCGCCCTTGTAAAGCTCCCGACTGTGCTGCTCTCCTGCTTCAAGCCCGTGACCACGCGGTGCACACCACACTCTCCGTGGCTTGGCCGTACTTGCTGCATTCATCACTTTGTCGCCATCCTCTCACGCTTGTTTGGGATGATTTATCCACAATCTGGCGTACTGTACACCACCGCGACTGAAGTGCGAGTGCACTTGACATCGCCAGACGGCTATAGTCCTAGTGGACAGCCGATGATTTCTGACAACGCCACTGTGGTGTGATCACGCAGCGCTGTGCAGGCATGCTGACCAGGCCAGGAGCATACTGTACAGTCTCTCTACACAGTGCACAGCGGCGACAGTGAGTCAGCCACACCACCACCACCACCACCACCGTTTTAGACTTTACCATGCCAGCATTGCCTCGCTCGCCTAGCGAGGGATATTGGTGTTTGTAATAGGGGTAATGCGCATCCAATCTGCCTCCCATCATCACCCGAGCTGTGGATCGAGCCGCGTGCGCGAAGTAGGCGCTTGAGAGGACTAAGTACATAATCAGCATTCTTTGTACAGTGGTCGAAGGCATTGGGCTCTCGCCGAATATGAGATTCCCGAGTGGTGTGTGTCCCAGCTAGCCGCGAGGCACCGGTGTCGACACTATGCTTGTCAAGTGCACAAACCCCGCCACCATTAGACTTCACTGGACGATAAAGATAATCTGGGCTCTGTTTTCAATCTACTATGCTCGCCAGTAGCTCAGAGTCTCAAAGTGTTGACTACTTAAGTAGATACTTACTTCCCAACTCTTTGGGCAGGAGGTTTACTTAACGGGTGGAGCCGCACCCGCCGGGCCGCAGTCGATCCTCCCACCGGGCCTGGACCACCGGCACCGAAGATCGCCTTTGCAGATCGCCGTTTGCGGATGGGGCCAGCAAGGACATCTGGACTATGTTGGGTTTGGGACAAGGGAATCAATCGAGATTGAAAATTGTGCACTGCGCCATTTGGTCCTTGCATAATCGGTGCTTGATTTGGAATGGCGGAATAGTTCATGATCTCGATCCTCGAGGCCATACACAACCTTATTACTCCGTACAGTCAGACAGTACAGTAGCATGCTTAGGTAGTGCGTAAAGTTGAAGCCTCATCCCGTCCGAGCAGCGAGCACCAAGACAGCCTCGGGTGGCAACCCTTTCATGAGTCCGATGATCAGCCCGGCAGCTCAGCTGCAATTGAGCGACAAGTTCATCTCAGGTTCTTTCCAGAAGTCGATTTGAGCTGAGTAGTAGAGCAAACTGGGAGGCGATGAGCTTCTGGTGGTGGAGACGTGCAGAAGGCCCCGCTGCCGGGCCTACCTACCACAAAACGCACAAAACATGGAATCGCTGAGATCGGGGAACAGCTTCAAGGAATGATCATGAATCCGAGTCCGAAGTGTATGGGAGGCAATGCTTCCTTCTAAAACTTTTCGCAGCTCGTAATAGTTGTATGGCCGTTTCTCGGGTTTGATATGTCGGTTGTTTTCTTAGTATATAGTTACACTTTTCGGCAACTTTTCAAGCAACTAGGCACTTTGGCGGAGTGGTTAACGCGTTGGCCTGCTAAGCCAATTCCTTCGGGAGCGTGTGTTCGAATCACACAGGTGTCGCATACAACCCTCTCTTTTTGTCTTTTTGATATTGATGCCAAGTTTTGCGGGAGAGATTGAATCATCGTGAGTATTGTCGGGCGAGGGGCTGGGTCGTATGATGAAGGCCCTCCCCCCCGGCCAGGGGGGATTCCTGCATCTCCCCGAGGCTACACTCACAAGCCAGAGCCTGCCTGCATTCCACAATGAACGGGGCTGGATTTTTCGTTGTCCTGCAGGAGTATTTCATCTTAATACTAAGTTCTTCTGCCTGTGGACTGTCTGAAATGTTCGGGTGTAAATCGTAAGCTGCCAACCTGCAGCTCTTTACCTAGGTAAGTACTGAGGGGACCTGAGGGGAAGTCCGATCTCATGGCAATTGTCAGGACCTGTTGACGACGTACACCTAGTGACCAATTCTCGCCCGTGTTCATCTGACATCCGGTGAGTGCCATTTCTGTATCGCATACTGTTATCTGTATTACTGCCTGAGGAAGTGCTGTCCATGAAATGTGCTTACTCATCGGGCGGCGACACTCTAGAATAGTTGCACGATGCGTCGGTGCCGTCGTCCTTACGTGCATTTTCGGCGATTTAAGCGTATGTACCCGACCGAATCTTTGAAAGGTCTGAGGGCAGCATAGGGGCCCGAGGAGCAAACAGCAAAATCGTGAATCGTGGACTTCCTGGCTAAGTTCTGAGCATTTCTGTGCTGAAATTCGCTCATAGTCTGCATCCTCCTAGTAATTACACAAGGCACTGATCGATTTATAATGGACTACTTTAGAAGTCTAGGCATTTCAAGGCAGTTCGATGGAAAAGCATTGTGTTTTCATGAAAAAATGTCAATCTCAAATTATTGTGGCTAACTTTAAAATGCACTCAGCCTTGCCAGCCAGCCTCGTTGAACACTGGTCCCTGGCTCCCTGGAGGCTCATGCACCTAATTATGTGATAATTACCATCAACTTGGCATCAAGTTGCAGCTTCACTCCGTGGCAATCAGAATCATCACTCATATTCTTCATTACAATACCCTACCACTATGCCCAAGGGATTTCGAGAGTATGCTATGTTTTTTCCCTGCTGTTGTCTGAAGTCGACAACTGACCGGGTAGTCTCAAACTGTGCTCAGATTCTCAACACTAGGAGCTGACCAGATTGGCCACACCTCATAACGAAGTTCAAGAGAATAGAGCCACACATAAATCCATGCATTTTTGGGACACAAATATGGAGAATATTCAAACATCATGAAGACTCAAACATCAGCGTTAGCCCCACAAAAACACCTGTAGACCAATTAGCGTTGGACGATATAGTGTATTCATGAATAAAATACAAGTATCCTTGCTCCTGGCCCAATACGAATACGTGTATCGTGTATTCGACTGTGCCATTGCCTTCCTAATATAGTAATAAATGGGTTTACGTATTCTGAATTTCCAATTGCTAGATATCACTTTAGGTACCGCTGTTGCACCGCTAAAGGACGATTTTCTATTTAATCCTGAATTGTCCGATCTGGGTGGCGATTTGGGTAGCAATTTGGGGGAAATGGGCTCTGATTATGAGCCCGAGAGAAATACTGCCGGTACGTGCCAAAGTGGGTACCTATGAATATACCGTATTCATCACCAGAATACGAAAAATACAGCGTATTCATAGGTGGCTGTATTTGACTCATGAATACAGAGTCCATCACTAAGACCAATATCAAATTGTAGCTATGCCCCTAGCTATCACATTTAATACTGACAATACTAATAACATTGATAACAATATCCAAAATACTCCATCACCTTAAGAAATTGTATCTAAGACTAGGTTAATAATCTGAAG
Source organism: Ophiognomonia clavigignenti-juglandacearum (assembly GCA_003671545.1). Lineage (NCBI taxonomy): Eukaryota > Fungi > Ascomycota > Sordariomycetes > Diaporthales > Gnomoniaceae > Ophiognomonia > Ophiognomonia clavigignenti-juglandacearum. The sequence continues at coordinate 1,505 of PYFS01002038.1, read as the reverse complement.
AATAAACCAAAAGGCTTATCACTACTGATCAGCGCTGCCCTTGAGCACCGCCCTTACACCAGCACTTAAAAGCCAAACTCTCATCCCAACCATTACATCTCAAATATCCATGGATTACCCTTAGCACCCTGGATACCACTGATAAGCATCCCAATACATAGTGCCTCTCTTAGTTACTGTGCATATTCTGCGTAAGGACTGTCAAGAGTATGCTGTGGTGCAGTTACTCAGAGTCTGTCAAAGGCTGGCCAGCAGCAACTTGCCTATCAAATTGTACCTACTTGAATTCTCGCCACCAGACTCACCCACAAATCTCATGAGATTTGGAGAGCTTGAGTGATGTTGACAATGATGCATCCGCCTTAAGATTTAGGTGCATATCCAGGTTGTTCACCTGTGCACTACCTAGGTAGAGGTTGTGCAAAGAGCACCACCTGCAAGCATCACTCATCAGCCTCGCCCTCTAGCTCGAGCACCAACCCCCCCGAGCATGTCCCCTGAGCATCATCCCCTAAGTTTTCAACTCCCAGGCAGTAGCCACGGCAACAATGATGAGCATCTTCCAGTTCAAACCTCCAATTCCGGCAGCTGGCCATCTCCCATCTCCTTACTCCTGCCCGAACAGTCAAAGCATCCCGCAACCCATCCCCAACAAAACAACACCAGCTCCTCATTACCACCGCGAATCGCGTAAACATCCGCCAGACATCCATTCGCCATGGACCCAAACATCTTCCAGGCCGCCCCCGAGCCAAACAACCCTCCCAACCCTCCCCCACGCGGATCAATCCTCTTCCAAGCCGTCCGCGACGGCGCGCCCTCCACCGTCGTCGAGATCATCCCCGACCTCTTCCTAACCGCCGCCTGCCTCCCCGACGGCTCGCCAACCTTCCTCTTCACCCTCCGCCAGCCCGAACACAACCGCATCACCACGCACGCGCCCGCCTTCGCCGTCACCAAGTACTTCCCCTGCTACATGCACCTGCTGCGGGACCGCACCACCCTCCACCGCCAGCACCACGGCACCACCACCACCGTCGTCGTCGTCGTGGAGGGAACGGTGTTTCTGAGGGCGCGGGCGCTGCTGTACCTGGAGGAGGGGGGCTTGATGCCCGGGCGCCGCGGCGACGACGAGGGGGGCGAGGGCGAGTTCGAGGCGGCGTTCGCGGCCCTGCGCCGGCGGCAGGAGGCGAGGGAGGCGGCGAGGGTGGAGAGGCTGCGGGCGGCGCGGAGGTTCTGGGCGGGCGTGGTGCGGGCGTTGGCGGCGCGGAACTTTGGTGCGCTGCCTGCGGTGGTGGTGGTGGAGGAGGACGAGGTGGAAGAGGAGGATGAGGTGGAAGAGGAGGACGTGGTGCCTAGGAGGGTGTTTGTTCGTGTGCCTGCTGCGAGTGAGTTTTTCGGGGGGGGGGGGGGGGGGGGGGAAATTTCTCTTTGGGGGGGGGTTTTGGGGGAAAATCTTTTGGGGGATGGGGACTAATTTAAGTGTTTTTAGGACCTACCCCAAC